>CM071838.1:0-600000 GCA_036507285.1 Trichosanthes cucumerina | reverse complement strand
GCTAATATGTTGAGGCGCATGCCATAAGCTTTTGATCGATCAAAAACCAAAGAAGGATTTGTCTCAATGAAGTGATAGTGGCTGCCAACCTAAAAGACAATCAGTTGATTACATAAATATCATTTATCTATTATTTTACCAAAAAAAATACAAATATTACTGCTTTTAGGAAGTTAGAAAAGTGGCGGTTTAAATAAAAATGGATTTCTGTATAAAACCCACATCCAGAGGAAGCATATCTGGAAACAACTGCAACTAATGGAAAGCTTATAGCTTCAACTCAAAACTAGACAAATGGGCCAAGAGAGAGAGAAATTCATCTGTGGAACCATTTGCTTCAACATATCATCGTGTTTAGCAGCTGATTATTGCCATGAATTCACGATATAATTTGGTTTAAATTGAACTAAGAACATATAAAACACCTGGATTGGTCTGTCTCCCTTATTGTTTACACTGAGTATTACAGCTTTCCGTCCAACATTAATTGCAATCTTACCATCAACACAGATAATCTCACCAGGCACTCTGCTACTTTCCACCGAAGGGAACTTGTCTAGTGAAGGAACTGTAAAACAACTCTTCTTCATTAAAACAAAGTATAAAAACTGAGAAAATAGATCACTTTACAAAAAGAAAACCATCTATACGTTAAGCATAACAAAAGTGGAAGAAATGCTAATCCAAAATTATACCCCCAAGCAGTTCTAGATAATATACCGTTGTTGAGTATCCCACGTTGGAAAACGAAGAGAGAAGTCAAAACTTACAAGATACATGAGCTACTTCTTCCACTACCAATTGATTTTGAGATGAAAACCCATGTATTCTAATATGCTATCAAAGTCCATAAAATCTAAACAGGTATTCGATCTAAAAAATGAAATTAAGATTCGATCTAAAAATGGTGAATCCAAAGAGTCACTATCTTGATTGCTAATTAGTTTTTTAGATGAAATCCCATGTTTATCTAATTTTTTTTAAGTAAAAACATTATAGAGCATTAAAAAGTTTACAAAAGAGCATTTGAACCTTTTGATGACATGTGAGAAGCAACGATTCAGGGCATTGTTAAAATGGAATGCCGTGTTTCAACTTTTTGCAAGAATTTCCACACTCGCAATGTTCGTCTATAAATGCTAGGAACGATAAGAGAAAAATTCATGTAAAAATTATTTTATTTGTGTTGATTTGAAGTATATTTTTTTTCTTATGTTATAACTAAAAATAAAGTAATATTTCTTCGAAAATTATGACAGACAATTATGTATGATATTAGTTAGCTCAATAAAAACTATGACATGGTTTAGATTATAGTATGATATTAGTTTATTTATTATAACTATAAGCAGTTTAGCTCAACTGACATATCGAATGTATTAACGACCGTTCGAATCCCTCTACCCCTATTGTATTAAAAAAAATTATTTATTATAAATTATGATAAAAAGATTGAAATTCAAAATATTTAGTAAATTTTGTTATTAGAATTATAGTTTCTACATATGTGTAATTAAATAAAATTTAATTTTTTTTAAAGAATTTAAAATATTTTTATCCATTTACGTCTATATACTTGTTACACTTAAATTCAAATACGATTCACAATTTCAATGTAAGAACCTGAATTATTTAGTTAGAAAAAAAATTAAAAATAGGATGAGGTCCGCATGTGGGGATCTCGATTGGAATCTTATGAATCCCAGAAAATAGCATAAACAACAAATAAAAATTCTATAGAGAAATGTAACTCAAACACTTCGTGAAGGTGAAATTCACCTGGAAGAAAAGAGCCCTGCAACGCTAGCTCCAGCTCCCCATTTTCTGTATCAATGGGCTTATGAACAGTGACTAACTTAGTCCCATCAGGAAAGGTTCCTTCAACCTGTAAGATCAACAATTAACATCAGTTTCAGAACATTTTTACAGAGAGAATTGGCAATCAACAACTTTAATTGATTGAAAATTTCAAAACAATACCTGAACGTAATCCAAAAGATCTGGAACACCTGGAAGAACTTGTCTCCTGTTATAAAGATCAAAGTTCATCACAACTTTGCTTTCTGTGTGATTAACAAATATTCCACAATCCAATACGAAAACAAAACACAAGATTTTCAACAAACCATCCCAAGAGTTTTCGCCCCAAATCCATCAATTCTGCCACGCTGCAATTGCCGCTACGAACAAACTCCAAAATCTATTGGGGAAAAATGGAAAAACATTATCAATGGTCTAAATTACAGTAACCTAAAAGAAGAACCATTACAAGGCGTTGAATCCATCGAATGTCAAGACAATCGTTAAAAACAAACAACATAAAAAGTTCGATTAGCAACCTGTGTGGCAATAAGTGCTACAGCTTCAGCGTAATTCAGCCTCAAGCCACGAGCAAGACGCTTCTGAGCTAGAAATCCCGCATTATGCAGACCTAGTTTTTCCACTTCCCTTGGACTCAACTTCATGCTCTTTCCGTCACTAGAACAAGATTAAAGAAAACAAAATCGTTAGCATAAAGCTCGAGGATCAAAATTAGTGTCCGATTAAGACAATGTGTCGATTATTATTATATTCATAGATTAGCGCGCGAAAATTGGAAGTTCTTATGGATTTGAATCTATCTGCTGTATGGCTTGCATTCATGTGTTTAATAATTTGTAATGGCATGAAATTGAGTAAACAGAGATTAATTAGTTTCATATATATGAGATTATTGGAACAATTTGTGAACTTACATTGAAGATTTAGGAAGATGTCTTTTGGGTCTCTCTGTCGTTCTTCACAATCAGAAGCAAAGCTCCGGGATGGCGCACTCCTTATATGAAATGAACTTTGTGATTGTGAAGAGGAAGCCTCTTGACGTGCGAGACAAGTTACAGTTAAAACAAGAGTTCTACTCGGTGCAGCCCATTTTCCACTCACAAAACTTTCTTTTATAAAAAATTTAAAAAAAGTATTTTTTTTTTTTTTTTGTCGCTCTTAAGCATGTTGCATATTAGATCAGTGCGGCCGGTGCAGGTAAATTGTCCCAAAGTGGCAGTGGTAGCAACTAGCAATTGCACTCTAAACTTTAAAATTGGTACTTGGTTTTTAATTTTTGATTTTTTAAAATTAGGCTAGTTTTCTTTTAATTTCTTTTTTCATCTTCCTCAGAAAAAATTTGAGTTTCTAATTAAATCTAAAAAATATAAACAAATTTTTTTAAAACCACTTCTAAAATCTAACGTGATTTTTTAAAATATAGGTAAAAAGTAAATATATAGAGAGAAAAATCGATGGATAAAAGTAGTATTTATAAACTTAATTTTTAAAAACTACAAAAATATAAATCGGAATGAATTTTCAACATCAAATTATCATAAATGTTAAATTTTAGATCCATTTTACTCCATTTTGTTGAGGATCCCACATTGAATAAAAATCTCACAATATATCAAATATATGAACTACTCTCTCCAATTATCAATTAGTTTTGAGGTAGAATCTCATATAATCTAATATGATATATGAGTTACTTCTCTCATTACTAATTCGTTTTTAGATGAACCACATATAATCTAATAAAATAATCTTTTTATTCTTTTATTAGTTTAACAACATTAGAAGTGGGGAGATTTCAAATATTTGTAGGACCTCTCCCCGCTATCTCTCCTCATTTTATTATTTTAAGAGTTGTTTTGGGACGGAGTGAATTATAATAACGTTATAATAGTTTGTGCGTTATTATAGTCTTTGGAATCATATAATATTATTTAAAATGCAGAGCAGTATATTCTTGAGTTGTAATAGTTTGTGTTTTGGAGTGTGTAGAGTATTCCACGGGTTATAATAACACAAATTATTATAACATGTGCCCCAACCAACCCTTCCTTACTTTCTACCCCTCTCTCTTTCTCTCTTTACTCTTTTTCTCTTCTTATTCTCCATTCTCTTGATTTTTGTCATTTGCTACAAAGAAAGAAGTTAAGTGCAAAGAAAAAATTAGAGGGGCTTCACAAAAGCCATCAAAATTATTGGCAAATCACATCTAATTTGTCAAAAGACGATGAGGTTGGAGAAATTACAGAGAAAAGAAGTTGACTGAATGATCAAAGGAAAGAAAGAGCGTGAACTGAAGAGAGAGAGAAAGTAGAGAGAGTGAGTGATTGAATGTAGAGAGAGTGGAATGAGTAGAGAGAGAGAAAAAAAAAGGGATATTTACGAGGGATAAATAGAGTAAAATGAATCTAAATTTAACATTTGTGATAGTTTGAGAGTTTAACTTATTTCTACACTTCAAAATTTTGAGGATTTAATTTTACATTAAAATTTAGAAGTATAATGGTTACATTACAACTAGTGTACTTCAGAGCGATTTTTGTCATTTGCCCTAAAACAAATTTAAATTTAATTTCCAAACCATCATTTTTTTTTTATGTTTCCTATATAATTGTTTATAATTTAAATTTTCAAAATCTATATTTTTATGAATGATATAAAAAAAGTTGTCTCCTGATATTTAGTATAATATTTTGCCACTTCTTAATGTGCTTATTCAAATATTCATGTTAACATTAATTGTCTTCTACAAATGAGATAGGATTCAACAACATTTTACAAAAAAAAAAAAAAAAACATAAATAAATACTATGGGGTACTATAAATCTTCCTGAGTGTCCAAATTCCTACAAAATTTTAAATCATTAAATGATATATTAATTTATTTTACAATCTTTTAAATACGGCTATTATCACAAGAAATAAATTGAGATAGTGTAAAAATTTGGTATAGAATGGTACTATAATTTTGTCCATCCAAATACGAAGAAAACATACTATATCTTTAGGTTTATATGGTTTTTAATATTAGTAGACTCTACATAACTTTTGGTAGACCCGACATAATTTTTAAAAGACATCGACACAACAGGTAAAAAGTAAGAATAGGCAATGGTACTAATTTTTTTTTTGAAAAAATAAATAAATACATTTTAGATTGTACCTATCTCTTTGTCGCCTACTTGTTTAATCTAGCATTTGTTACGGAGTAAACTCTTTCTTCAATCTTTTTAAATTTATTATCAAGAATTTTTATCGAAGAGCTTAAATATGAAATTAAAAAGAAATTAAATTGCCTAACTTAGAACTTAAAAGAGGGATCAAAGACATATTAATTACTATTTTTTTAATTTAATTTTACAGTAAAAAATTTGTTTGAGAGAAGCTCTAACCGGTAGGCCTTAACTAAATCAGCCATGTTCCTAATTACATTATTCTTGCTTCATCTTTTTATTCATCAGTTTTTAGAATCCAATTATTACTTAAATTCTCCAAATTATTGGGTGAAGTGAAGAATTTAATTTAATGGTAATCGAATAATTGAAATCAAATTAAATTATAAATTTTATCCTAATTTTAAAAAATTAGAATTCAATTTGTATAGTTTCAAAAATTAAAATTTCATCTTTATCTTTATGATTGAATAAAATAAAGATAATACCCCTCATGTATTCATAATAATTTTATCAAATATTGACTCATTTTAACATTTAAAAGGATAGAGATTAAAATCTAACCTTCTTACCGCTAAAAACCAAATTTATAATTTGAACTTAAAAAATGTATTTTATTTTGTCGTTGGTTCAGACTGTAGAGTGCATTGAAATGGGGGTGGCACGGAGATCATTTGCACCGTACACTTGCCGCTACTTTACGATTGCATGCAAAGGGATAGTGGACGTGGATCAAAGATGCCTTTTGTAGGATTCGCATTCCACGGCCAAATTTCTAATATTAATAATAGATATTATTTTCTCCCCCCACAATTTGACACGTTATTTTGTTCTTCTTTTTTCATCAGGACACGTTATTTTGTTATATATTAATTTTACACGTCATTTTATTATATATACTTTTTTATTCTTATTCTATAGATGATAGAAAAGTTTTTCATATTACTATCGTATTGAAAGAAAAAATTCTCGCATTCCACAGGTAAAAATCATAGATCTCACCGGAAATGACAGCAAAATTTGTAGCAACACTAGCAAGCTTGTATGAAGATACTTATACCACACTACATCTACTCAACTTATTATCGTGAGACATTTTAAATAAAATAATATATATATTATATTTATTCTACTATGATTTTTAGCCTTTAACTCTAAAGAGAAAATAATATCAATTATCGCTATACTCACCACACGGATTAAATGTGAAAGAAAATTTTCTCGAGGTCCAACTCTATACACTACTATTCTTCCTTTCTTTTATGCATTTGTTGATAATTTTTTATTTTATGTTTTCAAATTCACGCAATTCGATAAAATTATTTAGGTAAACATCCAATTTGTCAAATTTGATTTTGAAGTCTGTTTTTGAATTGTGATTAAATTTTGAAAACCAGAGATGTAATCGTGGTTTGATTTGAAAATTTATAAACCAAAATTACATTAAAAAATATATATATACAAACTTAAATATAATATTTCACATGAACTCATTTTATTTTTGTTAAATTAAAAAATATATAATATATTATATTACATCGAATTCATTTTAATTTTGTTAAATTAAAATATATATAATATTATATTACAAATTATATGATATTCTAAAATAATAATAATATAAATTTATCCGTGTTCACAAATTAATTAAATACGTTTTGCACCAAAAACACATGAAAATATGAAAACATATTCAATCCCTTATTTTTAAAACATTTTTGTTTTAAGATCGCTAGTCAAATGCACAAGTCCAATTCTAAAGAGAATATTTTGCGTTCAAATATACCACTAGTATATACTTTAGTTGAACAAAAAAAATTAGTTTTGTATGCTTTTACAAAGGAGTGATATAATCTTTTAAATTACAATTTACGATATTTTGTAAAACATTTAAAGCGATAATTTATGGCACGTGAATTGTAGCTTAATCATCCAGTAAGGTTCTATTACAAAATTTCAAGTAAAAAACTCAAAAAGCGCCTTTTTTATGAAAATTGTGCTTGTTTCTTACAATTTCTTTACAAGATTTTCACCTCCTCTACAATGGTTTTCGTCTTTTTTAATAAAAGATTTGAATTTCTAACCAAATTCTAAAAATAAAAATAAATTTTTGAAAACTACTTTTTTTTTTATTTTTAAAACTTAAAACTTAGCTGGATTTTTAAAAACACGTCTTAAAAGTAGATATAAAAAACCATGTAGGGTCGAAAATAATATTTATATGGCTAATTTTTAAAAATCAAAAATAAAAAATCAAATAGTTATTAAACGAGGCTAGTAGCGTTAATTATTACATGGACATAATTGTATACAAATAAGTTTAAGAGCCAAAATATTACCAGATTAAAATGAGCTCTAACCTAATATATATATATATATTTATATATATAGATAAGAGTAGTTCGATCATCAAACCTTCTTGCTCCTCCTTTCAGCTAGTTTCTATGGAGTCCTCAATGTCCATGCACCTGGAAGTTCGAAAGAACTCCTTGATCTCCAGTGTCTTTAATTTTTTTTTAAAAAAATAATAATAAAAAATCAATAAAGACCACGTGTTTATTTGAAATTCTATACTCGGTCAACCTTTTACAAATATTTTGTTCCTAGTTCTAGATCCTGGATAAAAAATTTATTTTAGTCCCAATTTTTTTATTAATCATTGTTTAAAAAAAAGTTTTGAAATTTGACCTGACGCACACGACTTCAAATACATGTCACAACAACATACAAATACATATCGACTCATATCATGTCTCTGATAGATTCGTAATAATTTTTTTTTTTAACTTAACAGCCAAGATAAACAGATATATATCAAAGTAAAATTTAAGCTTGATATTACTAAGCATTTGAACACTTTTCACATTCATAGTTAAATCGATTTTTCTTAGAGAGAGAGAGAGAGAGAGAGAGAGAGAGACTTTTTTAGAAACAGATGTCATTCATAGTATATCCTCACAATTTTTCTCACAGATGCAAATAGATATAGGAAAGTGTAAAAATAAGCCTATGACATGTACTTCACTCATCCTCTTGAGTTAGAGGTTTAAATCTCCATATCTCATATTTGTTATACTAATATAATAACAATAATAAAATAGACAGGGAAGCAAGGGATATTACCTTTTTTAATTGCATGGAACCTTCAATAAATCATAATGTCCGTAGCTGTGAAAGAGGACGCGAATAGGATTTTCTTTACCGTATTCCTGCCCATACTCAGCTATGAGCTTAAGATTTGCCGAGTTCTTGTCCCACATGTAGACCGAGATTGGCATCCTTGAAAAAAAGCACAAAAACAACGAACATTTATCTAATGTTTTGGTCAACCTATTAAATCATTAAGCAGCATGGTTCTCAGTCAAGTCTAGGTTTGATAATTTAGGCTTGTATGTTATCTCTGCACAGAATTATATAAGATTATACAAACTTAGTTTGTGTTAGTGTAATCAAATATATGCGAACATGAGAATAACTCAACAAAAATAGCTTATAATATAAGCTGTGTCTATTAGACCCCCCGATTACAACATTTTATCAGAGGGGCAAGAAAGACTATTCCGCAATGACCGGTTATTTAGAGGACAGGGTTGTAGGAGTGAGCGTTCGTTTGATAAGGAACAACAGTCATGTAGGTCATGTGGGGAATATTTTGTGTTTGTGGGTAGTATTTAGCTTGGAGTCCTATTTATTTTCATTTTCATGATTTCGTTGAATTGACTTGGTGAGAGGAGTGAGAGATTACCCGCCCTCTTGAATTCGCTAGGAATTTTGTATTGCCCTAGGGCAAGAATTTCCTTTGATTTCCAATATATCGTAAAGGAAAACCTTACAATGTCATGTAAATCAGAGTTTATATAACGAATAAGATAGACAACAAATTCATAGTCTAAGATAAGTCAACCTACCTATCAGATATAGGTTCAGTTTCTTATATTCAAATGATACAAGTCTAGCTTATGGGCTAAAAACTTTGTGGCATGCTAGCTTCTTAGTTGTTTTGTGGAAATTTGGATGGGAGGAGCAATAAGATTTTTAGAGAGGTCGAGAAGTCAAGTGAGGAAGTGAGGAGGTTTGGAAAGTGGAAAGGTTTAATCTCTTTGTGGGTGTCAAGTCACTAGGCCTTTTTTTATTGTAATTATGGTCTTGGTCTTGTTCTTTTAGATTTTAGATTGGAGTCCTTTTTGTAGTCAGACCCCCATTTTTTAGGGCTTGTTTGGGGTACACGTTATAATAACACCCCAGGTTATAATAATTTGTGTTATTATAACCTGTGGAATACTATGCACCCCAAACACAAATTATTATAACGTCAGATTATACTACTCTGCATCTTAAATAATATTATATGATTCCACATATTATAATAACCCACATACTATTATAACCCACCAAGCGCCCCAAACAACCTCTTAGGTTTGTTTATTGTATGTCCTCATATTCTTTCCTTTCTCTTCATGAAAGTTTGGTTTCTTACCCAAAAAAAAAAAAACCCTGGTGGGCTAAAAGCTCTAGCAAGACTCCATGGATCTATAGCAAGGTTTAGAAAATTCAGGCAATATGCCCCTTACAATTTTCCATTCACATCAAGATCTATATGAAGCCCAAAATCATAAACGCAGATGTTTGCTTCAAATAATTGAAATCAAATAGATGTAGTTACAAATTTCCGAGGCACTCGTCAGCCCACTCTAGAACCTAGTTACAAGAATTAAGAAGCCATGGAAAGAAAAACGCAAGCAAGCAACGTTTTCAAGTTATAGGCATTAATCGATGATCAAGAATGAGATGTATCAAAGAGAAAACTGCATCAAGGAGAGTGGTTGAGCAGAGAGATTACTGTAGGACATGTGAAGACATAAGTAACTCGGGTTCTCCTCCCCACGCGTGTGGTTGGCGCATGCATCTAACATACTGGCCAAAGTCACCTTCAATAAACCTGCCAATCAGTGTACACTTGGATATTCTCTGTTGTCTATTACAATTTAATTTAAATGCAAGAATACAAAGAAGTTCAGAGCAGCAGCTCACATAATGAGATTAGAGAATAGAGGTATAAAAGCAATCAGCCTCCACAATAATGAGATCATAGAAAACGAAATAAACAGACAAATCAGATCTTTTCTAGATCGTTACTTGCTCATAGGTAAAATGCAGAAGATGCACATAAATATATACAACTGATAACAAATAACATAATGATACCATAATACCATAATTGTTAGACTATTGATATAATTAAGTTTATCCCAACCTATTAGCTTAAGCTTTTGGGTTGATTGGTAATTTAAGATGGTATATATGTAAAATTGTTTCCTCCCCAATTAATATTGATTTCCACTTGTTTGGTTTTTCTTCAAATTTCCAAAGCCCAGTATTAGACTATTGATATTTACTCTTAAATTTGTCAAGTTGTATCAATTTTCACCATAAATCTTCAATTTCATCAAATTAGACTCTAAACTTAGATAAGTGTGGCAATTTTTACACTTTATTTAATTCAGCTAATTCACGGTGAAAATCTCTATAAACTCAATAATTTTCAATAAAATTAAGTTCGGTACAAAATTAAGTTTCATCAATGCACAAATTAGCCATGGAAGAACGATCTTGCCAAAATCGCCAATTTTAACCAAAAAAAAAAAAAAGCTTTAATGCTGAATTTCTTTGAAATATCATCCATTTGGTACCACTACCATACATATGTTTTAGAATTCATAGAATGCATATGAAGACCATTTTTAACAATCTTTCAAATGGAAACTTATTTGAGATTTAAATTGCATCACTTTTTAAAGTTCAGAGTTAAGATTGCAACACTTATCTAAGTTCCGAGTGCACTTGGATGAAAAATAAAGTTTACGGTAAAAATTGATACAACATGACAAAGGGCAAAAATTGATTTTTGTACCTTATATATATAACCACTGAATCATACTACATAAACTATCAAATCTTAACAAATAATATAAAACACATATTTGTTTTACATATGAAGTATCCAAACTCTAACTAAATAAATACTTCTGTCAATGAGAATCACAGAAATAATCGAAATGGTCCAATTGTTACTAATTCGATGCATTAATAGTTTCACGTGTATTATTAATGACATATTTCAACACTTACCAAATTCAAGTTTAATTCAGAATTTTATTAAAAATTATAAAGAGATTGCTGCTGTTTTTGTAATTGTGAAAAATAGTTGTGATATATAAAAAGCTCTGCACAATGTAAGCAATAACCCTCAAGAAAATTTACCGTTCGGTGTCCAAACGCCTCTTCATCAACTCATTTGCCACCTATTCAAACCATTCAACAAATATTGGTCAGACTGATGGGGCAACGAAATGGAAGGCAGGAACAGAAGTAACAAGTAAAATCAATCAGAAACTTGGATAATTCTATAATTTGTAATGCAATAATATAAAGACAAAAAAAAAAACCTTAGAAATGAATATAAGATCATACGTTCTCTCTGAGCTCATCTGCGAGCTCTTTTTCGAGAATCTCGCTTGGAGCTGGCTTGCCCGATCTGAGACAAGCACCATGAACCACTGATCGAAACAAACATCTTCCATCACCAGCTATGCCTGTAGCCAACAAAAGACATCGTCTCACAAAAAGGTCATTGCAGGGTCGAATATATTTGCAACTTTTTTTTTTTTTTTTTTTGGGCAACAAAAATAAATTCAGGAAAGACGTAAGACCTGTTTCTATTGAACAACCAAACAGGTAACGGGACTAACTTGTGAAATTGCAAACCGGAAACAAGGAAAAGAAAAACAGATACATGAATTTAACGAGTTATGAAGTTCGAATAGGTGCTTAATTGAACACTTAGCATCCATTTTGAAAACTAACGATCTCCTATCACATAAATTAAAAATCAACATTAAATTTAGTGAGACAAAAATCCCCGTGGTAATCCAAAAATACAATAAACGAAATCACAAAAGCGCCTCTGTAAATCATTAACAAAGAGAAGCAGTAGAAACAGAGAGATCCGATAGTTACGTATGTTGCATGATCGGAAAGCTAAACATAGAAGCTTCAATCAATCATTTTCTAAACCTCATACGAAAAAGAAAAATCTAAAAGCTGCACTTAACTCAGTTAATGAGAAGAAAATCGAGGAAATCAACATACGGATTTTTTGAAATTGACCAATCGAATTGTCCGGCGTTCGCATTACCAAATTCTAGGTTGGCAAGTACACAGCACCATACAAAAACACGCTTAAATCAAGCCGCTCCGATATACAAAATTCGAAACAAGAGAAGGAAAAATGGGGAATTACCTGCAGAATGTGGGAACAATAAAAGAGCTCGATCTCAGGTCGCTTTTGCAAAGAATCGAATTCGATGCGTTCTGGTGCGCATGTAGCATTAAGGGATTATTCTGATGGCTCAGTTTCGAACGAACTTATCGTTATCGCCTTTACATTTCCCTCCATTCTGATTGAAACATTCCCGCAGTGAAGTGGACGGGAAAATTCCACATTACAGAAGCGACGGAGGACACGTGGACCGCTCTGGAGACTCTGCGTGTCGACGAATAACGCTCTGTTTCAATATGGGCTTCCAGCCCAATTGATAATCGGCCCACCTGTTTCGGCCACGCCCAATATAGCAGGGGAATTTGCAGATTAGTTATTTTTTCTTTTAGCATTCTTTTTTTTTCAACGACATTTTGGGGAGAAATTCGATCGTCAAACGTCTTTCATGTATGATGAGAGGAGTTTGGATTTTATTTAATTTTATAGTTTCGTTCAAGGATTTCTTTATATATAGTTTTCTTCTATATATTCTGAAGGGAATGAAAATACGCTCGCAGCGGAAGACGATCGAATCGTCATGGTATCATTACGCTATTTGATTTTGTTAAAACGATCTAACTTTTATATCTAAGTTAAACATGCTAGAAAGGAAGAAATTTACAGCGAAAATAAGTTTACTTACTTGTTGTAGACAAACTTCAAGGATTTCTTCCTCGATCACGAACGTTTCGTGCTTCTCGATCTCAACAAATGCTCTCCACAAACGGAACCCGAACACTACCACTTGGAGTCTCAGTTGTTCTTCCTTTGGAAAGAAGGAAGTTTGTGGGAACTTGTGGTTTTGGAGAGGGAGGAGAATTGAGAGAGAGTAGAGAGAGTTTTAGTTTTTCTCTTTTGTCAAAACCAAAAAATGAGAAAACTCTTCCCAATCCCTTCTTGCAAAGGGTTTAAATAGTGGAATGATGGAGTTAAAATCTCCACATTATTACCACTTTACCACAACCATAGGATTTGCATAATCATATAATAAGATATCTCATATCTCATATTGCAAATCTCATTTGCAATAATTGTGGATTAATTAAATTGAATCACATCCAATTTAATTTTTCTCAATTAATTTCTCCAATTAGCCCTAATTCAACAATTAGGCTAACCTATAGTTTATTATAAATCTCATTCACATTAAACTATATATTATATCATCCATATCTCATATAAATGACATAAATTCCCTTAAAGTGAAATTGAACACTTCAATTTCATACCAAAACATTAACCCTTCTTTTAACCCAGATTGAGCCAACCGAGGGACCTAATGGACCTACAATGGCGGGCTCCCAATGATCCGAGATTAACTCACCAAACTCTTTGACCTTGTTAACCAACATTCATTAGTTACGGTAACACTCCACTATAGCCCGTAGTTGCACTCCCGTCAGTGCAGAATATTACGTGTCCACTGATATAACCAATGCCCATGAGTCGACCCTTCCCAGGTTGTTCGTAGACACGGTTGGGTCAAATTACCGCTTTACCCTCAGTGTCTACTCTCTTGTTCCTTAAGTCCCCACCGCTCCTCTAATGAACAACATATTGTGATGGTCCAACCATACACAACACCCTTCTCGGGCGGTGAGAAGGTGGGTGCCCGTTGTCCAAGCCACAAAGACAAAGACTTAAGGGAACAACCCCTCTAGTTTCCCTAAAGGCGGGAATGAGTGAATTCCATCTCGCGTAGTTAAGTTCCCAGCTCCTACTTGGTCCTGTCCCGAGAAGATAGGCATATTGGGCGAGTAATCGTGACCACCTCACCCGTATTAGTCAAAGGACGGACTTCGCATGCGAGGAGTCCGTAACACGCTCAAGATTCGTGTCGAGTCACTAATGGTCATCTACGAAGTTATTAGTCCTCACTCACAATCTGTTACATCGCAGGTCTAATAATTCACGGTCCGGTCTTGTACAATCTCATTGCACAGATGCCCCACTCGCATGTCAACCACATGAACAAGTCGGATCACCTCGTTAGTATCTAATACAAAGCGGGCCACATCCACAGTATATCCAGGATTAGGTCTCTAACCTTATCCATATATCGAGACCGCTCGGTCATTAACTCGAACGTGATCCTCCTTGTGTGTCCACTACACACCGTTCAAGTTCTAGTTCTCTCATAAATTCAATGACCCTGAAGCTTAGTTTATTGGAAAAGTTTATAAATATTGCGAGACACAAAGTGATGAAATAATTAACTCTTATTAATTTCAAACAGTAATTTACAAACACGAGATTAGGACAAAAATCTCAACATATTCTTCATTAACCTATACAAATAATATATACACTATATATTTAGTTTGTGTATCAACTCATTTATTTTTCAAAATGCAACGCTGTAAAGTAAATGTATGCATTTTTAACTTTTTTAACTTTCTATCTCTTTGGAGGGTCTAAATTTGTGTTTTATAATCGACTTTTGTTTGAAAATCATTTACTAGGGTGTACGTGTAGTAATTGTCTAACAAGTTTTGGAGTTTTCTAAATTATTTATATTGTATTAGGCAATTTATGAAAGATAATGATTGCTTATAATGTAGCATTTTATTATACAATTAAAGAGATATTAAATTATAAGTTATATGAATTACATAATATATATATAGTACAATATGGGTGAGAAATTCGAACCACATATCTTACGTCATTAACATATTTAATATGACGGTTGAGTTATGCTTTTTTTAACTATGCATTATCTATACAACTAGAAATATGTTTAATTAATAAGGTATATCAAATATTTATACTACTGAAAGATATTGATTTATATAGTGTATGCCACTTATTTATAGTGTGTATTAATTATTTGTACAGTTATTTATATGATGGAGTGGTTGTTTATAATTGCAACATTATTGTTTGAGAAAAATGGAAAATTTTCAGTTAAGATGGAAGGGAATTGCGTTTTTTAGGAAAGACAACAGTGTATTATTTTAGGAAAACAACATTTCACGTTGTTTTTTTTTATTATTTATTTTTTATAAATAGAATTTGTTGTTATAGAACCAGAGCAATACTCAACAATTAAGAGTTGTTTGAGGTTGAGTGGTTATAATAACAGTATGTGAAATCATATAATATTATTTAAAATGCAGAAGAATATAGTCTGAGATTATAATAGTGTGTATTTATTGGGATGCAGAGTATACCACAAGTTATAATAACACATGTTATTATAACTTGTGCCCCAAACAAACTATTAGAGAGTAAAAGTAGATAGGAGGAAAAAAAAAAATAGAGATCAACCACTGTTGATAAGTTTACAAAATCTTCTAAGAAGAAAAGGAAATCATTTTCAAGTTCCAATTCAAAAAGAAAAACTTAGAAAATGTATTGAGTAGAATAATTAGAGAAGATAATAGGCATCTAATTAATATATTTAAACGTGAATTAAAAGAATTAATATATTTAAATGTAATTTAAAATATTTATAATAGTTAGTATTTTTTAAAGGAATGTAATTCAAAAAAGAAACTAAAGAAGATAATCAAGCTGCTGACTTTTGGAAGGAGAGGAATAATTAGAAGATGATCTATGGGACTTATGAAAAATTAATTAAAATATTCTTAATAGTTGTTGTTGTTATTATTATTTAAAGGAAAAGAGATTTAAGGGAAAAGAGAATGATGGAATTATTTTAAGAAGATAAATTACCAATGTATATTGAGAGAGTGTTAAATAAAATAATTTAAAACATAATCAGATTAAATCAAGATCATTTAAGGAAAGAAAAAATAATATAAAAGAATAAAATAAGAAAATATTTAAACACGGTAGGAAATATTTTCCATACATGGTTTATTTTCGAGACTATTTAAACACAAAACCTCGTCATTTGAGTTCCTCAACTCAGGCTGCAGCTTCCACTGCGAGAAAATCGCTTCATCCCCCAACTCAAATTCCTCACCAAAATCTGCAATCAGTTCAAACCCAGAAACCCATAAAACAAAACCAAACATGTCGTCGTTTTTAACGACAATGCCTTTAGCAACCTCTGTTTTATCAGCTTACACTTCCTTCGCCGCTTCAGCAATGGTGGCTCGAACAATGATGGCCGAAACCCGCTCAATCATCTACCAACTCGTTCCCCAAAGATTCTGCAACCATATCGCCGCAAAATTCAACGCCATGTTCGGCACAATATCCAATCGAATGGTTATCTTTATCGAGGAGAACAGCGGAATCGCCATTAACGAGCTTTACAGAGCAGCTGACACTTACCTCTCTACAAAAATACCCCCATCGCTAAAGCATCTCAACGCTTCCATAGTACCAGGAGGGAACAATTTAACCTTCAAAATAAACAAAGGCAACGTATTAATCGACGTCTTCGAAGAAATCGAAATCACCTGGGAATTGTCTTCCACCGAAAAACAGAGCAGCTATGTCGATACCGATTCCGATGCCTCTTCTCGAACATCCGAAACAACGGAAACGCGGTGTTACAAAATCTGCTTCCACAATAAGCACAGAGATAAGGTAATGAAAATTTACCTTCCGTACATTGTAGCCAGAGCAAAAGCCATCGAGGAAGAAAACAGAGTAGTGAAGCTTTATGCGTTTATAGGAAGACATCTGGATGGGGATTCAATTGTTTTACGGAATACTTGTACTTTTGAAACTTTGGCTATGGATCCAAAGGCGAAGAAGGAATTAATGGATGATTTGAACAGATTTGTGAGGAGAAGGGAATTTTATAAGAGGATTGGGAAGGCCTGGAAAAGAGGGTATCTTCTTTATGGGCCACCGGGGACTGGGAAATCGAGCTTGGTGGCGGCCATGGCGGATTATCTTAAATTTAATGTCTATGATTTGGAGCTTACCAGTGTTAGGAGCAACTCTGCGCTTAGAGGAATGCTGTTGTCCACTGCGAAAGGGTCGATTATTGTGATTGAGGATATTGATTGCAGTACTCAGCTTGGGAATCGTAAGCACGGACAATTGGACGACAATAAGAGACAGGTGAGCTAAAATTATTTCATACCCATATCCAAAACAACAAAATTATTTTACTTGATAATGATAATAGTGTTGATTATTTAATTTTATTTGCAGTTGACTTTGTCTGGAGTGTTAAACGCCATTGATGGGCTATGGTCGAGCTGTGGGGATGCGAGAATAATAGTTTTCACAACGAACCATAAGGAGAAATTGGATCCCGCATTGTTAAGACCAGGGCGCATGGACGTGCACGTGCACATGACTTACTTGACGCCGTCTGGGTTTGAGATTCTGGCCTCGAACTATTTGCAGATCAATCACCATCGTCGTTTCAAAGAAATCGAAGACCTGATAATGGAGGTGGAGGTTACGCCGGCGGAAATTGCAGAAGAGCTAATGAAAAGTGACGATGCTGACGTGGCACTCGAAGCAGTAGTGGAATTCGTTAACGGCAAGAAGAGGAAGAAGATGGAAAAGGACTCTGATATTGAGCGATCGGAAAAGACGAACAGAGCTCCGAAGAGACTGAGGAAGAATATTCAAATGAAAATAGGAGAAATATCAGAAGGCGATTCGGATTCGTATTTGGATGGGTTCGACGATGAGTAAATGTTTTTATTAGTTAACAAGTTAATAAGTAAGCAGGGTTTAGTTCATAATTAATATAAATATTTACAACAAATTTCCTCTTAAATTCTTTGAATTACGTGTAATGTATGTGATACACTGTCCAACTTGTATCATGGGATTAATATTAATTTATAAATTTTAAATTTTGTGTGAATTATGTTCTTTAAACTCTGAAAGTGTCCACTCTATCTATTAACTCTTATTTTATGTCTAATTTATTCTATATTCAACCTTTTAAAAAAATCAATAATACATCTAAAAGACAAAATTAAATGTCTAAGGTGTCTTTTGATAACTATTTTGTTTAAGTTTATTTTCACATAATTTCTCTACCATAGATAGAATTTCCCTTCAGTAAGGTGTGGTTTGATAACTATTTTGTTTAAGTTTATTTTCACATAATTTCTCTACAATAGAGATAATCTCCCTTCAGTAAGCATTTGAACTCTTAGTCAAATTCTAAAAATAAAGTCAAGTTTTTTAAAATTACTTTTTTTAGTTTTTAAAAGTTGGCTTGGTTTTTGAAAACATAGATACAAATAAGACATATAAACTCATTGGTAGAATTAATATTTTTAAGTTTAAATTTTAAAAACTAAAAACAAAATGGTTATGAGACGGGACCTAAAATATTTCATTTTAGTTTCTATTTTTTTTTTACTGTGTTCAATTTTTTTTTTTGGTTAAATCTCTCGATTATGCGTCTATAACCATTATTGCACACGTTCTTAGTTAATAGTTTTTTTTATATCAAGTTTTATTTGGATATCAACATGGTACATGTTTCTACAATATCTAGACAAATGTGATGTGAAAAAGTTTCTTATACAAATAACAACACTTAATTTGGGGTACTAAGTCAATTATAAAGACATGAGTTATAATAGTCTTTAAAATTATATAATATTATTTAAAATATAAAATTGTTTAGTCTGAAATTATAATAATGTAAATTTGAGGTAAAAAGTATTCATATAATCATCTTCAAACCCATAAATACCCAACTGAAATCACACAATTCACCCAACACCATCATTGGGAGTGAACAAGAATTAGGGATTGGATGCAGACGAAATTACCGTCAATGGTTGAGATGTTCAGTCGACTGAGCAGGGAGGAGGAAAGAAGCCCTGGGGTTGTCAAGCAATCTAGATATAATTAAACTTATTTTAAAATTATCAAAATTGGTTTGATAACCATTTGATTTTTAGATTATATTTATTTTCTTATAAGTTCTTTACCATGGTTTTCATTATGTATAATGGTTTCTATTTTTCGTGAGGAGATATTTGAGTTTATAGGTAAAGTTTAAAGAAAAACAAGTTTTTGAAAATTACTTCAAAATTTGACTTGATTTTTTAAAACATATGTAAAAATAGATAGGAAAACATAAAAAGATAATGGCTCGATTTGGGTTGGGTTAGGTTTTTTCTTTTTCGATTTGGGTTGGGTTGGGTTAGAATTTTGGAGCAAAATTCCGGGTCGGTTCTCGAGTTGACTTTTTAAGATCATGTTGACCCAACCCAACACGACTCAACCCAAAATTTATGTTTATTTAATTTATATACTTATAAATGAGTTATTTATCAATTTTTAATATTTTCTTCTTAAATGGTAACAAATATTAAGATGTGGATGAAGTTTTAAGTTTGATAATTGAATTTCATGTGATTTTAGTTATAAATTAAAAAAAAATTATTTTAACTAATTAAGAAAATGTTTTCTTAAAAAATTAACCTCTCAATTCAACCCAACTTGAAAATATAAGGTTGGGTTACAAGGTAATTCGAGTTGCACTAACCCGAGCAACTCGGACTACCCAACCCAAACCATAAAGGTTAGGTAGGGTTAGTTTTTTTTTTCGGTTTGGTTGGGCTAGAAGTTTGGAAAATCGAAAAGTTCGGGTTGGTTCTCGGGTTGAGCTTTTTTGGCTCGATTTGACCCAACCCAACCCAACCCGAAGTTTATATTTTTTAATTTTTTAAATTAAATATATACTTATAAATGAGTTATTTGTCAATTTCTTAGGTTTTTCTTCTAGACTTCTTACCAATGTTGAGATGTTATGAATTTTGAAGTTTGATATTTGAATTTTATGTGATTTAAGTTATTAATTCAAAACAAATATTTTAAATAATTTAAAAAATATAAAAAATAAAAATAATTAACCTGTGACCCAACCCAACCCGAAAATATTGGTTTGAGTTACTCTGAATAGAGCTGGTTGGGTTGAAGGAATGACCAACCCGAATTTTCGGGTTGGTTCAAAAATCTCTTTCAACCCAACACTTATGTACACTTCTACCCATATTTTTAGATTGGTAAAAAAAAACCTTTCAACCCAACCTAACCCGTGTAGACCCCTAAATAGAGGTATATTGTTTTCATCATGTATACAATATTACAAATTAAAAGAGAACATATTTGCTTTTTAATTACCTTTTGTTTTCCTGTTTTTATATATCTACTCAAGTGAGCTTGGGTTAGCCATAATCGCTATTTACCTCATGAAAAGGTTAAAAATTTTAATCTCTCAAATGTTGTTTAAACCAAAGTACATATAGTGACGACTCATTAGTGACCGAAAAATTGGAATATTCATATGAAAAAACTTTCATAGAACACATTCGGGCGGACGCTTGTCTTAGAAGACTCGTGTTTTGACGATCTCACCTTTTGACTTTTCTCAAACCATCTCTTCTCAAGCCCCGCCGAGCCGACACTTCTCAGAGAAGTCTCGCTTTTAAACGTCGTCGTTTGAATCTCACTTCTTCCCTAAGCTGCAGCTTCCACTACAAGAAAATCCCTTCATCCCTCGCCTTACAAAAACCAACTCAAATTTCCCCACCAACATCAAAACACAAAAAAGAATGTCGTTTTTTACGAACATGCCATCGACAACTTCAGTTTTCTCAGCTTACACTTCCTTCGCCGCTTCATCCATGGTGGCTCGAACAATGATTTCCGAAACCCACTCCATCATTTCCCAAATCATTCCCCAAAAACTCCGCGACCAAATCTTCTCTAAATTCAACGCAATCTTCGGCAACATTTCCTCTCAAATGGTTCTCATTGTCGACGAGAAAAACGGAATCGCCATTAACGAGCTGTACAGAGCAGCCGAAACTTACCTCTCTTCAAAAATCCCCCTTTCGATGAAGAATCTCAAGGCTTCCATGGCTCCAGGAGAGAACAATTTAACCTTCAAAATCAATAAAGGCGACGTATTAATCGACGTCTTCGAAGGAATCGAAATCGCCTGGGAATTGATTTCCACCGAAAAACAGAGCACCTATTTTGACTTCGAGATTTCCACTCAAACATCCGAAACAATCGAAAAGCGGCATTACCAAATCTGCTTCCACAAGAAGCACAGAGAAACGGTAATGAATATTTACCTTCCGTACGTTGTGGACAGAGCAAAAGCAATCGAGGAAGAAAACAGAGTGGTGAAGCTTTATGCGTTAATGGGAAGATATGCGATTGGGGATTCGATTGTTTTGCAGAATACTTGTAGTTTTGAAACTTTGGCTATGGATACGAAGATGAAGAGGGAATTGATGGATGATTTGGACAGATTTGTGAGGAGAAGGGAATTTTATAAGAGGATTGGGAAGGCCTGGAAAAGAGGGTATCTTCTTTATGGGCCACCGGGGACTGGAAAATCAAGCTTGGTGGCGGCCATGGCGGATTATCTCAAGTTTAATGTCTATGATTTGGAGCTTACGAGTGTTCAAACTAATTCTGATTTCAGGTCGGTTCTTTTGTCCACTGCTGATAGATCCATTATTGTGATTGAGGATATTGATTGTAGTGCTGAGCTTCAGGATCGTAAAAATGGCGGATATGACGGCGGTGGCAGCCAGGTGAGCCAAAGAATTCTAATAATGAATATTACGCCCTGTTTGATAGTTTTTGAGAAGTATGTTTTTTTTTTTTTTTTTTAATTTCTCTCCATCTTTTTCTACCATTAAGGAATTAGAGATTTTAACCAAATTAAAAAAAAATGAAAACTAATTTTAAAATATATAGGTTGATGAAAAAAACATAGGAATCTTTAGATAGAATTGTATTGATGTAAAAACTTAATTTTTAAAAACAAAAATTAGAAAACCAACTAGTTATGAAACTGGTTATTTATTATATTTTTTCAAGGAAGGTGGAAACGTAGTAAATAATTTTTTGAAACTTACTAATTCAAACATTTTTTTCAAGGTGTAAACATGGTAAAGAAATTGGGAGGAAAGAAGCATAACCCACCAAAGAAAACTAAACTCAGTGTCAAAAATAAAAAATAAAAATTGTGACAAAGAAAACTAAAAGAATTCAAGCATTAAGTTGTTCTGCATTTGCAGTTGACTTTGTCTGGAGTATTAAACGCCATTGATGGGCTATGGTCGAGCTGTGGGGAGGCGAGAATAATAGTTTTCACAACGAACCATAAGGAGAAATTGGATCCCGCATTGTTAAGACCAGGGCGCATGGACGTGCACGTGCACATGACTTACTTGACGCCATCTGGATTTGAGATTCTAGCCTCAAACTATTTGCAGATCAATCACCATCAACGTTTCAAAGAAATCGAAGACCTGATAATGGAGGTGGAGGTCACGCCGGCGGAAATTGCAGAAGAGCTCATGAAAAGTGACGATGCTGACGTGGCACTTGAATCAGTCGTGGAATTCGTCAACGACAAGAAGAGGAAGAAGATGGAAAAGGACTGTAATTCTGGAGTGATCGGAAAGGACGAACAGAGCCCCCAAGACTCTGAGGAAGGAGATCCAAACGAAAAAATTAGGAGAAACAAAAGAAGGCGAAAGAGATTGGGATGGGGAAGACGATGAATCAATGTTCGTAACTTCGTATTAGTTAATAAGTAAGCAGGTTTTTATTTAGAACTACAAATTTCGTCTTAAAATCTTTGAATTACGTGTAATGTGATACACTGTCGTACTTGTAGTTGTAGCATAAGATTAGTAAGTTAAATTACTGAGTATATTCTAGGATTTATAAGGTAAATTACAAGTTTATCTTATGTATTTCTAGTTTGTGTTTAATTTGGTTTATAAATTTTTAATTTTGTATCTATTGTATTCTAAAGTGTTTAATTTATCTATGAACTTTCAATTTTGTGTTTAATTTGCCCTTCAGAATTTTTTCAGAGTTAATGGATTTATAAGGTAAAATTAATTTTTGTCTACAGAAAATCTCATTTTAGTTTGTATTGTTTATACTGGGTTTAATTTTGTCTTTATACTTTTGCTAAATCTCTCAATACGTCTATACCTATTATTGCACATTTTTCTTATAGTTAATGGTTTTCTCATAACATTGGGAATTGGGTCGTAACTTATTCTCTCTTTCTACCATGTACGAACAAAGGTGATGTGAAAATTTTTCTTATACGAATAATCACACATCATATTTTAATAGAAGCATTTTCAACCCATAAAAAGACCAAATTGAAATCACCTGCTGAGGCAAAAATGATAATTCGACCCAAAAACCAATTCTGTCCTACATTATAAGCATGTTCTAATCATACACTAGAGAAAAGAAAAGAGGAAGAAGAACTCATTAATTACAGAAAGCTGTACATTCCTAGTCCTATTTGAAAAGAAAAACTAAGTGAGAAACCAAACTAAGTGTAGTGTACACTTAATGGATACAAGGGAAAAAAAAAACAGAAGAAGAAATATACATACATATGATACAACAGAATTTACAAGGATGATGGCCTCAACATTGGTATAGTGAAAATCGTTTGCTCTTCGCAAAAAAGCTTAATGCTTTCCCCATCTTTTTCTTTGATACTGATTTGCATAGTGGCTTTGTCTCTGGAGCAGCCATGGTTGCGTCGCTATTTCCATCTCGCTGCTGGCCGATATCAGTATCTTTTTGCCTCTGCTCCCTAAACAACATCAGAAGTTTCTGAGCTTTTATTTTCCCTCTCGAAGTCCCATTTACCGTAATCGCCACCAGTCCAGGAATCACTCCTTCCTGCAAAACCATTTGACTGCATTTTTCACTCCCCCTACACAAAATCAACAAACACGAGACAGCTTGCTCCTGCTCGGCGCATTCGCCAGCATCCACAATGGCTGCCAACCCACTGATAAGCTCCGGGGCCGAAATTATTTCTTCTATCCCCAACTGGCTTGAAGCTAAGTTTATTAAGACAGCTAAGGAAGTCTCTGTCCACATGTTGTCACCCGGAGTTGCGAGAAAGGATTGAAGTCCATCAATGATGCCAGAGGAAAGAAGAACAGGGACGATGGAGGGAGTGGTCGAGAGGTTATAAAGGGTATGAAGTGCATCGAGCTTGGTTTGTGATTCACCATTGCAAGTAAGCAGCTGGATCAGGAAAGGCACGGCTCTACTCGAACTAATGATAGGTTTGGCATCTTCTAGGCAGGAAAGATTCAAATATAGGGCTGTCGCAGGTCCATGTAAATTGGATTTCAAAATCATGTTCTCCAACAACGAGATTACACCTGCTGCTATCATCATTTCCCTGTTTCTGAAGAAATTCACAACTATGTCATTGGGCTGTTTACACGTGTCAGAACGTACAGTAGTAGTATGCATAGAGTTTATAACATATAACTAAAAGATCTAAAATATGTTCTTACTGAACTCCCTGGATAACACACTACCCTGTAGTAGGAAAGATTCGGATACAACTCACGGCAACAGCAATAATTATCAAATTATAATTAATTTTGGTACAACAGTAATACCCCGTACCCCAATTCAAGCATGCAACTCACAGCAACAGTAATGATTCTCAAATTATAATTAATTTCCGCAACATCGGTAATATCCCACAACAACAGCAATGATTCTCAAATTAATTATAGATTAATTTCGGTAACAATAGTAATATCGGAGGCCCCAATTCACTTCCCTTGATAAATTATTACAAGAGAAAGCCAGGGGTTCAACCAGCATCAAATCATCCCAAGCGAGAGAGATTGACAAAGACAGAGTATCTTTCAGAGATTGGGGTTTATATGTAGAGGAAATCTTATTCTGACAGTATTCTAACAACTAGGTTTCTGAATATATGAGAGGCTTAAAGTCAAAAACCATGTAGCACCCTTCCATTTCCCTAAAAAAAATATGAAATCCCTTCTAAGGATGCAGTAACCACTATCGCAATCAATTCAATGACATGCTATCTCTTTCACCATGCTTTCCTACATAGAAATATGCACATAATCATCCATATAAGATGCCAGATTCGACACTAAGTCTACATGATGGCCAAAATGTACTTTCATTTTCAAAGTAGGCTTAGATAAACAGTACAGACCTGTTGTTGTTGACAGAAAGATTGAAGAGAGCCATGGCTCCACTTTCCTGAGCATCAGCGTTTTCTTCAATAAGAGCTAAAGTTAGGAATTCCATAAGTGCTTCAGCAAACCCATTGGCTCCCATCAAAATTCGAGCTTCATCATCATCCTTCAGTAAAAGTCTTATTTGCTCCACAACCTTACATTTTTTTCTCATGTCTCCCTCTTCAGTCAATACTGCCATAAAATTTATACAGCTCTCCAGTGTAATAAAATCAGATGATTCCTCCATATATGCATTATCATCAGCTTCATTTTCTTCAGGAACCTTAATAGCTGCACTTTCCTCCAAAGGAACTACCTTAACTTCCTTCAACATGCAAGAGCCAACAGTGTCCACAGATCTTGATTTTCCAGACTCGGAATCGGACAATGCAAGTCTCCAATAATTCAGATCAAGAGACTTTGGTGGATCATCAGGGATAGGAACTCCGTTATGTTCACACCAATTAGCAATCAGACCCTTGACAGAGTAATTAGGTGTCAAGGACAGATGGGAGAGCCTATGTTGAGTTTTTGGGCAGGTTTTGTGACCGTCACTGAACCACTTCTCTATGCAGATCCTTTCATATGTTTGCCCAGAATCAATTATGACAGGGTCGTACATAAGCTGCAATGATATTGGACACCTCAATTCCTCAGGTGGAAGAGGCATCTGCCCTGATATCCTATAATTTGGCTTGAAATTGAAAGAATTGAGCTTTGAAAGCTGCTGTTCAAAGACTCGACTGTTGGCTGTAAGTCCATTGTCCTCAAGAGAACACCGAACAGTAGGAGAACAAGGAGTTGACCCACCCTGTGAGTCAGTGTCATCCGACAACTCACTTCTAAATAACTTAGAATACTTCCTCATGAGATGCAAAAGGTAAGCTACAATTGATTCCTTTCGCTTGTCTTCTTCTAAGCGAGCTCGTTCTACAAGTCTCTTAAGGGCTCTCCTCTCTGTGAGGGCTGCTTTGGAGGATGTAATTCCCAGTTTTGTGGCGGCCTGATGAAAATGCTCCAGCTCATTATGGCCATTGGAATCATCAAATTTTCTTTCTTGCAAGAGTAATGCAATGATATCGTCACCAACTTGTTTCTCGAGTGGGTCAAGTAAGAAAACGGTGTCCTTGAGTTCGTTTACTATCGGCTGAATCTAGAAAACGTAACATTTACATAAGCCATTGATGATACCGTACATTTGCACTCAAACGAAACACTAGATAGTTTTCTTTCTAAATGGACATACTGAAATCCATCTCTAAGCCTATGAGGCTTCTTTAGCCCGTTCCAAATGGAAGTGATCAAAGTGTCCAAGATTCAAGATGTGATTGAGGTCATTATGTGATGTAGAATGAATAAGTAATAGAGATTAGTTTTCTTTCTAAATCATGAACTTTCACTATGATGTTTCCATGAAAGGACGTATGAACAGCTTTCCAATGATCAAGTCAGGAGACAGGTCCAGTTCAAAGCATGACAAAAGAAAGGAAAAGAAGAAATAAAAACAGAATTATTTTCACCTGAAATCCAATTGATTGTGAGACAATATCTTCAACGCATATAAGACTAACTTCAAGAGAACATCTTGCCTTTTCAAATTTGGCTAGAACAGCATCTCCAGTTATAGCCTGTCATATAAATGCAAACCCGTTGGCATGACATTCATAGTGACTTTTAGAAGAAGAAAAAGGAAGTAGAGCAAAATGGCTTTATCCATTGGTTGGCTATTCCTCGTGATAAAATCTAAAGTTTTACAAGAGAATGTTGGAATAATGATAATTTCTAAGTCATACCAAGTAGAGTTTACTGGATTCTGAGCAATGTCGAAGAGTATTCTTGGCCTTCTCAAGAGCTACATGCAATGAACATAAAGCCTGAATACCAGTTTTGCTCCTAGGTCGAGCTGCTTCCAAGGAAGGGAAAATTAACATAACTTGGCAATAAATTGCAGCGAGTTTCTTGTACATTTCTCCATGCAACTGCAATGTGAGGAAAAAAACATTCATACCAAGGAAAGATAATACGCCTCCAGTAAAAACAGATATCTTTAGACTAAAGTAGTTTGAACTGATTGTAGATTATTTAAATGGAGGTAAAATTCATAAAAAACACATTACAACTTAAGAATACAATTTTTTTAGTATAACAACGTTCGGGGGTGGGATAATTCGAACTTGTGACCCTCTTGATCATAAGTCCATCCTTTATGTCAGTTGAGCTAAGCTCTAGTTAGCCTTAAGAATACAATTTATTAATTACTAACTCTTAAATCACCAATCAACCCAAGCTAATAGGTTGAGGGAAATGATTTTACAGAAGTTCGAATTCAGGACCTTTTACTCTGATACCATTTTAAATTACCAATCAACCCAAAAGCTTAAGCTAATAGGTTGGGATAAATTAATTTAATTATATCAACACTGGTCTAACACTTCTCCTCACTTGTGGGCTTAGAAATTTGAAGAAAAGTCACAGAAGTGGAAATCAATATTAATTGGAGGAGGAAGCAACTTCACAGGAGTTCGAACATAGGACCTCATGCTCTAATTCCATCTTAAATCACTAATCAACCCAAAAGCTAAAGCTAATAGGTTGAGGTAAATTTAATGATATCAACATAGTCTAACACTAACTTTTACAATGAAACTTGAATCCTGTACATATCCCAGCACCCCCAGTCACAGCCAAGCATACAAACAAAGGAATATAACTTCCACCAAAAAACACGTGATAGGAAATAACTAGGAGAAACCAGGCATCAATATATTGATGAACCAAAAGAAAACAGGGTAAGGGCAGGGGGGAAGAGAGAACCGCCTCCAAGGAAGTTAATTACTAGCATATCAATATTCATTCACAACCATCTGAGAAGAAACAGAAAATATCTTTCAGCTCATACCTTGGCATCACCGGGAGCAAAAAGTATTTCTTCAACTTCGGGAACATCCATGATTTTGTGTTCATCAAAAAAAATCTATGTCATCTGAGTTACCAAAAAGATAAGACCTCTGAATAAAATGGCAAAAAAAAGGCAGTTGAAACTTTAGTAAAGAAGTAATAGCAACTTCCTATTAAAAAACAAATTGCTAATTTTACATCACAAATATTCAAAAATGAAAAGATATCCTTAAATGACCATTAAACAGTTTCAAGGAAAACTAATTAAATCTAGAAATCTCCAACTTCAACCTCCAGTCGTTGAATATACTGATTATTCCTCAACTAAATCCAAGCAATCATCCTACGCCCACTTAGATGTTGACCGTCTATTCGTATTTCCATTTAAATCCCAAGCATTTGAATCGCTGCTAAATTCGTCCCGTCTCCCTTCATTGGAAATAATTTCTTAAAATTTTTGAAAACGACACCCTAAGCAGAGATTACAAGCGGAAATAAACCGGACAAAAAAAACCCGCAGCTAGCCTTCCATTTTCAGAAAGATTCGAGAAACGAACAACCAGATGTACGGAAAACCGAATAGCATAATCAACAAAGAGCGAGAGACGAACAAAAATGAGTGAATCAGTAGCAATGATGACAAGTTCAAACGAATACAGATTTGATTGAAGATTACCAGAAGAGAAGAAGGGCAGAAGGAATCGACCAGCAGAGGACCTCGGAAGAATCAAACAGAAGCTGAAGCGCTGCATCTTCTGTAGACTTTCATCTCATTGCAGTTGATGCATCAAATCGGATAACGAAACTCTTGAAAAAGAAGGAAAGAGTTATTCAAAAGCGCAATATCAACTCAACATTTTGTTTGTCAGATTTGAGACGAGAGTTGGGCGTGAGTGGCAAGTGACTATTATTGTCATCGAAAATGGTTTTAAAATTTAATTTTTAAATTCCAGTTTGTTTATGAACGGGATAAATAAATGAGGGTTTTTATTTTCTTTCCTCTTTTACCCTTTCTGATGTGACTGCCTATTGGGGATGGTTCGGTAATATTTTAAACAAATCGCGTCGATCGGGTTTGGGATCTGTGAGATTTCAAATTAATCTACACCAAACAAAAAAAAAAGTTAATGTGTGTAGACATAGGTTGGTGAATAAATTAATTCATCTGATCTTATGTGTCAATGCCATTTTTTTTTGCTTTTATAATTAAAATGATGGGGTTTAGCTATTTTAAGTTTCAATCTTCAACTTACATGAAGGTTGTTTTCTTAATTATTGGACTGTATTCAAGTTAGTAATCACAAGAAGATTGATGCTTATGATTAATTATTGGATTGTGATCAATGTGATATTTTATTTGTAGTTGTTGTTCTTAGAATGAAAAGGAAGAGAGAGAACAATAAGAGGCGGCTAAGATTTACCTTCTATATTACTACATTTTGAATCAACAAACTTAAAGGTTTATAGGAATACAAGATAAAATCAAATAAAATAAAGTATAATAGAATTTAACAATAATCCGTAATTGTTTTCTCCCATCCAAAGTAAACTCTTTTTCTCCCGACCACACATTTTTTCACTTTTGGCGTTTTAATTGATGGAAATGTGTGGTCAAATGCTAATGAAAGATTTTCGATAAAATATATATATATATATTAATATCAACTCAATAGGTTCAAAGTATTAGATTTATATGAGTTATATCTTAAAATTAAATAGCAATGAGAGAAGTTGACAATGAGAGAAGTAGCTCATATATCTTATATATTGTGAGGTTTTCTCTACTTTTCTAATGTCGGATTCTTAACACAAAGAACCATAAAAATACAAAATAAAAGGAAAATATAAAATCTATAAAAACAATTTGATTTTTTATTTTGTTGGTTAGTTAAAAGATTGTATCTATTGGCATTACATAAGTTATAATTCAAAATCATACATATGATATTTGTGTCACAAGTTTACTATTTTTCAACATTTTCAGTATTTCGTTGATATTTATACATTATATTGGAATTTTTTAAAAAAGATATATTCAACCTACCATTCTATGCTCCAAAAAAAAACCTACCATTCTGTGGACAATATTTGTCAATGGAACGACAACAAGTTTCTTGGTGAACAGTGAGAAGCGTGCCTCGATTTCGTTAAAATTGAAAATAATCGGTTGAGAAATTTTCTTTTCCTTTTTTCACGTGAATCGTAAGACCAATTTATGCTAAAATTAAATGGTCCAATTTGTACTAAAACGTACTAATTAGTTCAATATTTTATTGTACTCAAGAGAAAAACTAAATATAATAATAACCTAATTTTGCTTTCCACAAATAAAGCATTTTTAAACGGGGCAATCATATTAATAAATATAAGGTACCTTACTAGAGTGAGACATTGTTAGAAGGTGTAAAAAGATTGATTAAAAAAAAATGCAGATAGAAATCTATAGATAAATCTAGTAAATTTAAGCATGGTTCAAATGATTAATATATTATATCATCCATCAAGTTGTATAAATTTGTCAATCAAAATATAACTTAAAGGAGACAAGACATCAACTATCATTTCAAAATTCAATAGATTGATTTCCTATTTGAAAAAAAAAATGTGGTCATAAATGTTAATCATCCTTACTCATTTTTTTTTTAGTTCAACAATATTTGAAATGAGAGATTCGAACGTATAATCTCTCGACCAAGTGTATACTTTATGCCTATTGATCAACTATGTCCTTGTTGGTCCCTTCTCACATATTGTTGAACAATATATAGATTAAAATGAAATGAATCGTAGAGTACACAATATCCAAAATGACATTTTGACTTTTAATATTTCAAAATTTTATGAGAAAAATTGAAACAAACTACTTAAATTCGGAGAATGTCCCTAACTTAATATTTTTTTTTAGTATAAGAAAAGTGAAGTAAGAGAATTTTAAACTTGTAATCTAAAAAAAATAATAGATGCTTATCACGGTACGATTAGAATCATAGATTCCAATTTTGCTCGTGATTTTTTCAATTTCCAACCGCAGCGAATAGTTGCTCTGGCTAATTGAAAATTTTCTGATAAAGTTAGAGCTTTCACACCATCAAAGGCATTTGAAACCAGCTACAACTATTTAAGGCATTTTGTATCACCCAATCATAACAAGCAATATCCTTAAAAGAAATGCTTGATTGCCATGCACAATTATATATAGATTTTTTTAAATGCTAAATATGTCAATGCTCCCTAATATTTTTATAACTCTCAAATTAGTTCTTAAATTTGTATCAGGTTATTCCATATATTTTTTTTCTTCTTTTTTTTGTTTTTTTTTTAAATGATATAAAACATTTGTTGAATTGTATGGTTAAAGAGATCCAACATCGATTTTTAGTGTATTATCTATTCATCTATGCTTATTTTATGGTTGTTTGAATTATTATTGTTCTTTTTTATTTTTATTTTTTTGCAGGGAAAAAAGAAACCTCCTAACACTTATTTTAATTTTAATCAATAAAAAGACTTTAATATGAATTTTACGTTACTGTCAAATCCAATGAATACAACTTACAATACAACCCCACACGTTGGTAAAGTATACTTTACATATTAGAATAGAGGATAAATAATACCTTGCTTATCTTGTTCAATTTAATTAGTGTAAAGGCATATATATAGCCAAGGACTAGAAAGTAACCGTACAACTCACTTCTAACTAACTCAACTCACTATGATTATTTACAACGTTTTGTCTCATATCCTCCGCAAGATGGGCTAAGAATATTCGGTCTGTTTGGTAAGCAATTCGAAAACAGAAATTTGAAAACAAGAGATTCAATGAAAACAAAGTTGTATTTCATGTTTTCAGATATGTGTTTGGTAGCAGATTTAGAAAATTGATTCAATTTTAAACAGTAGTTTAAAATGTGTTCTATAATATATTTATAGATCATAAAATTAGTTGGAGTCGCAAAACTAAATATTATGTTGAATATAAGACATTATTAATTAATTTATGAACATGTTTTTTAATATAAATTTTATATAATTATTATTTTATAATATAATACTTTATATTTTATAATATATTATATTATACATATTTTAATTTAAAAAAGTAAATTAAGTTTATAAATATGAAATACTATATTTATTAATATTTTTAAAATTTCAAATTCAGAATCTAGATACAATGAAAACATAAAAATGTTGTTTTTCAGAATTTCTACTATTTGGATCACGGAATCCGAAAACAGTTTTCGAAAACATGTTTGTCAAATATTCACTGAATTCAGTAAATCTGAAAACATAAAATAAAATCCGGATTACCTACCAAACAGGCCAACTCTCATCTTGTATAACGAATGATAAAAAGAAACATTGGGGCAATGCATTGGTAAAAATATGAGCAAGTTGTTGATGTGTGCACACCGAAAGAAGTTTAACAACCCCTCGAATAAGCTTTTCACAAATAAAATGACAATTGAACTCAATATGGTTTGTACACTTGTAAAAAATGAGGTTAGAAGCGATGTGGATAGCATTGTTATCACAAAAAATGAAAGGAGGAGGCAGGGAAGAAATGTGCAAATCGAGCAGTAACTGTTGCATCCAAGTAAGTTCGCTCGCAGTTGCAACAAGCCTGGTATTCGCCCTCAGCTAATGAACGAGAAACAATATTATGCTCCTTTGTTTTCCACGAGACAATTGATTCTTAAAAAAATATATATACACAAAATTCAGTGGTTGATTTACGAGAATCAATACATGATGCCCAATCTGCATCACTAAAAGCCTTGAATTGAAAGGAAGACGATTTAGACAGAAATATACCTTGACCCGAGTACCCTTTTAGATACCTTAACATAGCATGGGCAACTGCAAAATGTGGTTGTCTTGATTGAATAACAAATTGGCTCAGTTTATAAACTGCAAAGGTGATATCAGGGTGTGAAACTATGAGGATAGAGTAACCTTCCTATGAGTCTACGGTAAAAAGTGGGGTGAGTCTCTTCAGTGGTTTGTAATCTCAAGTTTGGGTCCATCAGAAGTGAGGATGGTTTAGAAAACCAGTATCCTTGAGTAATTAGAGTGTATAATTGCACTGAGATAAAAATAATAATAATAAATTTTTAGAGTATAATGGCAATTCAATAGTACACAATTTTTAGTTGCGGTATAAAAACGAAATTTAATTTAAAAAAAATATACAATGTAATATTCCAATGTAGTAAATATTTAAGAAATAAATGATAAATAAATGCATAATGCTTGTTTGAGGTGCTGAGTGGTTATAATAACATAAGATATAATAGTTTGTAGGTTATAATAATACGTGAAATTATAATTAATTTGTATTTATAATGCATAATTATTTAGTATGAGTGATAAATAGTCTGTGTTTAAGATGTATAGTATTTCATAAATTATTATAATTTACGCCTCAAATAATCCTAATGATTAGAAAAGATTTTTCCTTTTAAGTTCAATAAAAAGTGTAGAGTTGGGATTTGTACTCCATTGAAATTAGATAGTATAACATCTCATTTATCAAACTACCAAAATAAAATTTAAAAGTTTCTATTAGATTAGATTCAGGCCTTTTAAACTTTAGAACGATATTTTTTTTTCTTTTTAGGGAGAACTATTGTTTTAATAATGGATTCCTCGGCCGACAGTGGCCGACTTTAGCATGTCGGCTACCAGATCCGTTAATAGCGTGGTCAAGTTGATAAAAAACCTTGTCTTACTAAGAACGTTACTCGGCCCGAAATCAAAGTCCGATTTCAATTTAAATTTTGGAACTAAAATAATAAATTACTTCTCAAGAGTCCGTCATTTTATATTAATTTCCAAGCTGGACTCGTTTTCCCATCTGTGTACACGTTGTCAACGAGTAATTCTCGGGGAGATCTTCGTTACCACGTGGCTCTACACGTCTGATTAATTTTTTATTTTTCTTTTAATTTCCCTAAAATGAGTTGAATTTCTGGACTTCGATGCCCGTTGAATTATTGAAGTGTCTCATAAAGTCTGGCCTGATTTACTGAAGAAAATATCCATGATGACGTCATAATCAGGCCACGTGTCCTTTACATGGAGAATGAAATAAGAAAACCACACACACGATTTGGAAATGACGTGGCTCGCGCCTCGAGGCCTGCTTCCTAGTCCTTCGTGAATTCCCAAAAGAAGAAAATAATAATAATAATAATAATAATAGTAAATAATTTAGGTTATATAGCATCGAATAATAGATCAACAGCCTCAAACGAAACCAGTCATAATCAGCCTCAAAAACATAATAGATCAAATCAAGCTTTAAAAAATATCAGATTGAGCCTTAATTTAGCAGTAATTGATAGGTAGATTTTGTTTATAACTAATTTTATATTATTTATTTGTTGATATTATTTTTTTAAAGTCAAGTAATGTCCACTGAATAGTTTTATGTTTGGTTGGGTTATATATATAACAAGCCTACGAAAATTACATGGTTTTTTTTTCCAAGTTTGTCATTAAAAAGAAAATTCAAGAAATACTAGCCAAATTTTAAAATTAAAATTGTTAATCTTTTTAAGGTTCTATATTAATTTTATCGTGGTTTTTGAAGTTACATTCGAGAGTATATAAAAAGTAATAATAAATAAATACAGTTTTTCAAACTAAAATAATTATTCATAAATAATTAGAACATTCTACAAGGGATATGAGTGAATTATGTTCTCGTCTAAAGGCCTATACCTTTTAAGAGGGAATTATTCAGTATATTATTCCCACAATAATTGGACAAGAAGATGCATGCCTTTTTTCTAGTTCAATGAATGACATGATGAAAAATATTTGTTTGAGCATGTATAATATTTTATGTCTCTAACACGGATTATTAAAACTATCATAACTTATATTATTATAATTCGCTAGTGATTCAAACAACTCATTAATGTTTATCTTAGAAAAAGTAATTTAATATAATTAAATAAAACTTAAAATCTACCTATACAAATCAACATCGAGTCAAATCAATAATTCCGTCATTTTTTTCTACCAAGGGCCTAATTTCTAGAAATTTCTCATTTTGAAATCACGCATCTAATCACGCGTAAAAAATTGGCCTAATTCGTTTTTTTTAATCACCTTCAATGGCCTCCTGAGTCGTTCATTAATAATAAAAATAAAAAAACATTTTCCATACTTTTAAATTTCTAAAAATTTAGACCATAAATTTAGTATATAACATTTTACTATTTGTATTTTAAATGTGTAGCAATCTCATCTTTGTAGTTTTACTTTCAAATTTGTTACCATAAAAAAGTCTATCAAAATTAAATGTTACTTTTTATTATTTAACATTTTAGAATGTATAGTTTATAAACATAGTAAGAGTATCTAATTAGTTAATTAACCTACATAAAAAGGCGTGGTCTCATAAATAAATAAACAAGTATATGAGATTCAGGTGTAATTGACAAACTTTTAGTACGAACACCGAACACTTTTTAAATTTGTGTATAAATATTTTTATTAAAAACTATTTTTTAATTAAAATTGTTATATAGTTTTTTTAGTATATCGACAATTGTGGTAGAGGATTCGAACTCATAACCTCTTGGTCATGAATCATACTTGATATCAGTTGAGTCACGTTCTTGTTGGCAAATTGTTATATATATAGTTACACTTTCTTAAAAAAATAATTTTAGTTCGAAAATTGGTCGGATTACATTATATCTAAAAGTATTCTATAAATATAAAATTACCATAAATTGATTTTATTTAATCTCATTCACTCATCTCGCTATCTTGCTTTCATTATGAGTGTCAATGTTGGTCTAGTAGAGCTCTTGTCGTTAGTGTTCTTTATGATCTCTATACATTGTACTGCTCCACCAAAAATTTATTATGCTCCTAGCCTCCTACCTCACTCCAACTTGATAGTTTCTACCACTTTCATGATTTTTAAGTGATTAGCAATTAAGTTAATTATTTTAAAAGTAATTTTTATTTAAGTTAAAATTCCACTTGTATTTGGGCTACATTCTATTTTACTTTAATATTTAAATTTAGTTCATCAAAATTGATCCCTACTGTTAGTCTATTGTTTATCTTTTTAAATTTTGTTTCTCTATTAGTCTTTAAAAAAAAATGAAAATATGTTTACTTTGTATTTCTTCTTGCATTAAAATTGTCATTATTAGTTAACAAATTTGATAAAAAAGTAACTTTAAACTAGTTATAGGAACCAATTTTATTATTTATTAAAAATATATGGACTAAATTTAGACATTTAAATACAAACTAAAATAGAAGGAACCTAAAATCTATAGAGATCAAAACGATATTTTTAACCTTTTATTATTAAAAAAAACATCTTTACCTCTAAAATTAATGAAAAGGGGCTCATTTGCCTTTCGAAATTACTGTTATTTCAAATGCTTTTTTTTTTATTAATCCAACAACACATAAGGTGAGAGAATTAAACGTCATGGGCGTACAATTGACTCCAATATGGTTAAATAGAGTATAATTAGAAGTCTTCGGTTCATTATTAAAAAAAAAAAAAAGTCTTTGGAAGTGTAAAGTGATTAGATATTCCTATAAGTCTATAACATCGTAGCCAATAAACTACGATATATTTGCACGCATTTTCCTTTTTTGAAGTTTGAACTTCTGCAGCCGCTAAAAAAAGAAACTCAAGCCGCAGCGCTCGTTTTACTCCAACAAACAAGCACCTGGGCACCCCGCATTAGATTTTATATATATTCTCGTGGTAAAGTTTTCTGGGAAGGATATCAATATAATTATTTTATAATAGTTTAATATGAATTCAATCATTTTTATGTTGATACTAATTATTAGATATATTGAGATACTTCTTTTTTTTTTTCTTGAGTACAATAGAAATTAGGGAGTTTGAACTACTAACATCGTGGTCTCTAATACATTCAAATGTCAGTTGAGCTATGCTCTCTTTGGCAGATATTTCTCCTTAGGCTACAATGTAGTCGACTCATCGAATAATTTCTCGTTTCTAGAGATAGTTTTAGGATAATTAACAAGATTATCTTCTCTTATCTTTTGTAGTCATCAATTAATACGATGATGCGAGACATTAATTGTGTTATTCAATATGGATTTTAATTGTTTTTATAATGGACGATACATTTTTAATATTGAATTTTGTCATCTTAATCAAATTCAAAATTTTTATTTTTATTTTTTTAGTTCAAAGATATGCAAACATACGAATTTTTAACTCTTGACATTTCAATCAACAAATATATGTCTTAATTAAATAAAGAACGCTTAAATTGATATGTGTTAATGTAATATGTAGTTTAAATAGATTGGAGATATATACATCTTAGAACCATCACATCAATAAAATGTACCTATAGTATTTAATTAAAAAAAGGTAATATTCATTATAAATATGTTTTTCAAGAAATATTAATCCACAAACGGTATGTTTTAAATCCATCATTAAAAAAAGAGACAAAAATAATTAAATATTTGCCGTGCCTACAATTGAAGGAGCTAGCTAAGCTTTAGGCAAGGGAAGGTTTTTATTTAGATAAAAATTATATGACTAATTTTCATCCAAGTGCTTGACATACCACAACTTTTTAAAAGCGAAACAATAATTGAAGGTTGCATATACCTAACTCGTCCACAACAACCCTACAATATAACTTGGACACACTGACACTTACCTCAAACTATACAACTACAATCAAGATTTAAAATGTCTATGTCGACAAAAATGTCGATATCTCAATTTGATAGAAATGTCGATGAATATATCAATAAAATGTCGATTTCGATAGATATTTCTAAAAAAAATTAAAATAAAATTTTTTAAAAGTTATATTTAAATTAAAAAATAAATCTTCTGCAGTTTTAAATGAGTTAAAATACTTGTTATAATATTATATTTACATTATGTTACATTTTATTGTTATTTTTTTAATATTTCATCAATTTTGTACGGTATAATAGAAATGTCGATTCACCTATTATGTTAATGTCGAAGTCATGGATATGTGGAAATATCGATGAAAATATCGACATGTTGATGGAAATTTAAAACCATGACGACTACACTATTACAATACCATAGACAACCCTCTCTCAATCTCGACTTCAGAGAACGTTCGCACATACATGCCACTTGACAAATTTCCTGCAACCTGTGACTTTATCCTGATAAATAATCCTTAACTTATTTCAAATTTCTTTACATAGTAGCTTGGTTAAATATCGAACTCAATCAAAACTGTAGTCAAAGTGAGTCTTCATGGAATAATCATCACTGTTTGTAGATTCAAACCTCTATCCATGATCATAATGAAGCTTCGGTGAAACTAAGTGGAGGTCCGAATTAACTGATGTTAAAGAATCAACAGATGAGTTGTGGTTAGGGATGAAATGCTACTCGAACTCAGAGATAGTTGGTTCACAACTTTCGTTCCCAAATTTAGAGTACATTTAGATTACTCGGAGAAACACCACATCAATATTAATTACTTAAAAAACCAACTAATTATTACGTGGCATGTGAAATGATAGTATATATAAATCTTGCAAGAAACATAATTAAATTGCTGTTTAAATCAAGCGTTCAAAATTCAACAAAAATAAGAAAAGTAAGGATTGTGACATTGTATCTTGATTTAATTTTGGGGGGTTGAATGTCCACTTGAATTGACTCGATTTCACGTGTGAATCGTAATAAATAATAAATGAAAATTGACTCTGAATGGGTTCAAAGAGTCAGTTGGATGGGAGCAATCAAATGACTTTTCTGAAGATGCAATCAAATGACTTTTCTGAAGATTGTAAAATAAAGTGTAATATAAATAAATAAATAAATAATAGTTAGGTTAAGTGATTTATCATTTCAAGTGGTCCATTTCCAACCCACGCTTAGCTTTTTTGACCACAAGCACTTTGCTTCCACCCAGTGGCACAAGTGCTCCGAATTAAAACGCTTTCTTATGGCCACCACTTGCCTCCACAGTGAAATCCCTTGTATTCATATTGTTATTGTTCTGCGTTTTGTAATGGAATCATTCAATGTTGATATGATATGATTCAATAATAATATACACTTTTCAAAACATTCAATACTATTTTATATGGAGAAATTATTCACAGGACTCAACATAAATAGTATCGATTATGGAGGATGATGGTTTCTAATAATAGTAGATTATAAACATAAGGGTAGAGATGAAGCAGTGATGCCTGAATTAATCATTACTAGTAATTTAATTAAATTTACAATTAACTTCAAAGTTTAAATTGATAGATTATGATAAATTTAATTATACCAACATTTCTCATCTGGAGGGAAATCAATATTAATGGAGAGAAAATGACTTTACAAGAATTCGAACATAATACCGCTTGCTTTAATGTCATGTTAAATCATCAATCAATCAAAAAACTTAAACTATTAGGTTATGGTAAATTTAATTACATCAACAATTACAATAAGAAATTAAGAAATATGTAATATTTTTTAGGTCTAAAGCATTGAGTGTAACTCAAATGGATAAATTAAATTATATGTCAATGCTTTAACATTTTTCCTCATTTCTCAATTTTAAACTTTTTAGAAAGTCCAACAAGTGAAAATTAATATTAATCGGAGAGAAAATGATATTAAGCTTTTAAGACCTTTTGTTGGGATTATAATACCATATTAAAGAGTTATGATAAATCTAATTATATATCAACCTAGATAGATGAACTTTTTTTTTCTCATAATAATGCTATTTTTAAATGTAGCATTTTAAATAGAGTGAAAATTTGAATTGTCAATCTATTAAAAAAATTACTAATAAACATCTACAGAAAAATGGTATATTTAGAAATTTGAACCTAACTCAATTAGCTAAGTTAAAATATATGTCATATTACAGATTTGAATCTCCATCCTGAGTGGAAGGGATAAAAAAAGGGTTGAATATAATAACATTTTGAGAAGAGGGAGATCATTTTATAGCATACGTAAGTGTTGATCAATTTTTTTGGGAAATGTTGTGTACTGCATACATTGAGAATGGTGAGAGATAAAGAAATAAATAATAAGCTGAATTATGGGTATAAGTTGTAACTATAACTTTAATTCTCAAGTTGATATATTAAATTCTTTATTGGGACCAAGTTGGGGAGTGGAAATTTTGCAAATTATAAATATTTACTGGTCTGAAAGTTGCTAAGTTGCACCGTGACTATAAAGCAAAGCAACGGATTTAGATCGATTTTCTTCGGTTTTAAATTTCAGTAGTGCGGCTTAAAAATCCACGTTCCCATTCAGCTTAAAAATGATGGGTGATGGCCGATGGGTGTCGACGAAGCAACAAAATTTACAAAAGAAAACAAAAATTGTTTATTTCCATCTTATTAAAGATATATATATATATATATTATAGAAAAATCATCGATATGAAGGGTAAGGCGCAAGGCATTCCCTCCGACTTTGTTTGTGGATGTTATAATATATTATTTTATTGAATTATACTTAGTTAAACAACTCAATTATAAAATTGTTGAAGCGAGAATAATTTAACTGTATATCGATTATATTAACGACTATGAGATATGTAGTTCAAATCCGTACTAAAAAATCAATTACAAAAATTAAAAAAAAAGTGTAAAATTAAATTTTAACTGATATCGACCTTCCTTGCTAATTTACGGGTATACGACATAATTAAAATTTAATTATATATATTTTTTAATGGTGTAAGTGATTTGTTTAATTAACTTGAGAGTTCAGCCTATGGACTACAAAATACAATTCTAGTAATTTCGATGTAGTAATGGTGGCTTTAAAAGAAAGATTAAGTTTGGTATATTTTTTTAGAATAATTAGGTTTATTATTAAATAATGATTTACAAATCAAAACTTTAACCTTGATAATAATAAATAAATAAAAACTAAACTTTTAAACATCCAAATAATGAAGATTTTGAAATACGAGCCTAGTGAGTTTGGGCCAAAAACTATTCCACTTGCACTGAAGCTTGGGCCTATATTAAAATATTAAGATTGGGAGGTCATTAACAGAGAAACTTTCTATTTTTTTTTTTAAAATAATATTTAGAATAAACATTTGTCTTACCAAAGTTAATAATCGAATATATGAAAGTTAGCAATGGTCAATAATTTATGAATGTTAGATTAATTTTGAAAACATGTCTAAAAGTAGACAAGGTTTTTATTTATTTTTTATTTTTATTTTTAAGGTGGAAGATTGAAACTTTTACGGAAAAAATAGGGTAGAGTATATGTCAATTATTAAGAGCTAATATGGTTTGATTTTCTGTACGAAATTGTTTAACTAAAAAAAGATATAAATTTAAAATTTTGATAAAAAAAATTGTGTTGGTTGAAAATACAATTTTAGTCCCTATATTCTGTGTTTTGTTTAATTTTGGTTACTTTCAAATGTCTAATTTTAGTCTATGTATTTTCAATAAAATTTAAATCTGGTCAGTATGATAAGTTTATTGGTAATTTTTCTTAAAAAAATTAATCTCTATTAACTTTCCCTCTATAAATTGTAGAAGTATTTTCACATTGTGTCTTTTCTTGTATTAACATGATGATGATAATTAGTTTTTGTTAGTTTTCCCTATATAAATTTTGGAAGTACTTTCACCTTATGTCTTTTCTTGTACTAACATTATTATGATTATTTAACCAATTTTGATATAATAAATTAACTTCAAACTTATCATAAGGACCAATTTTAAAATCTATTGAAAGTAAGAGACTTGTTTAGGCACAATTTATAATAACCCGTGTTATTATAACATGGAGAATACTATATACCTCAAATACAAACTATTATAATTTTATATAATACTAATTCACATTTTAAATAATATTATATAATTTCACAAACTATTATGACCCATGTTATTATAATCCATCAAGCCTCTTGAAATGATGGTGAACAAAATAGAACAAAACCTAGTAGGAAGACTAAAATGGTATTTTAACCCGGGTGTAACATTGAGATTCTCCTCCTTCAAAACTTTTGCCTTTTCTTTTTCCTGGAGCGCAAGAAACCGACTGACTTAAAGCTCTACTGAAGACGTGTTCATTAAACAATTGGCATTTCCTGAATCGTTTCTTCCGCTGCAGCGTTCATCGTCTTTGATATACGCTGGTAATCGCCTCTGAATCCTCCTTTAAACGGTACAGTTGAAACCTTATTCCCCAATCGACTTGTGTTTTTAGATTTCTTCTTTAAATAATGGTGATTAACGACAATTTCGTTCAATTTCATTATATGATCATTTTCTTTCTTGAATCACATAATATATAATTTAGAACAATAGTTGTAGGATCATTTTGGTTACCGAGACAATGCAGAGAGAGGATGAGATTGTTAGCAGAGACGCTGATTTTTGGGTTTATTACTATGTTTACAGTTTTTGCCCTTCATTGTTTCTAATTGATCGCCCGATAGTAACCAAGGAACTCTCTGAGTGGAATTTGATGCTAGATTGTTTTAGGGGTTCTTTATGTGTGTGCTGTATTCAATTATCTTATTAGGAGATTTTTTAATTGGATTTATGTTGTTTATTTGCCGGAAGTTCTTGAGCATGAAGCTGGACACTAGCGGGCTTGAATCAGCCACTTGTCTCTCTGGTTTGAGTAGTACTGAGCTACTCGATGGGTTATCGACCGTGCCATCTTTTGATGTTCCAAATGCTACTAATGTGAGTGATAATTTGCTTCTTAGTTCTTACTGATTCTTGTTCTTCCATAACTTGAGGTAATTTAAGGATATCCTTTTGCAAAATATTAACTCCCAACCTCGCACTTCAGTTTGATGGATTTCAGAAAGAGGCTATTCAGATGGTGAAGCCAGCAAAGGGAACGACAACTCTGGCCTTCATTTTCAAGGAAGGAGTCATGGTTGCTGCAGATTCCCGAGCGAGCATGGGAGGATACATATGTCAGTTCCGCCCTCTCTCATTAAAATCCCGTGTTTTTTAATATATGACACCTTATATGTTTCTCTTGTAAACCTTCTCGAGGTGCATTATTATTTTGAAAATTATTTAGCCACTTTTTGCTATTGTATGTCTTTAGATTCCTCTATTTTCTACTGTTCTAACTTGAATTTTGACTCACGTGAAAAACTTATTGAGGATAAAATTATTTTGTTTTGTCGTATCTTCGAGGATGAATCTCCTTCTCCTACTGTGTTTGATTTATGCTTACATCTTTGTTTGGCCTCCGGTGTAAATGTGTATGAGGGGGTAAATAGGAAAAAAAAATCTGACAGTTAGTTAAGGGGAGGTGTGCCCTGCTTATAGGGGGAGGTTGCAAATGGAGAAAGTTAGTTATCCTTTTAGTTAAAAAAAGGTACTCGATGGAGGGACCCTACGAAAAATTATTCAATGATGTATGGTACTTGATAGAGGTACTGTAAAGTGTTCTTGTCCCAGTTTTGGTTATTTCCTATATTGAATTGCGCCTAGAGAATCAGAGATACCTATTACATTGGGCTTAGTCATGTACTGGACTGTCTGTAGACATTAATGTGAAACAATGACCCTTTCACTATGCTATCTGCTACTTGACTAATTCATTTCTATTTCCTGATATTTTCAGCATCTCAATCTGTAAAGAAGATCATCGAAATAAATCCATACATGCTTGGCACAATGGCTGGGGGAGCAGCTGATTGCCAGTTTTGGCACAGAAATCTTGGAATTAAGGTTGTCTATGCACTTCTTTAGCAGCAAAGGATTTTCGATTACATTAACAATTACATCTATTTTACACAGCTTTCATAACCTTTGTCGAGCACAAAATATTTTCCAACGTTTTATATAGTTCTGCAACTGATCACAGCTCTTAGAACGTGAACAGTTTATGTACTGTTTGCTCAGTGAGAATCCTCTTGGAATGGAATGAAAGTTCCTATCGAAAGTGTATCAAATTATTTGATGACTGAAATAGCAAAGATATGGACATTCCCATTCCTTCATTTTGTGGCAGAATCATTTACTTTGTAAGGGGAGAAGGTTAGTCTTTGGATTCGTTTTGATTCCAGCCTTCCCCTTTTCTCTCAGTAACAATTAGAAAGGTCTTTTCCAGCCCTTTTTTTTTTTTTTAATTGAAAGAAGGGAACTGAAGATTTTGGACCTTTTGGAGTGAATAAAGTAATTGGTCCTCATTCCATTTTGATTTTACCATTCCAAGAATCCTCAAGATATATAAGACAGGAGCCAAAAGGGTTGATTTGCTTAGAGGTCAAATTAATGTTATTAGTGGTGGTACCCTTGCACCGAGAGTTTGAAGGTTGGTTAATGTGATTGATTGGTGTTGAGGTTCATTTTTAAAGATTGGTGACCTGAGTATTGGGTGAATTCACGTGTTTTGCATGGTGTATCAGTGGCTAATAATCATAATATTGCACAAAACTTTCTAGCTTGTGTGAATTCCACAGCCATGGAACTCAGATGTTTCATTTCTATTGTTAATGAGAACATTGTTGCTCTAGATTCACAGTATTAAGCAATCAAAATGGTTACTCTAATATTCTGGAAATGCCCTTTTAGTTCTTCAAGTTCCTTAACAGATCTTCGGACTACTACTACCAAATACAATGTGATTACCATGACATGAGTAGTTTTAGTGATGGTGGCACACCCATTCTTATTAAAGGAGAAACAAAATAAAGGGATTAACGCTTAGATGTTTGTCCATCACATAATGAGTTTGACATTGATGTAGTGCAACTCTTTATAGGCTGTTTAACTTGTCATAAATTTATATTTTAACTGAATTTTCTAATGGAAGTTATTTGACATGATATAGTGTCGACTGCATGAGTTGGCAAACAAGCGCAGAATTTCAGTGACGGGTGCATCCAAGTTGCTGGCCAACATTCTCTATTCTTACCGGGGAATGGGTCTTTCAGTTGGCACCATGATTGCTGGATGGGATGAAACTGTAAGTCTTTAACTTCCTCCCTTAGAGATTTTAATTCATGTTCTCTTATAATATAAGCTAAATTCTCAGAACTATTGATACCTTCTGGGGTTGCAGGGTCCTGGATTGTATTATGTTGACAGCGAAGGAGGAAGATTAAAAGGAACTCGATTTTCAGTTGGATCTGGTTCGCCTTATGCTTATGGTGTCCTAGACAATGGGTATGCATCTTTGCTCATTACTTGTCCTTCGTTTTCGTTGAAATAGAAACTTGTAACCAACATTATTGGTACAAAAATCTTGGATGCCCTTGAAAAAAGTAGAGAAATTCACTTCTTAATGGACTGCTATGCTTCATTCCTTCATGTACAATCGGTAATTTTTACTATGCCAAACTGTAATTTGTATTTTGAGGTATTCTGATGTCTGACGTGTCTGCAGCTATCGGTACGATCTATCAGTTGAAGAAGCTGCTGAATTGGCTAGAAGAGCAATTTATCATGCAACGTTCCGGGATGGAGCCAGTGGTGGAGTTGCTAGTGGTATTTCCTGATTGCCCCTATCTTTATCACGTGGATTTGCATATTTTGTATTGATTTCTGGTTTACAACTTACAAGCATATATTTATTTGAAATTTATCTTTTGTTCAGTTTATTATGTTGGACCAAATGGATGGAAGAAACTATCTGGTGATGATGTTGGAGAACTTCACTTCAAATATTATCCGGTTGTGTCTGATACGGTTGAACAGGAAATGGTTGAAGTCGCTGGATAGATCTCATAGCAAATGAATCCCAGGTTTCACGTTCTCTCCAAAGAAACTCCTTGATGTAGTTTGTTAACTAGGACGTTTTGTTTTACTGGAAAGCTAAAATGTTGGTGAAAATGATCTTCAAATCTATCTATTAATCTAGTGATTTTAGGTGTTGATTTGCTTCTAGGGATGGCATTAGCATTTCAGATGTACTAAAATATTTTGGCCCAAATCATAACCATTTGATTAGTAGTTGGTTATGATTAGTAGAAGTAATGTTTATAAACTTTAGTTTTTGTTATCAAATGAGTCTTTTTTTCAACTAAATAATTTAATGGACTAAATTTACATCCGTTTGATTTGCTGGTTAATTAATTAATTAATTTTAATTGCTACCGAGTTAAAGTTGTGTATATATATGTTAATTACTTAAACTAACGAATTAACTAGCCAACCGAAGAAATATGTCCTTTTAAGATTGAACAATTTGTGTACCCAATTATTCAACCACAACATGAATCCTGCCTAACAAATAAATATATAAAAACAACATTCCACTATATGGACCCATTTTAAAGTAAGACAAACAATTACCACATTTTTTTTTAAGTTGAGTTGTCCATCTGACAACTGATTCTATCAAATTTGACTTGAACTATAATTCCAGTTTTACTGTGAATAAGTCTAGCCTGACACACCATAAGAAACTAGCATAGTATATATATATATATATATATATATATATATATATATATATATATATATAAAAGTACCATATTTTAAAAAATATATATTATTGAAAACATGAAAAATATTTTTTTGAATAAATCCCTGAGTCAATATTACTCCATGTTAGGTGGTATTATGTTGTTTCCAACCCCCTAATCATTCTGGCATATGCATAAGAAACTAAGAAAGCATGAGCAGAGAGAGAAATTCCTAATCATTTTCTTATTCTTTGGAATATCTCCAAATATATGCATTAATTTAATCTAGGTCAATATTGAGAATGTATTCAATAATTAAACTCATACTAATTTTACAGCTTGAAAGTTAACTTGAAAATGGGCATGAATAAAAAGGACATGGCTGCTTCGATCTCTCCCACTGTGCAAGGTTAGCTTATTTGGTTAAGTTTAGGATATATATATCACAATGCACATCATGGATTGAAATTTTAATTTGATCCCTTGGGCCCGAAGCTATTTATTCTTATTTGACAGCTGTCTGCACTTTACTCTTTGCAAAAATCATTCTTTTTCGTACGATTGAGGTCTTGAGGACTAGTAAAATAAGTGCTTTTTTTTGGAAAACTCATTTTCACAATAGTTCTGTTTTCCCCCTGTTAAATTGCTTTTCAATTGTGATAACTTGTATGGATAACTTTTAATTGGCAGTGACTAATTAGAGCGTTGAGTGAGTTATAATAATATGAATTATAGTCTGTGGAATCATGTAATTTGTGTTTATAATGCATAATTTTTAAATTGTGTTATAATAGTCTGTATTTGGAGTACAAAGTATTTTATAGATTATTATGATTCATGTTTCAAACAATCCTTCCCGAATAGGTTATAATAGTTCGTGGATTTAGGGTGCAAAGTCATTTATAGACTATTATAACATATGCTCCATATAGACCATTGTGTAGCATAGGTTTAAGATATATTTGAGAGTGATTTTGAAATAGTTAGAATCCATATGGACCATTGTGTAGCATAGGTTTATAAGATATATTTGAGAGTGATTTTGAAATAGTTAGAATCAATTTTATTAGGTTCAGAATCACTTTAAAATATTCATTAATCATTCCAAATTAATCTTATTATATGAAAATTATGTTTAAAAGTGTGAAATTAAATATTAAATAGATTTTGGGTTATTAAGAGTATATTTGAGTAATATTGAACTTGACTAAAGTGATTTCAATTCCACTTCCAAATGTACTGTAAAAAACCATTTTTATCTTTGAACTTGACAAATGAGTCGGTTGGTTTTGACAAAATTGAAAGTTTAAAATAAAGGATCAACTTTCTCAAAACCTAAAACTAGGGGGGTTTTCCTTTTAAATTACTATTCCCATATTCATAATTTAAAAACGAATACAGGCTTTGTTTGTTATTTTCAAAGATGGATTATTTTATGGAAAATGCAAAAAACAAAAACACACCCAAATAGTAGCAAAAACTCATTTTGAAAATATTTTCGGTGATATTATGAGCAAATTGGCTCTTTATAAAATGATTTATTCCTATAATTTCTTAAATAAGTGGTTGTATACATATATGCGAATAATTATTTAAAATAGTCTTTTAGAGAGACAATTTTGAATAAATGGTATTATTTCAAAATTATCTGTTGGATAAAAGGAATTATGACTCCATATAATTTGTGGAATGCCCCATGTAATAGCATATGAATGAAGAGTGATGATGAAAAAAAAAAAAGATATCTTAATATTAAATCACATGCATGTTGGCTAGCCTCCTACATATGATAGAAGAAAAGAATGGATAATAAATTACATGGCTCGTAGATCCAACTACTCCAACAATAATCATTAAAGATTAGATTAAGCAATGCACAACACAAAAATAAAACTTCTCATAATTCTAAATTCTATTTTTTACTTTAATCTGTTATATGATTTTATTTGTTCGTTTCATGTGTTATGTTAGACTATTTTTTTAGTTACAAAATATGTAGAGTGATTTTTTTTTTTAATTCAACACCATTTGAAATAAGAGAGATTTGAACTTTTGTTCTTTTGATCGAAAACACGGACTAATTACCATTCAGCTAAATTCACTTTGGCATGTAAAATGAATGCTTGAACCTTTGACCTTTTGATATATGTCTTAATTAATTGGGATATATTTAGTTTGGCCTATTATTAATTTAAGTAAATTATTATTAATGAATGTTGCTGAATTTTAATATTTCAAGTTGTGGAAAGTCTGTTATGTTTAATCGTTTGTTGTAAATATGTAATAATGTACTTTGCAACGATAATTTGGTAGGTTTGTTATATAAATCATCATTAGTTAAATTGTCTGTATAATTAATTAATAGTTGAAGAACTTGAGAGACAATTAGAGTCATGTGTGTACATGTTATGGAGTAGATACAAAATTTGAAAACTCGCAAAATATGTTAATGGTTTTTTAAAAAACTTTTACTTTCGAGATTAGAAAGAAAAACTGAATATTGTCAACAAATAAATTCACTAAACAGAGTTTCACTAAATCTAAGTGAATCTTTAAAGCAGTAAATTAAATATACACAAAATACTGAATAGATCCTTAATTTTCGACCTGGTTGACTAGATCACGAATGTATTCTTCTTCTTTTTTCTTTTTTTCTTTTTCCTTTGTTTTTTTGTGAAAAAAGAATACGAATGTATTTAAGTTTGTTAATAACATAGAAGAATTAGATATTAGAATAACCTAAAAATATATTTGGGAGTGTAGAGGGTGTAAAAGTAGAGCTATTTATTTGTTATTTAGCTTCTAAGCAGGATTTCATGATTGTGAAGAAGATATAATTATTCTCTACATCCTTCCCACTCAACTATGTCATAATGCATTTAATATTAGTGCTTCTTTTGCGTACTGACTCTGAAATAATTATTATTTAAAAAAAGGGAAAAGAGAGAGAAATAAAAAGGGGAACAAATAGCCCACACGAGAAGCTGCAATTAAAGATGTGAATTGAAGCACTGAATGTGGACCGTCAGATAGTTATTGGTGTTAGTTGTAGAGTAATGATTGCTTTTATTAGATGGTTGATTCTCATCTTGTTTCTTTTCTTACTGTGGTCACACACGTACCTGATTATTTTTCTTTACTTTGGATTTTGTTTATTTTCAGAACAACCTTTTTTGCCTAATTCAAATCCATTTATTTACGTTTAATACCTCTGTTTGCTTATAAACACTATTTTCTCCTATAATTTTTTTTGGTGCTGTTTACCAGTTTTTTAAAATTTTGATTTTGATTTTAGAATTTAGCTCACAATTTAAATATGTTTTTAATGAAGGTTTAACTTATCAAGAAATGGTGAGAACCCATCATAATTTTTTAATAACGAAAAAAAATAATAAAATAGTTATCAAAAAGGCTTTTCAAATTGTCTATCTAACATAATTTAAAAGATAAGACATCAACAAGTATCATTCTAAGGGTGGACTCCTACCCTTGTTTGAAAAAAAAAACTTTTTTTTTTATAAAGAAAATGGAATGATTATTTATATCATATTAAGCTAAATTTTAATTGACACATTTATAAAAGTTTTCATTTGATCTTTATACTTAAACTTGGTAAGTTTAACATATGTTATTATTAATCAATGATGATAAACAATAAATTAAAAATGGCTAATTAAATGTATAGACTAGCCAACAAGAGCATAGTTCAACTAACATTAATTATGACTTATGATCAAGAGGTCATGAGTATAAATCTCCCACTCCCAAATATTGATGTACTAAAAAAAATCTATAGACAATAGAGCGATACTATTGTTTTAATCATCATATCATGTTAAATGAATGGCGAAAATTAATGGAATAGAGGTTTTATAGAGTGATGCTATTTTCATATAAATACCTATAATAAATCCACCTTAAAAGAATGCAATAAATCCCATTCCAAAAAAGCCTCGACCAAAATCTCTAGGTTTATTTAAAAAGTTTAAGATATTTTTCGAAGACCAAAATTGTAATGGGCATTTTACATAATTATGACGTGGAAGGAAATAAAATTATAGGATTCTTTTAACATATTTTCGTTGACTTCACATGAATAGAAAATGAATATTAAATATTCCTTAAAGTTCGACTTGATGAACAATCAAATTAAACAATAATTAGTGGCAATTACATGATAGTTAAGTGATAATTAATATTTATTTTTACTGATATCGAAAATTTGAATTCTCATACGACATTCACTCTTCTTAAAATTGAAAGTTCAAAAATTTCATACTCCACATGTATTATACTAAAAAACAAATAATAATCATCCAATAGTTATTAAATTTTATTTTGGGTATCACTGAATAAAATATCCACCTTGTTAGAGAATTGCTGATCGGATAACCATAGTAAAAAGGATAAGATGTTTTTTTTAAAAAAAAAAAAAACCAAAAAAGGAAATCCTATTTTCCACTTATTAATGGTTGTTAGAGTTTATTAGGACACGAAACATCCCCATTATGTCCAAAGACAATGATAAAAAGACCGACATACAAAAAGCACCATCTCCCCTTTGCTTTTCTTCTACTTCCGTTAATCCTTTTCGTTCAACAGATTGTTTTTCTTTCTTCTTTTATATAATTATTTTGTCAAATTGTCAATTCGGTTATATGAGTTGGAGTTGTTTTCAATTTGATCCTACTTTTAAAAGCAGTAATATATTCATGTAAAATGATTTAGTCTCAATTTGATCCCATAATTTTTTGAAAAAATTTAGTTAAACCATTCAATGGTTCAAAAACACTTGTGTAAGAGTCGAGTAAAAAATTTTCAAAAAGAGGATCATAATATTACCTCTAATTTATATAAGTATATAGTATCTATTTTTTTTTAAGTAAATAGAGATTTGAGAGATTTGAACCACATATCTCGTGGTCATTATCAATTGAGTTATGTTCTCTCTGGTAAAAGACAAAAGGTAATCTTTCTATTCTCAAAATTCAAAAGAGGACTCTATATATTTTCAACCACACCTAGAGACAACAAACTAAAAAAAACTCATGGGGATAAGAAAGAGGAAATAGTTATCTCCACTTTCTTTTTTTTATTTACTCGAATGTGAAGTATCAACAAATTATAGTAACTAAATTAAAAGTCAAATAAGAGCTCAACGGAAATTCGCATGCACTAATTTTCTTGAGGTTTAAAGATTCAAAATCTAAAATAGATATTTTCTACTAAAAGTGAGCTTAACTTATCCGTACCAGACCAAAAAATCAGAAGTTCAATTTTTCTTTCTAAATTTTATTGAACTAAAAAAAAATTAAAATTCAAAATCAAAATCAAAATTTATTTATTTATTTTTTTGAAAGAGTAAGCCAAATTTAAGTTGAAATCATGGAGATGAAACTGAGTAATTTCACCGTTATTTAATTTTAGATGGCGCCATGGCGGGAGGCAGAACCCGGCCAACAAAGTCTCCTTTCTTCCAAAGTCTCTTTCTCTCTCATAAATAGAGTTCCATAGCCAACCACCTCTCTTCTTCCTTAACAACATTTCCAATTTCCCATTTCCTCTTCTTCACTCCACTCAACCTCCACTCTTACCTCCGATCTTCCCCAATATTCTCACCGCATTTTGATTCCTTGTTTCTCCATTTTTTCTGGTTACTTCTTCCTTCGCCGGTCGCCGTCGCCGCCTCTTTCTAGAGGGAAAACGACGGTGGTGACGATGGACAAGAATCTGTTCTTCCTTGTTATCTTTTTCGTCTCGTTTTTTCACTTTCAGGTCTCGTTTAGGGTTTTAGCTCTCTCGCCGGACGGTCTCTCGCTTCTCTCTCTCAAGTCGGCGGTCGATCAGTCGCCCGATTCCTCTGTTTTCTCCGATTGGAACGAGGATGACTCCACGCCTTGCCGATGGTCTGGCATTTCTTGCATGAATGTTTCCGGTGATTCGCGTGTCGTTGGGATTGCTCTTTCCGGTAAGAATCTCCATGGCTACATTCCTTCTGAGCTTGGGTCGCTTGTTTATCTCCGGCGATTGAACCTCCATAACAACAATTTCTACGGCTCGATACCGGAGCAGTTGTTTAATGCTACCTCATTGCATAGCCTATTTCTCTATAGTAATAACCTCTCCGGTCCTTTCCCCCCTTCGATCTGCAACATTCCGAGGCTTCAAAACCTCGATCTCTCTAACAATTCTCTCGCCGGACCAATCCCCGACGAACTGAAGAATTGCAAGCAATTGCAGCGTTTAATACTCGCCAGAAATCAATTCGAGGGAGAAATTCCTTCTGGTGTGTGGTCCGGGATGGGTAATTTACTTCAACTCGATCTCTCATCCAACGATTTCGGCGGACCGATTCCGGAGGATTTGGGGGAACTGAAGACACTTTCCGGTACGCTCAACTTGTCCTTCAATCATTTATCGGGAAAAATTCCCAAGACGCTTGGAGATTTGCCGGTGACAGTGAGTTTCGATCTCCGGAGCAACAATTTGAGTGGAAGCATACCTCAGACGGGTTCTTTTGCGAATCAGGGACCAACTGCATTTCTCAATAATCCAAAGTTGTGCGGATTTCCTCTTCAGAAATCTTGCGAGAGTTCAGAACGTGGCTCACCAGAAAATCCGGATTCTAGGCCATCCTACATTGCCCCTAGAAAAGGCTTGAGCGCCGGACTAATCATTCTCATCTCCGCCGCCGACGCCGCCGGAGTGGCGTTTATCGGCCTAGTAATAGTATACATATACTGGCGAAGAAAAGACAATTCGAACGGCTGTAGCTGTACGGCAAAAGGAAAATTCGGAGGAAACCAGAAAAACCATCTGTGCAATTTTCCTTGTATGAATGGACATGATAAGAACGAGGAATCCGAAATGGAGGAACAAGAGAACAGTGACAGAAGCAGAGAAGAAGGGGGGCTTGTAGCCGTAGACAAAGGCTTTACGTTCGAGCTCGACGAGCTGCTGAGAGCATCGGCCTACGTGCTGGGAAAGAGTGGACTGGGGATTGTGTACAAAGTGGTGCTCGGAAATGGGATTCCGGTGGCCGTACGGCGGCTGGGCGAAGGCGGTGAACAGAGGTATAAGGAATTCGCGGCGGAGGTGCAGGCCATTGGAAGGGTAAAGCATCCCAATATTGTGAAACTGAGAGCCTACTATTGGGCGCCGGATGAGAAGCTTCTGATCAGTGATTTTATCTCCAATGGGAATTTGGCCTCTGCACTTCGCGGTGAGTTCTAATTCCTCTGGACTTGATTATCTGATTGTTCTATTTAATCTGAACCTGCTGGTCGGACGGCGACTTAAAAGTTAAAACTCCCTCAGTTTCTCCCTTTTTCATCGTCAATCTTGTTTTTCCGTTTTGGAATTTGATTTAGCTCTATACAACTACTAGTCTACAACACAAAATATACCAGGAACTAGTTATTACATTAGTCATCTAACTTTCCTGCCCGTGATAGCTTTTTGACACGTGGGATCCACGCGGGCTATCGTTTGATGAGTTTTTTGACCCTTCGTCGATGATCTCGTCGGCGGCCGTAGACACAATTAATGAAAAGTTCTTTTCAACTTTTATCTAGTGGGGGAGAAACTCCCGCATTGGATATTTGTTTTTTAGTATTGGTTTTGGGTCAGGTACTTGGAGGGGTTTTGTTGGGCATAATGGTTGGTTGCCTAATGCCATTGCCAAGCGTGAGATCCAACGACGGCTGTCCCCACTGCACTTTCTACGCATTCCGAGGCCTTGAGTTTAGTAATCAGACAGTCAACTCTTTTACCTATCAATAATTTACCTACGCGCCATTTTGATCCTCGATTATTTAGGAAATTTTTTAATACTACCCTAGTATCTATTGATAGTACTAGAAAATTTTCTGGGTTATTTCAAGTAACTTGAAAATAGTACATGGATCAAAATAAATTCAAAATATTAATTGCATTAGAAGTGGTCTAAAAATAACTCAAATCATAAAGTTGATGGTAAGCCTCACCAGTTGTAGCTATTTTGAATTCTTCTAATGTTGAATTGATGTATAATTGTAGGCCATAGTGAAATTTGAGGGAAAAAAACCAATGAAACCAACTAAATATAATAGTTTAGGAGTTGTTTGGAGAATTATTATAACATGAGTTATAATATTTTGTGGTTATTCTAGTTTGTGGAATCATATAATATTATTTAAAATGCAAATTAGTATACTCTATGGTTATAATAGTATGTGTTTGGAGTGTAGAATATTATAATTTGTGTCCCAAACAACCTTTTAAAGTATATAATCATGGGTTTTGGGATTGAAGTATAAAATTGAAAATTAGTGAGTATATTGAGTTGTGATGTTTTTTTTTTTTTTAACTAGAAGAATCAATTAAACAAAAGCAACCTTCAACCGAAGGATACACCTAATCCAAATAGGAAAGTCATCAGTCCAAACTAACTAATCCTCCTCTGAAGTGGAGGAAGAAGGCCACACATCCGACTCCAAAAAAACCGCCCACGCTAGATCGTGGGCCACAATATTACAACTTCGAGGATAATAGGAAAAGGAAATGCTAGCCCACTCAGAAGCAAGAGAATTAATATCATAGATGAAAAAGGGTTGAGATCACTTCTTTCGAGTCCGACTCCACCATAATTGAGTTGGTGTCATTGAGATTCAAGTTACTAAGAGCCCTTAAACCTACTGCTATTGTCGTTGCTTCAAGACACTTCACTGTCCATTTTTCTTCTACTGTTGTATTCCAACACAAATGGGGGACCAACTTGGGTCATGAACAACCCAACCTAAACCTCCCTTTCCCCTTGCTTCGCTCCAAGACGCACCAGTATTGAGTTTTAGCGTTCCAAATGGGGATGGGTTGATTTGTCTCACTCATCGATTTTGATTAATTTTGATGGATTAAGTTAACAATTTTTTTTTCCTCTATTACTGATTTTAAGGTTGTTCTTTTACCAAAAATTAACCTTGACTTAACTGTCAAGGTTAACATATGTATTTATTTATTTGTGGTTAGATTTAAATTTTCATACTCACATTTAGCATATTCAATAGGAAAAAAAAATCACACTAGTTTATATCCTAAGCTTTACAACTTGGCCCCAATGTGTGTAGTTCCTATTTAAGAACTACACTGTTATTAACTCTTATGACTACGGGCGTAAAAGAGAAGGCTTTTTCTCTAGTCTACGACTCTACCTAACCTATGCTCCTCTCAGCTTCTATAAATTACAGTATGGAAATTGGGGATTATAATGCGCCGCCGGTTATTGGCGCATATAATTTTGAAATTGGAACTGATGTGACGCATTGGTGATGTAAATGAAACAGGGAGAAACGGGCAACCATCTTCAATCCTTTCATGGTCAACAAGACTACGAATTGCCAAGGGAACCGCAAGGGGTTTGGCCTATCTACACGAGTGCAGCCCAAGAAAATTCGTCCATGGCGACATCAAGCCCTCCAACATTCTCCTCGACAACGATTTCCAGCCCCACATCTCTGACTTCGGCCTCAACCGTTTGATCAGCATCACCGGCAACAACCCCTCCTCGTCCGGCGGCCTCATCGGCGGCGCCTTCTCCTATCTCAAATCCGTCCAAACCGACCGCAACAACAACTACTGCGCGCCGGAGGCCCGAGCCCCCGCCGGCCGCCCCACCCAGAAATGGGACGTCTATTCCTTCGGCGTCATGGTCCTCGAATTGCTCACCGGAAAGTCGCCGGAGCTTTCTCCGAACACGTCAACTTCTTTGGAGATTCCAGATTTGGTGAGGTGGGTCAGGAAAGGATTTGAAGAAGCTAAGCCGTTGTCAGATTTGGTTGACCCTGCTCTGCTACAAGAAGTACATGCCAAGAAAGAGGTGCTCGCCGTATTCCACGTGGCGCTCGCCTGTACAGAGAGTGACCCGGAAGTTCGGCCCAGAATGAAAACGGTGTCGGAGAGTTTCGACAGGATTGGATCGTGAGGAATGATTGTGGTGGCCGCCATTGTTGTAGCAGTCGAGCTGTTGCTGTAATTGCAGGAGGCAATCATCTTTTGAGGCCAGCTTTAGGGGAGAGTTTGCGAACAAGGCAAGCAAGATTTAGGTTGGGCCCAGAATTGTCCATGGAGATGGGCTTTTTTCTCTCTTTGATTTTGTAATTGTTTTTCTCCTTCTCCTCTGATCTTTATGATATAATTTGTTTTTGTTTTATATTTTGCAGTGACGAATGAGGAAAGTAGAAATTTATGTTCTGCAATTTAGAAATTTGCTGTCATATTCCTTTATAAGATATGGAAATAATAACGAGGACACGGGCATGTTCTTCGTGTTCTTTTTCTTTTTGGTTGGGAATTTGGATTCGCTTGATTTTGATTATCAAAATGAAACCAGTTATTAAAATATGATTTTATTAGTGAAGTGGTGATTTTTCAAACAAATTAGATATGCAACTTGTAAAAACTGACTCTAAAAGAGTAACAAAATTTGGTATTAGGAAATAAATATGATTCTAAAAGATATGTAATTATGGATTTTACTTTTTGAGGATCCCACATTGGCTCACAATATATAAGATATATGAATTACTTTTTTCATTGCTAATTGTTTATAGAAATCTAATTGTTTATAGAAATTGAAACGATCAATCCTCTTGAATTTTTAGTGTCCTTAATGTGAAGAGAGCTTCCTGAATACAGAAACATGGTTCATTGGTTGAATATTCTACTCTCTTTTTTCTAATTACTATTGAGACATTACACGTCTATTTTAAAAGTATTTTTAAAAGTAATTTATATGTCTAAATTATGTATTTGTGATATGATATTTTAAAAGAGCTCGGTTAAACAAAAAGCTCCATTAAAAGAAAAACAAAAAGTAAGATGCAGTATCACTAGCAATAAATTACATGACATTTTTCTTTCTCTGAAGTAGAATCTTTCATCAATTTGGGAAGGGAAAAACTTGGATGTTGCTGTGATCCACGTTTACTACCATACATTTTTTGTTTTGATTTTTTTTTTCTTTTTTTCTTAAAAGAAAAAGAAAACAAATTGGCAGTTAAAAAATGGGCGGCATATCATTTGAGTGATAGCAGCACCCAAATTGTGCTCATTTGTGAAATATATATTTCTCATTCATGTTCACATTCTCTACGGAGAAACCTTTAAATAGAAAAAGGCTTTGATAGAAGAATCTACAATAGATGGATAACAACTATCCAACTAATAATAACAGTCAAAATTAACTGATTTATCAGCCAAAGCTAAGTAACAACGGGACACATTAAATGAAGCCTAAGCGCTAAATAAGAACGATACATATAACATCAAGAAATTACAAAAGTTACCATTCCTACTCTTGATGCAAGAACTAGGCATGAGTACCTAAAAGCTCTTAATCGAGATGTCGAAGCTAGAGTTGACTTGCAAGAAAAATATTTCTATGATACTGTGCACAACACAATACTATTCTTAAGTCAGTGTTAGACTCAAAGTGGTGTCGAGGTATGTAATATATTACTCAGCTCAACTCGACATCACTTCAGTCTAACACCGACTTAAGAATAATATTCTGTTACAATGGAATGAGTTTCGATATTTATAAAATCCTTTGCAATCTCATGACAGATTTCTATTTGACATGACAACAAGGATTCCACCAACAAAACAATAGATATCTTGGCTCGATTAAGATTGAGCTAATTAAGCTTCCATTGTCATTTTGTCTTTGAGTCATTCCCCCCTGGCTCGATAAGCTTAGTAAGTAGGGTGATATGGCTTCAAGATGCCTACATGACCAAGTTGACACGCCGACTGTTAATTGACAAAAAAAAATTTAGTATTACATTTCTATAGAGAATTTTTATACCACTCTCATTAAATGTTTAATCATCACACCAATATCATTTTGAAAATTATGTGAGGTCTAAAAAAAAATTATATGAAATCTACTGAAATTAAAAAATCAAAAGATGTAGTATGAACAAAAGTAATATGATATTCCATTAATATTAGAAAACTTTACTAGTCCACCCTATGACATTTACCATTTCAATAACTTAGAAGTTAGAAATACAAAAGGAGAAAACTTGGGTGTACCTGTAGCCTGCTTGGCTCATTCAATTGTCCAATCACAGTTTGCACGTGCCATTTTAAAAGGAAAAAAAAAAAAAAATCTTTGGAGTGGCTCAATACAAAATGGCGAAATCGTACCATATATCTGATGAGCAATCAGAGGATTTGGCGCGGAGCGAAGCGGTACGCTGCTCTTGGTTGACGAATAACGATCCGAAACCAATCGAAGGTTGGGGGGAAAAGGAGACTGAAGCTCTCTCTCAGTACGAGTACGACTAGTTCCTCTCTTTCCCGCCATTTTTCGTCCGATTTTAGCATGGCAAGGCTCACGCACTATGTTCCTAACACTAACAGTATCTGAATCTGCTTGCTTCTGTTTATTTCCTACATTCTCTGTTATGAATTTCCCGTCTCAAATTCTAGGGTCTTGATTTAAGATTCCGACGTATCTCTCGTTAGTAATGCAAAGAAATGCTGACCGGAATCTTGTTTGGAACTTTATGCACTTTAGTATTCGGTTTCTGTACTGGAACTGGAACCAAATTGTCTGTTAAGGAAAGGATAATTTCTCTTCCGACATGGGGAAACCTAACCAGCAAATTGGGCAACTCTGTTCGTTGACCTTGATTCTTGATGTTAGTTTCGACCCCACTTGTCCCCACCCTGAATTTAATTTAGACATGGACTGTACAAGATACAGTGCGCATGTACATGTGTGATGTCGTTTGATTTTCCCTTTCTCTTATGCAAGTTTTTAAGATTAAGATAGTAGTTCTCTCCGCATTTTGATATGATTTTGTTCACTTTGGGGCTGTTTGTTGTGACACTAAATAGGTTAGTAGAATTATATAATATTGTTTAAAATTCAGAGTTGTTTAGTGTAAGATTAGAGTAGTCTGTGTTTGGGGTGCAACTCCACATGTTATTATAACACAACTCCTTTGATTTTACCCAATGAATTTGGTACCAATAGAGATATTATCCTTATGTATATCTTCGAGATCTTGTACATTTTTAATAGATGGATGATGGAACAAATATAGTCCATTCACTTCAGCTGGACACTGCATTGCAGCTCTTCACAATTCAAATGACTGCCTTGTTTGACACTGGCTAGGGCAAATTTACAGTACCACTGGAGTATGGATACTCCTTCCATTCACTGCATTCCACATTAGCATCAATTTAAGAAATGATATGAGACCCATTGGTGAAAAAATTATTTATAAAGGAAAAACTATAGTGTGAACAAAAGAGTAGGTACTATCGTAGTACTGTAAATTTTCCTATGAAGACCATGTCTAGATTTTAATTGGGTCTCTTCAATTTCCAATCATTTTCTTGCAGTTGTAATGTTGGGAATATTTGTACGTGTAACCTTGTGAAGATGCCATTTCTGGACATTCTTGAATAGAGAGCTGGGCATATCATACATGCCCCTATTCCTCAATCTGGTTTATCAATCATGGTGGAAGCTGAATATGTAACTGTTAAGCTCTTATCTTTTATCGACGGTCCCATTTCACCATTTCTATGCTTGAGTGCATTAAATTGCATCAATGTAGGTAAGTTGTCATTATGAGAAAGCATTTTTTTTTCAATATAAACTTTGAACTGGATCAAATTATCAATCCTTCTTCTGTTCTAGATTCATGAGTAATGGTGACTTTTACTTGAAACTGGAACTGCTCCTCTGGCTTTTGTTGACAATGGATGATAGCTCTTGGCCTGCTACGAAGGCGAGAGAAACAGACTGGATCTCACGCTAATGAAAGCTGTAATGAAATTTTGTATATATGTTCCTTATATCCATGTACTTCAAGTTGACTGTTTTTTTTTTTTTGACATCTATGAGTGTCTGAGCCAATTTGCATGCACATCAACTATTTTCACAGGACCTGTTTGACCTTACTACATTTAGTTACCAAGGTGGCTAGTAGAATATTAAATGTCCTAGGCAGTTGGCACTTACCTGTCAAGCTCGTTTTTGCTAGGCTCTTGATCTAAAATTTTTTGTTCACTGGAAGATAGATAAATAAATTGTTTCCATATCTTTCCATGATTCTTTTACATTTAGAATTAATTGTGTACTTCAATAATTTATCATAATGTTGATTTTTATTGTTTTAGGCGAGGCAATATTTTCATTATAATAATAATTGCTTCTCTTTTCTTTTATGTTCTCAGTGAATTGCCCTCATGTCTGCAGCCTGCAAGTTCCTTGCTTTTTCTGGAAGGATCTTTATCTTAGTTGCCTTTCTCAATTGACACAATTCTGATACAGTCCGATTCATTTGCAGCTCGTTTATCATATTTTATTTTCTTTTGTTTCTCTGTTTTTGTTTCCTTATGCCTACGCAAGTGTTTGAACGTGCAGGTTATCGTTGAAACTCATATGATGTATTCAAGTGTTACAATATGGAGTACACATTTTATGGGAAGCCATTATGTATTCATTTGATGATCAAAGTTCATTTAGCTTCAAGAATTATGCCGTCTGAATTTTTGATCGACGGCTATTGTGTTGGTTTCCTCCTTATCTCTTCCAGCATTCATTACAATCTGACTTGCCGTACTGTGACCGTTGGAACAGGTGAATTATTGAGCCCTTGGTAGTTATGGGATGTCTTACAAGTTACAATGGGAAGGAATATTTATATTTTCCTTTTGGTGTGTGTTGAAAGTCTCTCTGCATTTATTATGGAACTTCATTTTTAATGTGATGGTTCGTTTGAGGCCCTTGAAGTGATATATGTGTGGAATAATGATGTATGAAATAATTCTTTGATACTTATAGAGTTGGTTAAATATTCAATTGTTGCTTTTTTGCTGTTGACATATATATAAATTGTGGCTTAAGACAGGAAAATTCTAGTTCTGTAGTTATATTATTGTTATCGTCGTTGTTGTTATTATTATTATTTGTTGTTGAGTTCATCAATATTTTGAGGTAGAGATTCAAACCTTTGACCTGTTGGTCGAGGATAAATGCCTATTTATGTTAAGTTCACGATATATATTGTTTTATCATGCAGAGTTTATAACTGTCCTCATTTATTTCGTTTATTTTAATAATAAATGAAAGCGTAAACTCTACCTAATAAAATAATGGTGGGATTGAAAATTTTGTGGAGTAATGACTTTGATATAGACAGTCACTTGGTTTGTCTCTGTTAATTTGTTAGTGGTGAAGTTGTTTGATAAGGCCAATAGCGTGAGATGGAATCTCCATACTCTTTAAATGTCTGAGCTTGCACTTGCGTTTTGGAAGTCGTGAAATTTAAGGGATACAAATACAAATGCAATGGATGAGGTCTTAAGAAGAATGTTCAAATCAGTTCTTTACTATTGGTTTTAACTATGGATTTTCCGTCTTTCCTTCGTAGGACCACGATGTAATTAACACTCATGTTAAATCATGAGTGGGTTGAATAGTTTGAAACTTTTTGTTTTAAGGAATAGTTAAAACTATTGAACTTATAACTTAAAAAAAAAAAACTATTAGGGGGCGTTTGGATCGCAGAGTTGGGTTGAGTTGTGCAGAGTTGTTTTGTCAGTGAGTTTTGGAAATCAGTGTTTGGTTTGCACAGTTGAGTTGAGTTGAGTTGAGTCAGGAAGTCAGTGTTTGATTTGCAGAGTTGAGTTATTATGTCAGGGGTATCTGATGCAGTTTTTTGTAAAGTGAATAAGTTTGATTTTTTGTGTCTTTTTTCTTTACTTTTTTGTTTCCACCAAATCAATTGCAAACATATTTATCTACAATTTCAAAATTTTATTATGAGACCAATTACAAATTTATAATATATATTACCATTTGCAAGATGTATGAGATATTTAGAACAGTACTAGATATTGAGATTGATATCAATTTTTCTTCTTGCCTAAAAATCATTTTTAACTTATGTAACGTGAAAGATCTGATTTTTTTTTAAACTTTTTTTCCTTACTTTATTTTCACAACAAATCAAATACAAACACATTTGTCTACAATTTCAAAACTCAATTATGTGATCAATTATAAAATTACAATGTATATTACCATTTGCCAAATGTATGTCAGGAATATTTACAAAAATAATGGATATTGGGTTTGATATCAATATTATTTTTCCAATAAAATTCATTATTTAGAACTTTTACTCTTCAATATGCACTTTATTCCTTTTTTATGCACATGTTCACCACCACTTTTTTTTTTTATAATTTAAGTAGGTATTAATTTATTATTAATACTTTGCATATAAATAGTGTTTATTTACATTCTTCTAAACACATGCATTGTGTATGGACATCTTTAGAATGGAATAAATAGTTTATCTTGCAAAAATGTTAAAAATATGCCAACAGACTTAAATATTTTATGTCATATCAAGTTGCATATCTACAAAATATTAGACATGTCATCAAGGACTTATTAACGCCGCCGTTATGCTACCAAACTTTCTGGTGCGGCGATGTTAGCTTAGTAACGTCCCTAGGAAATTTTGAGTTTGAAAAATTAGGGTGCATTCTGATTTTATTATCGAGCATGAGTTTTAGATTCTGCATACTCGTCTACATCGCAGTAACGATCGACCTCTCGCAGGAAGTCGACTCGTTATCCCCAAGTTTGTTTTTATTTTGTAAAGTAGTTAAAGTTATTTGAGTTGCTTGTGCGTTGACACTTGTTATGTTATGCTTCTGATTTCTTTGTTCTTGTGCTAAGGTATTTTAGAGTTTAAGTTTAGATTATGGCTCGAAGACGTGACCGTTGTAAAGTTCTAGCAACTTTAGAGGACAAAAGTTTTTCTTAAATGAGTATATTGTGACACACCATAAAATTAGGTATTTTAATTGTATTTGTTTTAATTTTGAATCTTTGGATAATCAGATCAGAATTAGAGGATGGTGTTTCAAAGTTTAAAAAAGGATTAGGATTTCTGTTTTAAAAAAGTTTAGGACTTCTTTTCCTAAAAAGATTAGAATTCATTGTTCTAAAAGTATTATGATTTTTTGGTGCCTATTTAAATTAGAGTATTAGCAATTTAAACGCACACTTCAAAACTCTTACCATATTCTTCTTTTCTCCACTTTCTTCATCTCGTCGGGTCGTAGTCGGGATGTCGTCGGAGAGTCGCCGGACCATCATCGGAGAGTCGTCGGACCTTCGCCGGAGAGTTGTCGGGTCGTTGTCGGAAAGTCATCGGATCGTCGTCGGAAAGTTGTCGGATCGTCACCGGAAAGTACCGTACGGTTGAGTTAATAACCCAACTCCATGGGGTTGGGTTATTAAGTCGCCGGTTAAAATTGTTGGTGAACCAAACAAGGAGTTGGTATATTAACCCAACTCAATCCAACCCAACCCCATAAACCAAACACCCCCTTAGATGAATTTAATTTAAACATTTTTTTAGTGTTCTCTAGTTGTTACGATTGATTTTTGCATCCTTTTAAATTACCATCACATCTAAAATGGGTTAGAATATTATTTTGATTCGTTTACTTTGAGTTTCATTTCATGTACTTTCAAATCTATAAATTTAGTTTTTGTACTTTTAATAAATTTTAAATCTAATCCATACCATTAGTTTGAAGTTTTTTTTAATCAAAATTAGTTAAATAGTAACAATATTTTTCATGTAAAACAAAAGACATTATATAAACATATTTTCAAAATTTAAAAAGGAAAGACTAATAGATACTAATTTTTTCTTAGAAAAACTTATAATAAACTAGTAGTAAGATCAATTTTAAGCTTTACTAGACTAAATTTTCACACTTGAAAGTTTATGAAATAGTATTATAACCTTTGAAATCTTAGAAGTTCCATGAGGTGATTATTATTAGATTAAATTAGCAAAAATATCCTTGGACTATGGGGTTGATTTCAATTATATCCCTAGATTTTGAAAAGTTTCATTTTAACCCTTTAATTTTGAAATTTATTTCAAAACAACTTTGGAGAGTTTTTTTCCATTAAATTTATGGACGAAAAATGACATATTTGCATATGTTTTGATTTTTTTTTCAACATATATGTTCAAATATGTTCGTATAAACAATAATACAAATACAAAAACATCATTTTTTCGACCATGAATTTAACAGAAAAAAAAAGCCTTCAAGGGTGTTTTTGAAAGAAACACCAAACTTAAGAGTTAAAATAAAACTTTTCAAAGTTTGGGGCTTAATCGAAATCAACCTCAACCTTATTATTATTATTTGTTTATTTTAAAATAAATGTTATATTTTAAAAACATTTTATTGAGAAATGAGGTAGTTTGAAACTTATTTAAGGAAATCATATTTTGAAGGGACATTTAATGAATTATGTCTTTGAAGTTAATCTCATTAATGACTTCTATATTGTAGGTTATATAGATTCTTTTAAAAATTCAAGTGCACATAACACAATTATTGGTATAAAGTATGAAAATACTTGGGTTTAAAGTTGCTAAAATAGTTGGAACTATGTGTTGATTGAAAGATAGAGACTAACGACTCAGTTTTTAACAGTGTTTTAAAGCTAAAAAGAGTGAACAAATGTTGAAGCTTGATCAGTAAAGCTTCTCTGCTCTTATTGTCCTGTGGATGAGTATGTTCCTTTTTTATGGGAGAGATCGAAATGATGGTTTGCATCAGTATCCAACAATTTTGCTGTGGATGTATTCTATGCATGTCATAATTCGTATTATATGTAAAGGTTTTATTTGTTTTTGTTTTTAGTCCATTATTATTATTATTATTATTATTATTATAACTTTTAGTGGCTGCACGTTACGTTTTATGAAAAACTCCCAATGGATTTGGATGGATACCTGCCGAATTCAAGTAGCTATAACCACTAGCAACGATAACAAGGAAATTGCCGATGTATCATTTGTTGGTGAAATTCTTTAGACTAGTCGCTATCATATAGCTGCCAATTTCCTTATTGTTAAGAATATGGTCAAAAAAGCAAATTACAATCTTTCTTTTATACACATAATGATTATAAAGTGATAAACGCATATGTTAGTTTCAAACATTTAGTATTTACTATTCATTTTAAGGGAGAGAGATTTATTGTGATTCAAGTGAATTTTACTAGTTGAACTATCACTAATTGGTAAAAACTTTCAATGTTTGAGCATTTTAAAGTATCTCTACCTCTCTTAAAAGGTTGTGGCTTTCACTTTCTATAAATGTGATCGGATGTAATATTATAGAAAAAAAAGGTGAATTTTTCTGTACACTTTGAGGTGTTCCAGTATCAAATTCATATTATAGACTAAAACGTAAACCAAAGTTGAATCTATTGGCTGTCGACAACTAGAGAGTAGAGAAAAAGCAATAGTAATATATGTGGTAAAAAGTCGGGGTGGGGTAAGAAAATTTGATTAGAGGAAGCAATAATTCCATGTCTTGGATTCGGAGCAAAGTCGTCAACCAAAATAGTTAAAAAAAAATACAGCTCCAATATAGAATAGAAGCAACCTCCAATTCATCAAAATGTACCTCTAAAACATTATTTTGTTTCAACAAGCAAAAGCATAAATATCTAATGGTCCCACTCCCTGCAAATTAAATGCCATTACTTCACTTTCAAGACCAATCAACACCTTCCCAACAGGACCAAGATCGCCAAACTTTTAATTTGTTGCCCAAAAAAAAAAGGTTCTTTCTTTTTCCTCTCTTCATTGAAATGCAAATTTTCATCTTCCTCTTACCATTGCTGAATCTCTTTCAGCCATGTTGATGATCGGTAGTTGAGATTTTTAGCTGGCTGTTTCGGACATGGGGAATTGTGTTCTTGTTCATAGAGACCAAAAATCTGGTTCTAAATTCAAGTGGTCGGTCGGTTCTAAGACTGTCGTTAATCTTAATGAGCCAACTGAGCCCAACGCTGTCGTTTTGGAAAAGGAGATCGGGAGGCTTTGTTCGAGTCCTCTGTCTTTATCGATGAACCACGTAGCCAATTCTCCAGAATTCAGTCTGATTCCTGCCTTTAAAAAAAAAAAAAATCTCTCTTTGATTTATTATATTTGAGTTTGTTTTTTGACAATTTGATTTGGTTACTTAGTTTGACGGTTTTGGTGTCGTGTTAATGCAGGTAAAGGCGACGAGATGTTTTTCGATTCACAGGCTTGGTTGGATTCTGATAACGAAGATTTCTTCAGCGTTAATGGAGGTCAGAATTAAAATGATTCAATTTTGACTTTTCAACTTGGCAACACAAATCAATTTTTACTGTGATTTTTCAATTTCATTGAATTTTAGGCTTGGATTAGTTCAAACTTTTAATATTTTGCATTTATTTTTCTTCACAGAATCATTAGAAAAAATATTCCTCTGAGTGAATTATAAAACAGAATCATAAATTTGATGGGATTCGGATAAATGCAATGTTAGAGCTGAATTGTAGTTGAAATTTGAGACTTTTTAAAAAAATCATTAGAAAAAGTATTGATTTTATTGGACTTAATTAAGTGTAGTACTACATTTTTGTTGAAATCAACGAACGAGAAATTTTATTGAGGTATTGATTTTAGTGAACTTAGTTGAAGATAAATATAAATTAAAACTAGTTTAGCTTTAAATGGTAAATGTAAAAATTAGCCAACAAATGGGGGAGTTGGAATTAACTTTAACACCTCTCTAAATTTAGTTTCAATCAGGATGAGATTGAAACTTCTTGGCAATTTGTAGTTGGTAAGAATGGATTTTCGTTTACTAGGCTGCTAAATTTCGAATGGCTTGTCTAAGTGCAGATAATACGCCGTCGTACGGCAGCACTCCGATATGGCGTCCGAACGCCGTCGAAACGCCGCCGGCGGAGCCATCTCCCAAAGACGTAAAGAAACAGCTAATTGAGCTGTTTCGCGAGAGCTTCAATAGCGATCATGGAAGATCATCAATTGCGAATACAACAAGAAATCCTCTCATTGAGCTCGTAAAAATGGAGGCTAATAATGAGAAGCCAATTTCGAGGAGGCATTCGAGATCGGTGAAAGGAAAATCGGCGCAGTCCACGCCGTGCTGCATTCCGGTTCCAAAATTGGCGCGGAGCCTGAGCCTTGGCGACAAGAAGAAGCGGCTGCTGAGCCCTTGCCGCGGCGGTGGATGATAGCCGTCGTTCGATGTGAATTTGTATGTAAACTACTGGGAACGTTTTTGAAGCTTCAAAATTTGCTTCAATAATATTTGTGCTTTTCTAATGGTCTTAACTGATCGTAACTTCATGCTCTTCTTCGTCTTCTCTGTTGTCGTGTTTTTCCATTTCAATCCAATCTATTTCGAATGTTTTTGTTAATTTGCTGAAGTTCGTAATTGGAAAAACAAGATTAAATCAAAAGTTTGGTATATATTTTTTTAGTTTTAAGTTTAACCAGATGTGGGGATCGAGTTTTTAGTTGAGGCCTTGATGGTATATTACTTTAGCCATTTTCTTTTCAGGTTGGCTAAAATTTTGAAGATTCTTAAAGACCAAAAGCCAAAAAAAATAAAAAAAATAAAATAAATATATATAAATATATATCATTATAATAATAATCAAAAAACAAAAACAATAAAGATTTTTTTATATTTATATTATATATTAGAAATATATTAACTAATAATTAAATAAATAATTAAAAATATATAGAGAGATATAAACCGACCAAATCAATCGGTCGATCTGTCGGTTTTGGTCGGTTTAAGGGGAAAAAAGTCCCGGCCGAACCGACCGACTTTGGTTGGTTGGAGTGGAAAACTAACCTCGACCCACCGATGATCACCTCTAGAAAATTAGACATTTGAAAGTCAACAAAAACATAACTTATTGACATAAAATATAAACTTATAACTAAGAGATCATAAGTTTGACTCTCTCAAATCCAAATATGGTTAAACTAAAAAGCAATATGAAAATATATAACTAAAATTGGTACGAATTAACATTAAATAACTTTGTCAAAAATGTCAACTTTTCTAAAAATGTGTATTGTACACATGTTTTTTTTAAGACATATGAAAATACATTTCTAACCATCTTTTGAATGAGAACTTATTAAAGGATAAAATTACAATAATTCTTAAAATTTAAGATTACTCTAATGTAATTCCATAAAATTAAAAGTCTAAGATAAAAATTGATAATATTTAACAAGCTTAAGGGTATAAATGATTTTTTCTTTTTTTAAAAAATATAATGAATCTTTGAGCTAAGGGGATACATGCCTCCATGGCCCTGCATGGATTCGTCATCGCAGCGAAGACATTGCACGTTTCTGAACATCGAATCCGGTTACACGCAAATGATGCTGATTATTAACTGGGCCTGGTCACTTGGGCCGCATGGACGAACGGCCCAACAAACATCAAGGGAAGACAGGATACACGTAGTATTTAGCGCGCAAATAAACGATTTATGTCATTTTCATCTCACGCGCGCCTCAAGTCAAGGCGTCGCTGGACGAGTTTCAGAAGTCAGAGTACAGAACCTCAACCAACTAGGAATCTCATACTCAAACACAAGGCTACTCTCTCTTCACTTCACTCCTCCAGTTCTCCTTGCGACTGTAAGAGATCCAAAGAAACAGGTAATTGTTCTTCCTCATTCGATTTCGAGCATCTAAAGCGTTGATTTGAATATGACTGGACATAGTCGACGGAAACCTCGAAGCCGAATTAAATCATCCGACGGCGGCGACGACGTCGACGCCGTCCGTCAAGCTCCTGATATCTCCAGACGCCACAGAGATAGAAATAAATCTCGTCATTCTATCCGCATTTCCAATGTTAATCTCAAGGTCATGGTAGGCTTAAGCTTCGTCGCATTCTTCGTCATCTTGTATTTGATCAGAAGCCTGATGATAGTCGGAGATCATCAGGCTACTCCTAGGGTCATTACGCCATTTCCTGCTCCAAGAGTTATCGATCTTCCTCAGGTGAAGAGTGAATTTAACTGTTTGTTATTTTTTCTTCTATAATTTCTGTTTTGCTGATTTTATTTTTAGTTATAACTTTTATGCCGTTGGACATTCGCTGGTTCTCGAGACAGTTTCAAGGTGGACATAAAGAGAGCTTGTATTGGGGAACTTATCGACCTCATCTTTATCTTGGAATACGAGCCAGGTACTGCGTCAACTTGAAGAAGTACTAATCTGTATTTGTACGATCTGAGATGTTTTTCAACATTTGAATTTACTAATGTATTCAATTTGAGTACGTAGGGAACACTTAGTTATATTATACTACCACATATTATTATCTATTTAAGTAATCTGTATTACCAAGAATACAACTTCTGTACTGATAAACTTAAGCGTGCTTCGTGGTGCTGGAGTGGCTCGATTCTTTGAATTGCGTTCTGGAAGTCAATTTATGTTCTCCAAATCATTGTAAATAGTTGGTACACATTGTTGGATTAGAATCTTTAAACGAATTTCTATATTTCAAACCTAGCTAGGTAATCGCATTCTTTCCATGGCGAGTTTTTAAATCTGAATTGAATATTTCCGAGTATTTAGAGCTTCAATCTCCATGATTTCCAATGTGTAACGTTGTTCACTGTAATGGTAGTCTTGACTTCAACTAATTCTTCTAAATCTATTTTCGGTTGAAGGTGCAAAGGAACAAATGAACACATATTTTATTCTTCCCTCACTCTATCAAATGATTTATACGAATATCTAATTTTTTAGTTAATGAATAGTTCTCTTATGTCTCAGGACTCCACGTTCATTGCTTGCTGGCTTGATGTGGATAGGTGTTCAGAATGGAAGATATGTCATGAGACACGTGTGCCAAGGTTCCGACAAACTAAGTACATATGGCTGGACTCATCATAATGCACGTGATTTTGGACATCAAGTTCTTGTTGACCAGGATATGACTTTGGCAACAAGTTTTCTGAAAACAAAGGAAAGCGGTAGTGGCTATGGTGGAGATTGGACTGTTCGAATTGAAGTTAATAGCAAGAAGTAAATGGCTTTAATATAAGAATATTTTAAGCATCGTTTCCATGAATGTGGCTTTAATATTGAAGAGATTTCCAGAAATACCATCTTGATAGAAAGTAGATGTAGTATAGGTGGACATGCTGAGAGTGGATTGGAACTTATTTTGTGGCACCGTGGTCGTTGGTAGTCAGTTCATTAAAGATCCAGCTTTGCTTGTAAAGTTCTTCTTGATGAACTTCTGTTGACTTCTTATTCCTTAGTTAGACTGAGGATTCACAATGCACCTTATTCATATGCTTTACATATTGGTAAATGATTGGACTTCTAGTTTTGAATACTATCTACCGTGGGATTTTCCTTGCTGATCCATTTTAGAAGACAATTAGGCATCCTGAAGGTGTCAAAAGAAAAACTGATGTATATTTTGCAATTGAAATTCATTCTCGTAATATAAATATAAATGATCTGAGGTAACACAGGATGTAAGTGATATTTTTTTCCCCTGAAAATAATTTACTCAAGTTGAGGTTGAAACTTATATATCAATGTAATCTTGCTTTGTTGACTATCTGGTTATGTCGTCTAACACATTTTCCACTTTTTGATGTATATTCAATCTTCTTATTGAGCTGCTTGTGCTGGATATTTTTCAGGTTTCAGAATTTGACCATTAATTTAATGAAATGAGTCATAAACTGCGTGAATATTTTTTTTCAATCCCATTTAACTCGCAATTTACATAAGTTGTAGGCTCAAGGCCTGGAATAGTTTTCCCCCCTTTTGAGAACACAGTTGATTTTATCATGCTTCTTTTGTAAAGAAAAACAAGTTCTTACTATTTCTTGCTGGATTTGCAGGTCTGAGAAGGCAGAATTGTTGGAAACTGGGCATCTCTTTTTCTATTTGGCAGATGAAGATGGAAATTCTTTAAGTTTGAGTCGAGATGCCATAGACATTCATGAGACTTCACTCCTAGCATCAGGTTCACGAAGCGATATTGAAAATTGGCAGTTACATTTAAAATCTAGGGTAAATTTCTGAAAGTAATAGTGTGATGCCTCTCTAGATTTCTTGGAAATGTTTTTTCTACAGATACATTTTTCACAGTTTCTTTGAGAAATTTCCTATGCTAAATTTATATGAGTTCTAATGGAATAGTGCTGGCATTTACTACTTCCAATCCACTTGCAATTCCTGAAGACAAAGCAATCCAGAAAAAAAAAAATACATTGGATTTAGCCTTTTTATTTTTTTTTTATTTTTAAGTTTAACAACATGTGGGGGTAGGGATTCAAACCCTTTGGTTGAGGATATAGTGTCTTAACTGTTTAAGTTGGCCTTGAACTCCATATTTTCTGCATTTTTTTTACAAGGTGTTGATGTACCCTCTTTTCAAGATAAGGGCCCTTTTGCAAGCTTGTTTCTTTGTTCTTGTTTGGTGTTTGACTTGAGAGAAATAGTAGAATCTTTATAAATGTCGAGAGGTCTTGGGTTAAGGTGTGGGATAGTGTTAGTTTATAACACCTCATTGTGGGCATCTACTACTCGAGATTTTTGTAATTATGAGCTTGGTTTGACACTTTTGTATTGGAGTCCTTTTCTTTGTGCAGATTCCCCTTGTTGGGTTATTGTTTTTGTATCTTTCTCGTATAATCTTTCATGTTTTTGAATGAAAGATTCAAAGTGTGGTTTCTTATAAAAAAAAAAAAAATAAAAGTATTGAACGAAGCCTTTCTGTCTCCTGGTTGATTTCCGAAAGATTGATTTCCCCCGGAAAATCTCAGAATTGCTGTGGAATGTAATAGAGATTGCTTCTGACAGAATCTGCTTTGTCAGCTCATACTACTTGACATTTTTATATTAAACCATTGAAGTAAATCTGGCGATATCAATTTCATTTTTTTTAATATGGTTGCCCATGCAGGATGATGTGAATGTCCATTACAGTGGTTTTAAGACCGAGCATTTTCACAATTTATCCGAACTTGTTCAGGAAAATCTTGGCGCACAAGTAGGTTACCACCTTTTTTAATGCATTTGGATGTCCCATAATTTCTAGCCCCCCCCAACCCCGCCCCGAAAATAATCTTACATGTCTGTGATGCAGCAACATTTATTTCCATTATTTGTTTTTACAGGCAAGAAAATTTGGTCGACTGCAGCTGTCTGACACAGCTGATTATTCTTCAAATATTTTAGTTTTCCAGGTATGCTTTCATGTACATGAAACTGTCCATATCATGGAGAAAGTGGGAATATCTAAACCATATGAGTCATGAGCGGCACCACTTTCTTCGTTTTGTCTGTGTCAATCGTTTATTTTTATTTCTCAGATCTCCGGAAGAATTCCATTTGGAACAGATTTGGCTTTCATTTCCGGGACTGGTTTTCCAAGTTCTATAGAAGAGGAACGCGTCAACAGCCTTACAGGTGTTTACTGTGAATCTTATTCCAGTTAGTAGTTGGCAATTGGCATGGCTCAAATTTAGGTTGAGAAAGAAAATAAATCTTTTTGGTACACTCGTACCACAAAAACGAGCACTTTTATTTTCCATAAGCTTTGTGTGCTAGTGTGTTGATAAGAAATAATTGTCCTGCATAAAAAGTTGTGAAATTCACAGGCTTAGGAGGATAGCCTCAACAATGAACCAAAGAAAACAGAAAATTAGTTTATCTTATTGATTTGAATTTTTTGTGTATATGCTCGTGTGGTAGGGAAAACCATGCTGGAGAGTCTAAATCATGTCTAGGGTTTTGTATGTTTACATTGTTTGGGTCAGTTGATCACGAAAAGGTTTATTATTTTTTCTTGGCTTCCATTCTTCATTTGTTTTGTTTGTTTCCTCTTCAACCAGGTTCCTCATTAACTGATCAATTAAAGGAGAAACAATTAGAATTTGATACCAAATTTGAGAAGTACTTTGGTTTGGCGAACAAGGTATTTTTTTGGTGATATTCTGACTCTTCATCATCTTATCTTCTCTATATTTTGCAATTCTTATTCGGGGGTTTGCATGTGGTATTGATTTCTTAATGTTGGAACTGGATAAGGATGAACCAATGCTTGATTTATTCAACTCAACAACAAATTGAAGTTTACGGACCCATAAAAATATATAACAAATTCATAAAATAACAATTTCTTATCTTAAATATTATTTCCTGCATCTTCTCATTTCTCCAGTTTGAAGTGGACGCCCCCCCCAACCACCTCTCTTGGCGTTTAGTTTTTGCAGTGTTCTCTTGTGGTTTTTTCTTTAATCACTGCTCGGTTTTGTAAAGATGTATGATACACCCTCCAAAAAATGTGTACCTCAGATATGTGTCTGACACTGATACATATATACAAACTCATCGCATAGTATCAAAATTCGGATGTGTTTGTCTCATAAGGCAAAATACATGTTAGGCAATCTTTTCCATACTTTGTTTTCGAGTTGTTCTAGAAACTGGCAGAAGCAAAGCACAGGTTTTCAACTTCCAAGTGATATTTGCTTTTCTGATACTAGATTATATTCTGTTTAAATTCTTAAACCTATAATCATTCTTGGATGGTTCTAACGTTGCAATTATGATCAGTTTGATCTAGAAACCACAACTGTTGGTAAGGCTGCTGTTGCAAACTTATTAGGTGGCATTGGCTATTTCTATGGCCAGTCAAAAATTGCACTCCGAGGTGCCTCCCATGTAAGTAATTGGGGCTTTTCCTCTTTCCTTGTTCGGATGTCTTGAAGATGTTTATAAATATCATGTGGTTGGTACAAAAACCTCCCCATTATTGATGTTATTGCATGCTTTGGTTTCTTTGTTTTTCTTATTCTTTATTAGCCTACTAGTTCTTCAATTATCTTATCATTAAATAATCTACATTTAGTGATACCCCTCCAATCGCATGAGCAAAATTTACCTGCTTTAAGATGCTGCATCAGTCTTCATATTTATTTCTAGAGTTCTTATGAAATCTTCTAAAATAATAGTGCTCAGGAAGTGAGTAGACATGATGGATACTGGATGATACAAAAGAACAGATGATGTTTGTTCAGGTGCTTTAATCTTTTTATAAGATGTGGGTGATCACATAAGTAAATAGAACGTTTAAAATAAGAAATTTTAAAAAGGCAGATTAAAAGAGGAATGAGGTTTCCTCATAAGGAAAGGAAAACAATTACAAATAAGAACATGGACTTTGCAACCAGGAGATAAGGTAAATTTTACAAATATAGCATTAGAAATTATTGGATCATATTTAATAAATCATTGAATAATGCTCCAATAATTATTTGATCCAATTCAATAATTATTGAAAGTAAGATATTGAGAAGACTTAATTAATTATTCAAACCTATTAAGTGATCATTACTACTTTTGTAGTTACGGAAAATAATTGCTACATATAAAAACGTGTCTAAAATTTGTCATTTTTGTGATTAGTCTGAGAAATAGACAGAATCTACAGATTTAACATTTTCACATAAAGATTATACAACTCGTATTTTGTAATTTCTGGTGCCATGCCAATTTTTCTTTTTCTATTTCAGTTCGATGTATCTATATGTATTCTATTTCTTTTGCATGGAAATCTGTGAACATGTATGTTTATTAATTTGGCATCTGAGGAAATACAGCTCTACATTTATTGCAGCCCGGAACTCATGATAGTTTCCTTTTTTATTGGCCTGCTGAGCTTTACACTGCTGTTCCATGCCGTCCCGTCTTCCCTAGGGGATTTTTGTGGGATGAAGGCTTTCATCAGCTGCTGATCTGGTAAGTGCTTATTGTTTCTAGATATGTTCAGTTCATTTCTCTGTCTTCAACTGCAGATACATTATTTTGTGTTTTGGATACTAAAAATTCACAATGTTTTCATTCTTGACACCTTATATTCTTTTTTTCCAATGTTGAACAGGCGATGGGATGTTCACATTAGCTTAGATATTCTTGGTCACTGGTTGGATCTAATGAATATCGATGGATGGATTCCACGTGAACAAATATTAGGGGCTGAAGCTCTCAGGTGATAGCATGTTCAAATATGTGATGTCAAGTTATGCTCAACCTCTACTGAAGTGTCTTCCACTTCTCTAATTTTATTGCAGTAAGATACCGGAGGAATTCGTTCCTCAGTATCCAAGCAACGCTAACCCACCAGCATTATTTCTAGTCTTGCGTGGTAATTATATCTCAATTCCCTGTTATGGTTATTTTCTCTCGCTCCCCCATCCCGCCCCCACCATCTTTCTGTCACGTTTATGAACATTACAATAAGAGAGTGATTAGAGTTCTACAGAAATTGTGATGGCATGGCAATGGTGTTGGTAAACATCTGTAGTAAGATGTAGCTATAGGTTTACTCTCGTAATCTTCATTTGTATTCCTGATGGATGAAAAGTTAACAATGTTGAATGCTTTTAATGTATTTGGTGGCCGCCTACCTAGGATAAAATCATAGGGGTTGTTTGGGACGTTGAGTGTATTATAATAACATGGACTATAAGAGTTTGTGGGTTATTATAGTCTGTGGAATTATATAATATTATTTAAAATGTAGAGTTGTTTAGTCTAGGGTTATAATAGTATGTGTTTAGGGTGTAGAGTACTCCACAAGTTATTATAACATGTGCCCCAAACAAACCCATAGTGTTTCGCAACAACCATATGTTGTAGGGTTTTGCAATCTATCAGATGAGAATAGGTGAGATGTGTGTAAGTTGGTCCAAATATTCACGGTATAAGAAAAATATGTGCATGTGCATGTGCACGTGCACGTGCTACATAAAAGATTTATATTGTATTGTAGACTAAGCACAAAACTCTGAAATACATCTTTCTTTCTTTATTTATCTAAATAAGAAACAAGAAATGTTGATGACCAATTGATTGAAGGAATGGAACCTTTATAATCCTGCGAGACAATGAGTGGCTTGCTATCCATGCTATTTTATTTGACGAGGGCTTATATTTTGGAATCTTTTATCTACGGTATTTGGTTACACACTCCCATTTACACTTGAGTGGATTCAGTAATCTGCGCATTTGTAGGTTCTGCGGTGGTTTATCAAGCTCTAGATTTTCTGCTTTTGTATATGATTTTATCACCAGTGAAGCTGAACTTACCGTACTTTGCTAGAAGTATATTATTGGGGTCTGTAACATAAATGATCAAAAGCTATGGTTGAATCTCTAGTTGCAATGTGATGATTAGATTTGTTTCTTCTTGCAGAATTAGTTCATGGCCTAAAGAAAGATGCATTTACGGGCACAGAAAGCTCGGAGATCTCTTCATTCTTAGAACGAGCTTTTGTCCGCTTGGAAGCTTGGTACCAGTGGTTCAATACTACCCAGCCAGGTGTCTGCATTCATGTGCTTTTTGTTTTTGCATCTTCTATTTCTTTTTATTATTATTATTATTATTTTTTATGAGAAGATGAGAGATGGGAATTTAATGGTTCTTTCACTATGCATGAGAACATATTTGTCAGCAAGTACTTGTAATTTCACTTTTTTATCCCCCTTATTGACTGGAAATATCATTATGAGGAACACAGGGAAAGAGGCAAGTAGCTATTATTGGCATGGGAGAGACAGCTCTACAATTCGTGAACTTAACCCTCGGGTATTCATTCTGAACTCTTCTTTCTCTGTCGTACTCCATAGGTGACTGATAAAACAGAGCACCTTCCATAACTTTGTTCATCTTTTCCTTACTAATATGAAGATCAATATATTAGTTTTCCCGTCATTGACGATTGATCTTATAAATTATCTGGGGTAATTTAGATTCTCATGCCTGTATGTGGGAGGCGATGGTGAAAGGAAATCCTTGTTTGAAAACTCTTCTTTCTACATGGTAATGTCTTTTGTGGTTGTCGTAATTGAAGTCTCACCATAGGTACTGGGAAGGGCTCAGGAGTTTAATTTTAGTTCAATTATACAAAAATTAGATTAAAGAAAGTGAGCTAAAGTAGACTAGTTATGCGTGTAAAATTTTGTTTGTTGGACATCTGTAGACATCCAAAAACGATTAACAGAATTGGAGTTCAGCACAGTGGGGAATATCTACAAATGTTAGAAGAAAAATGGAATTTCTCTGACGTTCTTCATCAGCAGGATGTTACAAAAATATTTTTGAGGCAGCATCAAAATAGTGGCTTTGAAATTTCTATTATATGCATAATCAATAATATGCTAGACTTAACCAACAAAGCTTTACACGAGATCAAATTGTTCACACTTATAGACACTGATGTCTGGGTTGGATGATTATCCCCGTGCTTCGCACCCAACTGATGATGAGCGTCATGTGGACCTCCGGTGCTGGATGCTTCTTGCGGCTGAGTGCATGCATTCTATTTCAGAGCTGTCTGGAAAGGAAGTTGGAACGGTAAGCCGTTAAGAAAGGCCAACTTAGTATCTCGTAGATTTTGTTTTTTTCCAATTTATCATGAATTCATATGATGCAGGTTTATAATTTAGCCGCAAAAACCCTGTCGGATTTTGAGCTTCTCAATCAGGTTGGTTGTCACTTTCATCTCTGCTGGATTTTATTATTATTATTATTACTATCTTTTGTGAGTTCTGCTGGACATGTATTTTATAACGCAAGTATGGAGAATGATTATTTATCTAGGTGGGGTCTTTTTTAAAAAAAAAAATTAAATAGGAATAACTATTAATCTCTAGACCCCTCTAATTTGACTATTATTGATGCCTGATCAGATACACTTTGATGATGTTCATGGAACTTATTTAGATTTTGGAAACCACACTGAAAAGGTATGGCCTCTGTATTTTTCATCGTCTTTGCTATATAACTTTGATTTAGTAATATCCTAGAACTCAACTCTTCAAATGTGGGTGGGACATAGGAATTTTGTTCCGAATTGCTGTACTTTTTTTCTAATATTTGTATGCCAATTGGAAACTCTCTTGTAATTCCCGGTGGTTTTTGGTAATTTCTCATTTGCTCCTTTTGAACTTCCTTCTTTTTTTCTTGATGAAAAATTCTTGGTTTCCCAAATTTAAATTTTGCTTGTGAGGAGTTTATAAAGTTGTTTCCTTAAGATATCATATCATGTAGGTTCGCTTAACTTGGAAAGAGGTGATGGTAGAACAGGGATATACATCTCGACAACTTATCCGGGAAGTTTCAGAAACGCCGAGTCTGAGAATGGTTCCTCATATCGGTTATGTCAGTCTTTTTCCACTCATGGGGAGGATCATTCCACCGGTAAGAGTTCGCAATATGAAACCATTCGTGTGTTTATTTTCCAGTGGCTTGAATTTCTCTCTCTCTGCCCCACAACAGGAATCTTGGATTCTTGGAAAACAGCTTGATCTTATTTCAAATCGAAGCACATTCTGGACAGATTATGGGCTCCGTTCCCTATCTAAAACAAGGTAACTATACTGTATCGGAACTTCTTGACGCACCTAAATTCTGCCATATATTATGTGGACTGATTTGGTCTTCGAAACTGCGTGTTGTAGCTCATTATACATGAAGCACAATACAGAGCACGATGCACCTTATTGGAGAGGTACAATTTGGATGAACATGAATTACTTGATTCTTTCAGCACTCAACCACTATGCCACAGGTATTTTCTGTCCATCACCTCCCATCCCGGAATCTTACGTGTACCTCTTTGCTCTTGCTTTAATACCCTACTGTGTGACCTGAATTACAGTGGATGGACCGTATAGAGAAAGAGCCAAAGATATTCGTGATGAGTTGAGAAGCAATATAATTAGGTAATTGCCGAGTCCCTTCATTTTACGTTTTCTATTTTGGAAGAATCATGCCTAGTTTGCTTAACTTTCTTCATTTTTTGGTTTTCAAACACAACACAAAAATGAAATGATTATCAAACATGGCCTACATTTTCCTGTTACAAGCCACTACATTTATTTGTTTCATGCATATAGAAAGGTTTGATTCATTGAGTATTGGTACAGAAATGTGGTTCGTAATTATCACAAGACAGGATTCATATGGGAACAGTATAATCAAAAGACAGGCAAGGGAAAAGGCGCACACCCATTTACTGGTTGGACATCTCTGGTGCTCTTAATCATGGCAGAAGCTTATACAGAAAGTTGAGAGCAGCTTTATGGGTAGAATTCCCATCCCTTCTCAGATATGTTCATATATATTCGATTGAGTGCAGGAAACATTTTTGATAAATGGCCTCAAAATCCGTAGTGATCTTAACTTTATAAACAGAGAACTTTGAAGCACATTAATTCAATTGAGCGCAGGAAACATTTTTGATAAATGGCGTAGAAGATAGATCAACATTTATTTAACCTGGCGCTGCCGATTCAATCAATTCATCTCGGTTAGTTGTAATTTCATTTGTGGATTTGCTTTTCCGAAAATGTTCTAATTTTGAACATTTGTGATGAGGGAAAGAGGGAAATGTTTGTCTATTAGTAGTATGGATTAAATTACAAATTTAATCTTCAAACAAAATTGAATTTTTAGTCTAATAAAACATTGAAAATCTAAGCTCCATTTGATAACTATTTAGTTTTTGGAAATTAAATCTATAAATATTACTTTCACCTATTCTCATGTTTTCTTATATACATTTTACATGTGTTTTAAAAAACCAAGCTTAGTTTTCAAAAATTAAAATAAGTCATTTCTAAAAACATGTTTTTGTTTTTTAAATTTAACTAAAAATTCAAGAGTTTTCTTGAGAAAGACTGCGGTTATTATAGGGAGATGTTTGTCTGGATTAAATTACAAATTTAATCTTCAAACGAAATTGAATTTTTAGTCTAATAAAACATTGAAAATCTAAGTTTCATTGGATAACTATTTAGTTTTAAAAAATTAAATCTATAAATATTACTTTCACCTATTCTCATGTTTTCTTATATACATTTTACATGTGTTTTTAAAAAAACCAAGCTTAGTTTTCAAAAATTAAAATAAGTCATTTCTAAAAACTTGTTTTTGTTTTTTAAATTTAACTAAAAATTCAAGTGTTTTCTTGAGAAAGACCACAGTTATTGTAGGGAGATGAAAATCATTGTAGTGGAATTGTGAGAAAACAGTACAATTTTCAAAAACAAAAAAACAAAATGTTTATCATAGCCCTTCAAGTTTTAAAATTTTCTTTTTAATCTTCTTCCTCTTTGCCCGACTTTCTAACAAGTTCTCTCTAAAATTTCATTAACTTTTTAGGAAGAGATTTTAATTCTTAGTCACACCCCAAAAACAAATACAAGTTTTAACAAAAACTTCTTAAATCAGAAAATAAAAATAGTATTTAGAAATTTAATTTTTAGAAATAAAAGAACAAATGTTTATGAGAGGAATCTACTTTTTTGATAATCACTTTATTCTTTTTATATTTAAAAATTAGACTTGTTTTTTTTTCTAATTTTTAAAAATAATATTTATTTTTGTTAAGACAAAAATTGAATTCTTAACCAAAATTTGGAAAAGTTATTTTGATGACTAATTTGATAACTTTTTAATCTTTTATTTTTTAAAATTAAATTCATATTGCTATTTGTACTTATGAATTTTCTTGATATTTAGACATGTTTTTAAAAATCAAACCCTACCAAGTTTGATAACTTTTTGACCTTTGTTCTTCAAAAATTGTATTGATTTTATCTTCACTTCTCTACCATGAATTTAATGTTTCTTGAGAAAACATTTGAATTATTCGTCAAATTCCAAAAACAACTAACGAAACTTATTTTTTTAATTTTTAAAACCCAGCTAAATATACATAACCAAAGAACCTAATCCTATAGGTGGAAGAGTAATATTCATAATCTCAATTTTCAAAAACTAAACAGCATCATAAAAAAATTCAAAAAACTTGTTTTTGTTTCTCAAATTTGGCAAAGAATTCAATTGTTTTCTTAATAAATAAAACAAAGGATGGGAAAGAACACAAATATTCAAAAACCAAAAATAAAAGACCACATAGTTGCCAAAAGTAATGTTTATGAGCTTAATTTTAAAAACTAAAAACCAATTAGTGATATCAAACCCCTACCTTTAAACCTTTTTTATTTGGAAGAAATATTCTACTCTGTTGAAATCAAAACGTGTTAGAAATGAATAAATGCTGAGATAGAAAGGGAAGATCCATTTCAATGGAAAGAAAATTTAGAAAATAGGATGTTAGAAAGAAAAATCAAGGTTATTCTGTCTATGATTTATTAGTTCAGCTAGGTACAAATTTAAAAAGTAGTGTATAAAATAAAAAATAAAAAAGTTGCTAGAAACTCCGTTTTAGTTTTTGAAATTTGTCTAGGCCTCCACGTTTTTCTTTAAGAGAGTTGGAAATCATTATAGAAAAATTAAAAGAAAATGAATCAAATGATTATCAATAAGACCTTATTTTTCAATTTGGAAATATTTTTAAATCATAAGTAAATTTTTAACAAATAATACAAGTTCAAAAAAAATAATGTCTTTCGAAATCTCAAAACTGTCCTTTTCTTTATAAGATTTCTAACTTCTCAAGACCCCAACTCTAGAATTTCTATCGGTTTACGGTAGTCAGTCTTCTTTCCGTTTCTATATAACATTTGTTTCTCTAGCATGACCCCTCCAGTTTCACTCTACTACTCTTCCTAGCATAAGGTTTTATAATAAAGAGGCATAAACATCCAAATGCCAAGATTTTAAAGGGTTTTCTCATGAGTAGGATGGATAGTCACCTCACCTGATAAGGAAAAGATGAATCAAATGCCCTGCTGGCTGATGCCGACTACGTTAATCAACCAACATAGCAACTGTTCATGTTGCCTTATGAATATGACCCCATTACTTTAACACTGCATCAAATCAAAATCGAATAGGTATTAAGCAGTTCAAATTGACTCTATGTTAACGAAATACTAACGCAGGTCTCTCATAAGAGATGTCGGCCAGCACTTGACGAATTAATTGGGCAGTATATAAATTTTTTTAAAAACGGATTTTAATTTTTCCTTTTAGAAAAATCAAGCCAAGTATATCTATAACAAAAACGAAACAAACGGCTAGAAATGTGAACTCAATTTCTTTTAACTCGCAGCATCTGTCATCTCTTTGTCTTCGGCCATTATGATTTCCATGTCTCTAACATCACGCTTTAAAACATTTCCAAGTCTAGCAATGGCCTCGGTCTGCTGCTGCAAAACCTGGCACACAACAATGCAGATGAAGTTGGTTGATAAATTTGACAATAACATAGCTGCATTTACTAGAATTATCATTTACGCTTTAAAACATTTCCAAGTCTAGCAATGGCCTCATGATGTTTATTTTCAGAAAAAACTACAAAGGAAAAAGCAGACTCAAAACATAAATATATTCGCACCTCCTGCATATCAGCAAGACTCTGTTCGTGTATTTTTGCCGATCCTTGAAGATAGATGGAATTGCCAGCACCGGAGCCATTTGCTTGACCACGAGTAGTTGTAAGCAAATTTTGCACCCTCCTTGAAAGCTCTGCCCCAGATCCTTTCAACTGAAATGTGCCCAAGAATATCATTTTGATGCAACTTTTTGGGATAAGTAACATATTTTCCCCTAGTTATAATTATAATTCAAGTTTATGCTCCCCCGCCGACTTGATAAAGAAAAGGAAAATTTACCCTCCTACATGGAAACTAAACTCATTTTAAATTTATATTATAATGGTAGACACATGCCTTGCAAACATTTCAGTAACATCTTTCAAATTTTGTTACAAGTAAAACGACAATAATATCATATTAAAGTAAACATTGAAAAAAAAAGAGTGAAAGATCATCTTTATGCGATGTTCTTTAGAAAGAAAATAAAGGCCTTGAAATAATTTACATGTTCGACTATTAGGATGAAGTTGATTTGATTGAACTAGATGGAAATGCCCTACGAACTCCCTGCGTGGAGATTTTTCAGTATCACTTTTTGAAATTAAAGGAAAAGAGATGAAGGATACCTACCTGCCTCGATATCAAGGCTAACTTCTCAGCCAATTCAGCCTCCCCTTTCATTACAGGCACTCGGCAACCCTTACTTTCTAGGGCCTCCACAATTCTCATAACCTTTAATTGAAGAAAATGTCAAATTTAATATAGAAGCAGTTTGACATCAATAGCATTATGAACTTTTTTTTAGCGGGGCGGGAGGGAAGGAAAATGAAGATCACATTCATAGCACTTTTTTTTTTGCATATTAGCCCACTGATTAGAAAAAATAATACATACTCTCAACAGACGCCTTTGCAGACCTTGCTCCTTCTGTTTCAATCTTTGGACCCAAGGTAGAGTATCAGCTAGAAAATGCCTCTGAAGCTGGCATCAAGCAAGCATCAATTAAAAAAGGAAATTTAAGATTTATCGTTAAGGAAGCATAAGATTACCATTTTGACATTGCTTTGGGTCATCCGCAGTCTCTCAGCATCAGAGAGAATGACTTCATCTTGAATCTGTATTAACCCCACTGGAGCGTCAGTGCAACAAACCAGGCTACTTCATTCAGCAAACACAAGGACGTGTGAAAAAAGGAGAATATGCTTAAGATGGGTTGAGAAGTATGCACAAAAAAGTAATAGGTTCAAAAGCTGAGCTGATGTCCTTAACCTTTTAAGATATTTTTAGATGTTAAAAATATTTTCAGAAACAGCAACAGAAACAAAACAGATTCACTATTTGGCAACTTCAAAGAACAATTGGAATCACAGACTTTCGCAAGGAATGCTGGAAGCACATGCAAAATTGGCAGATTATAACTTTCAGCATATGCGATATTGATACATCATGAATATTTTCAATTTACATACTCCCTACAACTTGAACGTAAAGATATCATACTTATCCAAAACATATTAATTAATAATCTTAAATGGAAACATAAAGCCAATAATTAGGTTATTGCATTTGTTTCACCAACATTAATAAAACACAATTGGCATCCTATCATACATAACTTGTGTTTTCCCATAGTTTTGAATGTCAATAACAATAACATATCGTCCAAAGGCTGGCACATCCTGCATTATTACTATTTGGAAGTGAAAAAGAATTAACTGTTTGCCATGCATAGAATTTGTCACAATAATTAACATTCAGAAGGGGTGGATATAGTCCAGGCACGGAGGCAATGCCCACGAGACATTTTGAAGTTTACCAATATTTATGAGAAAAAACATATACTATAAGCACATTTACAACAGTCTTTCTTGTTGATAGAATTTTATTTTCTAATAATTCTTACTCTATAATGTGTATAGTTTTCATGAATTTAATTTTTCTTCACCATAACAACTGAAAGTATAATTTAATTAAAAAAATGAAATATTGTATATTTAAATAAACTATAAGATTTTAAGTCTAGTTTAACCATCCAGTTAGTCCTGACACGATTATTCTTATTTTATTTTATAAGTATTATTTATGTTAAAGGTTATTTACATAATTTTTTAAGGGAAACTATAATCATCAAACTAAATATTTATTTCAAACGTGTAATTTTTATTTATTAATCATTAGAATATTGTGTAAATAGACAAATGCTTCTTCACTTAAAATTTAATAAAATTGAAATTAATATAGAATACAACTAATATAATAATTGAGTTAGAAATAAGACTAATTCTTAATGCAGTGAAACAGGTGAACTAAACATATAATTTTGTATTCATCAGTACAATCTCTCGAACGAAACTTTGGATCAGCCACTTATATGAACTCAAAGTATCAAATCAGATCCATGATGTAAAAAAGCAGTCCAAAATTTATAAGTATATGGTTAACATTGCTTAAGAACACGCCTGCAAATTCACCACCGCTGATGGAGAATTTTGAAGCTATAACAAACGATATGCTAGAACTCATAGAACATGATGAAACATGCATAAACATGGAGGCCACACACAAAGTTCACTTGCTGAGATAAATATCTTAAAATATAATCAAAGAATTTCACAACACATTTTGCAGTAAATTGAAATACCTTCAAGCGCTGAGATAAATCCTTAAAACCTTGAACAAGCTGTGGCCACAATCGCTCTCTATCAGCACTTTCCATGCCTTCAAGCTTTGCCATAGCCTCAGCCCACATTATCTGGCAATGCAAACTATTCTCCGTACTTAGTGTAGAATCCGACAAAAAAAAAAAGACATACAAAGAGATGAAAATTCTTCAGACGTAAAAACACAATGTATTCAACTCACATCCGATACACCAGCAGGCTTCGCCCTATATTGAGGATCAGTTACACTGAACAACAAATGCTGCAAAATAAACACAAGCATCAACTTCGTAGCAACTGGAAATGATGGATACAGGAAGTACTTCCTAGAACTTCTACGAAAGTTTATCATATTCTTCCTCGCGATTATCAACTTTCAAGTGTAAGTGACGGTAAAAACACAAGGCATTCCGGTTTCCAGTCGAGAACAGGGAGACGAACCTTGAAAGCATACTTAGAGTTTCCAGCGTCGTCCTTGTAAGCCTCAACAATTGCCTGATGCAGACAATAAAAACAAAATAAATAGGCGCGGATGCAGAAGGAGAACGGAGAAATTGCTAGTTCTTGCCGATAACTTTCAGAAACGTACTTGAATATCTCGATCTGCCAGGGAGAAAGGAAGCGGTGCCACCGGCGCCATCTGAGTGGTCAATTGAGCATTTGGAAATGGACTAGACTGAGGCGTTGCAAACGGAGTCTGGAAACCGAATCCGGTGGCGGCTGGTTGCGGAAACAACGGCGACTGCTGCTGCTGCTGTTGCTGTTGTGGAGGCTGAGAAGAGAATGGAGTGGAGAAGAGAGACGAGCCGAAGCCAGTGGCAAAAGTCGACGTTGATGGAGTTCCGAAGGCAGGAGTTGAGGAAAGGTTTCCAAATGCAGGAGACGGCGAGGGAGTTCCGAAGGCAGGAGTGGACGCCGGCGTGCCAAAGGCCGGAGTTGATTGTGGAGTGCCGAAGGCGGAGGAGGACGGTTGAGCTCCGAACATTGTACTTGCAATGACTGTCAAAGAGAAACCCTAACGTCTCAAATCGAAAGCGCCATTTGAGAGTCGAAAGTTGTGCTCGACGAAATGCCTCTCTCAGATTTTCAGAGTTGAGGTTTAAGTGAGGACGAGGGAGTCTAGGGCACTGAGCCCTTTTGCCGCGAGTTATTTGGGAATTGTTTTGAGAGTCGAAAGTATGATGGGAAGGGGTAACGCGTCCCACTTTAAATTTATAAGAAAAGTTGGGGACTTCTATTTGGGAATTTTGTTTTTTTTAAAATGAACCATATAAAAATATATTAGAGTTTTTGTACAGATAACGCGTTTCCAACTACTTAAACGCTTATTTTAACGCATGATCACTTGCTCACGTTGACTCCCTCTCGAGACTCACTCCCATCGATCACTAATACTATCTCGCAAGAGTGAGAGCAAGCCTACGAGACTTAGATCACACTGTTCTTACGACAATTTGTACGGAATGCATAGAACGAAAAATGGTCATATGTTATTAATTTCATAACATTGGTCAAACGACGTTAGAGTGTGTGAAAAAATGTCTTCCATGCAAGTTTCCAAAATATGTTTATTTTTGCTTCAAATTTATTTTTGAAAATAGATTATAGATGATATGCTTGCAATTGTTATTTGTAATTTTTAAGAAAAAAAACCTGTTTTTTGTTTTCGACTTCACACTAGTTCTAGTAATATATAAACAATAATCCACATGTAAAAATAACTATTCAAAAAAAGAAAGAAGTTGGAAGGAAACGGTCATATTTTTACTAAATCGTTATTCTAAAAAACAAAAACATATGTTTTCCAAACAAAGCCTAAGAATTGTAATTGGCGTGATTGAGTATATGAAAGTCATTAGTTTATTTGAAAAGAATAATAACTAATCATTCGTAAAAAATACACTTGGTGGGTGTGCCCGCGCAGGGAGTAAAGGACAGAGGGCTTGGTAGGCGAGCAAAGGAGGGGAGAGGGTACATGCAACAGCAAGTGATGCATAGGGGAAGAATAGGGTATGATAGTATAGTGTCACGGTCATGTTTGTCCAATGCGTGTTGCCCATGGACGCATGGCCGTCCCCATCCTTTTTCATTATGTTTTCATGTATGCTTTTGCTTTAGCATTGTTATTCCATTTCCATGTATTTTTGTGGGCGTATGACTCCTCGCCAAAATGACGTGTAAGGGGGTCATAGCCAAAATTCCTAGAATGTACTATAGGAGATGCGAACATTCATCAATTCTCCCTACCAAGAGTTATATGCGAACATTCATCAATTCTCCCTACCAAGAGTTATATGCTAGATAAGTGTGACTTTCTTTATTATTGCTTATCAGCTGTATAACTAACTTTCTAAACTCTCACAAACGTTTTCCAAATTGTTTTCACAAATTCTCTCTGACCCCGTTTTCTAAAACCTTTTCTCAAGAACGGGGGTGGAGGTTGCGATATAGGCCCGTTGTGCCGCCGGCGATCCGAATTTGAGTTGGCTGACTTGCTCGTGAGCGAGAGCAAGTGTCGCACGGTCGTGTCGAGACCCTTTCAGAGGTGCGACCGTGACACATAGCACTATCGACTATTAATAAATGTCTTATCGTGCAACCTATATTCAAATTAGCACAAAAAGACATATTCAAATTAGCACAAATAAGAAGGCCAAACTGAGCATAAGTGTACTCTTTCCTTTGAAGAGGTTCAAATTCTCCCCTCTTCTTTTAGTACAATTTTTTTTTATAGAAAAAAACATTTCTATAATAGACATTTTTATTAAGTGTTTTTTTTTTTAAAATTTAGAAGATGGAAAGTAAACCGTTTTGAAACTCAATATTTGAACATTATTAAAATATTGCATCCACTTCTTCAACTTTTCTCTCTTTTAAGCCTTTCATAAGCATAACTATTTGATTTTATGTTTTAGAAAATTAAGTCTACAAATAATACTTTCACGTATGAATATTCTTATTTTCTTACTTGCTTTTTGCGTATGTTTTTAAAAAACAAGTCATAAAAAAAATAAATAGTTTTCAAAAACTTATTTTTGTTTTTAAAATTTGGTTAGAAATTCAAATGTTTCTTTAAAAATATAGAAACCATCATACAGAATATGAGATAAATGGAGAGAAAAAAAATACAATTTTTAAAAACAAAAGGCGAAATATGATGCACCTTGTACTTCATAAATGATTCTATATCCTACAACACAAAAAGTGTCGCGTTTCAAAACGAAGATTAAAGTCACCTGTTTCAAAAACAGTTCAACGAAAATGGTTTGAACGTTGGTTTTCTTAAATGAACCCAAAGCCTTTTCAACTTCATTGCAGAATAATCAGTTTTGTTCTGCTGTTTGGAGTTCTTCGCATAAGACTTTAATCTTACGCTGTGAAATAAACCAAATCCAATTTTTGCAACATACGACAGTTTTGGTATTGAACCCTGAAGAAGGATATAAAAAGCTATAAATTCCACCCTGTTCAAGTCGATGTCAAGGCACAAAGTCTGGCAACTTAATATAATAGCTATGGATGAGTTCTACCCACATGCACCATTATCATTGTTTGGCTGGCTCATGGAGCAAGCATTCACAGAAAAAAAGAATCCAAACAAAATAGATCATTCTCATTCATTTATCATAATAAAACTAGCAATTGTCACAAGAAAAAATAAAAGGGAGAGAAGAAATAAGCTGATAAAACTTGGCAAGAAGAAATAAAGACATGTTAAATTATGTGGAGAATGGATCCCCCATTGGCAAGGAGAAACTAGTCAAAATGCAAGGATCTATTGTTTATTTCCGTTGTCCTTGAAAAATGGAGTCAAGCGACTTAATTATTTTACAGGTATAAATTGATACTTATTAAAGTCCAATCACACATCACAAAGGCCCCTCTGCTGATTAGCATTGTTAAGTTGATAATATACACGAAATAGTTTTTTTCTCAATATTATTGGTTAATGCTCTAAACACACGCAAGACATGCATATTCAGAAACACTAGTACCAATTAAAATGTTTTCTTCTATCCTACATTGAAAACCAAGAACAAGATATTCAAAACCTTATCCCAGAGTAAAAAACATGCTCTAAACCAGTAAGAACGTGAAACGCCAGAAGTTTTCCAACTGATTTAGAATTTTTAACGAATGTTTAGTACTCGATTCAATAACAGCGTTAAAAAACATAGACCATCTTAACGTGGCAAGACCATTACCCGCTCAATCTGCCAATATCAAACTTCACTATCCATAACACTACTACAAAACCTTGTCCTAACCACTGTGTTACTCTACAAAGACTTCATCAGTACACAGAGAGATTAGGAATCATAGTTGTTCAAAGCAAAAATAAAAGACCAGTTAGCTCACAACCAAATAATAATTTCAGGATTTCAACCATTCCTAAGAAACACAAATCCTTATTGAGTGAACTACATGAGAAACCCCTTGCTCGTGGCCATAGCCAAAAGACCTGTAACTTTCCTATTTGCACAGAGTCTGAAGCAGCGGGTAACGCTATCCACCTTATGATGGCTAATAAAGCCACTAAGTATTTAATTTTATGCTCAGGTGAAGACGTGGTCTCCCAATTGAATACAAAGGCCTTCAACCCAAATTCCAACCCTTGAAGTTATTCACAAAATAAACCCAAAAAAGAATTTACAAATTCACATCAAACACAAAGCAGAATGCCTTCAAAAACTCAAATGCATAAAAGGGAGCAAGAATGAACAATTTCCTAATGGTGGAGACTAATTTCAGAGCCAAGCAATATTCCAACTTTTAACATCCACAAATAAAGTCCATAAGACAAAAAGTCAAAGCAATAGCATAGGAATGTATGAATTATGCAAAATTGCAATGTATTCCTTGATATGATGGTGTTTGGATAACAATCTGTAAAGGCCATATTCATCCTCTAGACAAATGAATTCAGCTTAGTTTTAAAATGCTCTTCATGAGCATATTATAATAACGACAAAAATTTTATACCCACGGAACAGCAGCAACAATAACTTATAATGATGATAATATAGACATGTTAATTATGATTTATTCTATTTTAGCCGTCAACTCAAAAACAAAGGGTTCTGTATCCAGGGAACCCACGCAACCAGAGAAAAGCAATAGCCAAGGGCACAAAAGAAACATGACTTTCTCTAAAACTTCAAAATTATAATCCATAAAAACAGTGTATGTATCATCATTTTGGGAACATGAGAAATCCGATGGTTCAAACTGTATGCTAACACAAGAACAAGGTCAATCAAACTGACCTACTTTTTAGTGGGTTTCTTCTTCAAACCCACAGGCTCCTGCGGCTGCGGCTTAGGGTATTTTTCAGCCACACTGGGATCCAACCATTTGAGCGGATGAAGATTAAAGAAAGGCCAATTCGGAACAGTAATTAATGTGGTGAGAACCACACCGCCGGCGTAAACCAAGATCATCATCCGAAAAGATCCCATAACATAGCCAGTCGAAAAGGCCACCACGGCAAATGCAACCAACATAATCTGCATCATCTGCTCCGCCAGCTTTTGCCCTTGCCAATCCATCTAAAATATGGAAAATTAGAACATAATCAACAGATCGAAACCGGGGAGGGGCGTAGAACATAAATAGTCGAAGCAAAACAGGTGGTACAGGAAAATTGCTGAGAATTCGATAGGAAGATTTAACTATAATGAAAAGCCCTACTACCTGGAAAAAGGGAAATCGTGGGCGCTATGAACAAAGATTTAAAAAGATACAAATGAAGCTAGAAGGAATTCGAGAAATGAGAGAGTAGTAACCTGTAGGAGAATTTTGAGACGACGATTTGCAGTCCAAAGGGGAATGATCCGCGAGAGGAAATGAGTTGCTGGAATATGTCAATTGTTTTGAGGAATCAGACCAGACGAAGAGCGGTATGTATTTACCGCTTCTGATTCGGAAGAATTTAGACGTAAGATCTCAGCCGTCCGATGGATTCGCACATCTACTCGATCGAACAAACAGTAAATAATATATAAGGTTAAATTACAAGTTTAGTCTCTAAACTTTGAAATTTGTATTTATTTAGTTCTTGAATTTTCAAAAGTGTCAAATAAGTTACTATTTATTTGGTCCCTAAACTTTGAAATATGTCTAATAAATCTTTAAAATTTCAATTTTGTATCCAATAGTTCCTTGAATTTTCAATTTTGTGTCTAATAGATCTTTTAACTTAGTGAACGTTTTTTTAAAATCATGAATTTACTAGGCATAAAATTGAAAACTTAAACTTCTATTGGACAAAAAAAATTAATTTTATATACAATAGATCGCTTAATTTTTTTAAAAAAATTGTGAGTAGGTTAGGAATCTATTAGAAGTTCAAGAACTAATTACACATTTTTAAAGTTTATAGACTTATTAGATACAAAATTGAAGGTTGAGAGACCTATTTGACACTGTTTAAAGCTAACTAAATAGACACAAACCTCAAAGTTCGCGGACTAAACTTGTAATTTAACATATATATTATTTTGCTTCTTGGAAAAAATAACAGTGAGCGTAAAAAATCAAATTTTACCACAAACTTATTTGATTATATCAATTTAGATTCTGTATCATAAATTTTTAATTTCATCCCATTAAATTATAAAGTTAATATATTACAGTTTTATAACCATTTGTTGTGAAATTGAGAGGTAAGACCGAACACCTAAACTTTACCAAAATAAATAATAATAATAATAATAATAATAATAAGTGTTGGAATATAAAAAGAGTATACATAATATAAATAAAAAGAAAGTGGAGTTTTATGCCAAATTAAATAAGCAAATAAAATTAGAGAAAAGTGAGAGAGAAGAGTGAATATTGGAGTAGTCTTTCACCAATTGTGTTTTCAATTTATCCACCAACAGTCATTATTTATAGGCAACTTGGAAAACATGACGTGGTCCATTTGCACACCAATCTAAATTTATGGTATTTGTTGGACACATGGGAGACACTTTGGCTATAGAGAATTTGTCCCCTGGCATGTAAAATGGACATTTACATGTGTAATGTTTACAATACTATTTAGTATTTTCATTAATGTTGTAATTATTTTCTTACCATTTTTTTACAAATATTTCAATTTAATCTACAATAATTTCAACCTTCCTTAAATAAAACACCATACCATTTACCCACCAATACAAGTTTGGTTGATGCAATTTGTTTATTGTAAACATTTTTTTTTGTTTTTTTTGTTTTTTTTTTGTTAATTTTTCCCAAGACACAACCCTACATTATTTTAAAAAATTCTCGAATTCTCTTACTTTATAAAAATAAAATATTTTTTTTAAAGTTACTTTTTTTAGTTTTAAATTTTTCGTTTAAAAAACCAAATGGTTGTCGGGGCCATAATTTTACCATCACCAATTTCCACTAATTTTAATATACAACAGTGCGATATTAATAAACTCATTAAATTCAATAAAAATAAAATAAATGAACAAATAACTATTGAATACTAGGGTTGTACATATAACCTCGATAACCTGAGCAACTAGACTACATGGTAGGGTTGGGTTAGGTTAAGTTTTATTTCGGTTTGGGTTGGGTTAGAAGTATGGAGAACCAAAAAGTTCGAATCGATTCTCGGGTTGGGTTTTTAGGCTCGGGTTGACCCAAACCCAACCAAAAGTTTATACTTATTTTATTTTAATTACATATATACTTATAAATAAATTGTTTGTCAATTTTGTATGTTTTACTCAATCCAACTCGAAAATATTGGGTTGGATTACTCTCATGAATAAAGTTGATTGGATTAAAAAAATCCGACCCGGTTATATACACACCTATTAAATACCTTTCTCAAAATTCATAAATTCCAACAAACAATTAATTGTAATGTCATTTTTCTCTAAATTTTTTTTAATCATTTTTAATGTCTCTAATTTGTTATTCAACGAACACATAGATTTTAAGTTTGAAATTAAGATAGCAACATTTTATCTAAATTTGAGGTGCAATTTAATGAAATTAAAATTGATACAACGAGTTTAAGAGTCAAAATTATTTTTTAATAGTAATTAATTATAACAATGTCAAAGTAAACATAAAAGGTAATTATTACTTACTTTGAGGTAGAAAGTTCAAATCTTCATGCTTCATGAGAAAAAAAAAACAATATACTTCACGCAACAAAATTAATTAATGAATTAATAATAATATCAAGGTTAGTCCTCTTTAATTTATATGCAAAATGATACCATTTTACTTATAATAGGGTTGAATAGATTACAATTTTAGTATGCAAAACCTTTTTATGTCTAATAAATTTTTTAGCTTTGAATCTATAAGAAAAAATATAAATTTATTATCAACCTTCAATTTTATAGGTAATAGATCAATTTCAAAAGCTCTTAATAGGACAACTGATAGATCTTTGATTATTTTATATGAAAAAATATATGATATTTAGCTTTTTGTCTAATATTCTAAAAAAATGTCTGAAAACTTAAAAAAGTTAAAAACAAATGAATAGGTCAAACCCCAACGAATTAAAAGTTCACAAACCCAGTAAACATAAAATTGAAAGTTAAAAAATTTATTACACTTCTTAAAATTCATCTCAACTGCGAGTAAATTGAAATCAAACTCAGACGGGTTGGGGGAAAAAAATGTCTTGGCTTGCAGAACGCTTGGCTTAAAAGGAATGAATATCCAAAATTTAGAAAAGAATTCCTAACAAAACGAACATGATCGATGATTTCATAAACTACAAAGTTAGGGGCATGGGATACGGAACAACTCATTCTATAATGACGAAAGCAAGCAAACTCTGTTTAAAAAAAAAAAAACACTTGATGCGGAAATATTGATCAAGATGAAGCTCCACTGCGGAGAGCTTGACCTTTCTTGATTTTACTCGTTGCCAACTGGGTCTCAGGCTGCCACCAGAAAACGAAGGATTCAAGAACAAGCCCTGATCCATACATACAACAAATAAAATACACATTAAATTCTACAATATGAAATTTACCTCTTTCTTGACAGGTTCTTCCTTTTCTGACAAAATAAGTTCAATGTGGCATGGAGATGACATATAGGCTACAAAACAAAAGACCAAACATTCCATCGTTTATTCAATGATCTAACCATAAACAATAAAGAGCTATATTCTAGATCTTAAAAAACATACGGTTAATTCTTCCGTGAGCACGGTAGGTACGACGTCTTTGTTTCTGTGCTTGATTCACCTGAATGTGAGATATGATGAGAGAATCAACGTCCAGTCCTTTCACCTGAATGAAGAAAATACTATGGTTAGAATCAAAGAGTTATAAAAAACAGGAAGGCCATATGAAACAAAGGTAATAAGTACATACTTCGGCGTTACTCTCAGCATTCTTAAGAAGATCTAGAATAAATTTTGCAGATTTAACAGGCCAGCGTCCTTGTCCATTTGAGTGCCTGTTTTTGGCCTGAGCAGTTCGTCCAACACCTCCACAGAAACGTCGGAATGGAATAGCCTGCTTGTGGGCGAGAACATCCTCCAAGTACCTCTTTGCCTTGGCTAAGGGTAACTTTCTTAGGGCATGAGCAGTCTCTCTTGTATTCTACGGACAAAACCGACAATGGATTCAATAAGTTAATGCACAGGGGAAAAAATCCATTTAAGAAGTTCATAAGAGCCTGTGAAAAAAAATTCAACTAATTCGTAATGGCATGAGTACAGCCATGCCTTAAATAACTACATTTGCAAACATAATTGTATCTAGATTATGTTAATAACAATGTGTAGCATCATTTACTGAACCTTAAGCAACTAGATTTACAAAGGTTCACCCAATAACAATGCATTCAATTTCCCTGAATTTAACGAGAGCCACAATTCACAGAAGGCAACAGAGCCCTGCTTTTTTCATCAGGTTATATTTTATCAAGACAATTCTTATAATTGCAAGTAGATGAAGCATAGTGGTGTATTTGGTAGATAGTGGAATGGATGCAAACCAAATAGTTGGAAAACATAAAACAATAACATTAATATCTATAACACTTGCAAATAAACCATCCTCATGTAGAAAACTGCAATGCTCCACATACAAAAGTCTATCTCGATTTCGCTTCTTTTATGTATATCACCCTTTTAGAACAATATGATGTAATACAGATGTAGCATCATTTACTGAACCTTCAGCAACTATCTTTACAGAGGTTCACCCAATAACAATGCACTTAGTTTCCCTGAAGTTTACGAGAGCCATATTCACAAAAGGCAACAAAGCCCTGCTTTTTTCATCAGGTTACAAACAAGGCCAGTTTCAGAAGATCAGACTTAAATGCAGTCTAGTAATTAGTTATAATTGGGTATTATTTACTAATAATTAGTTATAAAAAAATCATTCATGAACATTTACCCTTTGTGCTTTTGTGAATCAAACAAAAAAAGGCCCATCAGTAATAAAAATTTGAGTTTCCAAGGACCATCAATTTCTCCTTACATAAACTTATAGATGATATATGATGAAAAATGCCATAGAGATTATGTAGCATCATTTACTGAACCTTCAGCAATTAGATCTACAGAGGTTCACCCAATAACAATACGTTCAGTTTTCCTGAAGTTTACGAGAGCACTGTTCACAAAATAGGCAACAGAGCCCTGCTTTTTTCATCAGGTTGGTTACAGGCAAACTCAGATAACCACCTCATTCACCATATAACCATAAATCTTGTATGCGCAATCCGAAAATCATCAACCAAATATATTGTGACAAGTTACAAAATTGTGTAGCATCATTTACTGAACCATCAGCAATTATCTATACAGAGGTTCACCCAATAATACATTTGGTTTTCCTGAAGATTACGAGAGCACTATTCACAAAATAGGCAACAGAGCCCTGCTTTTTTCATCAGGTTTGTAACAGGCAGTCACAGAAACTAATCACATTCACGACATCATGTTCCATTGGTGCACAATTAAAAATATTGTAGATGACATTAATCTTAATCCAAAATAAACAACTACAAAGTACTCACAAATTATTCTCTAGAAGTAAAAGATTTTACGACTGTATGCATTAAATGATTACAGTATTGAAAACCTATAGACATCAAACAGAATTGACGGAATATCAACGGGGAAGATAAAGCGGTTGAGTTACCTTGAAATGGACTCTGAGGTCGGAGCCTCGCGCTTTGCAGGCTGAATATAAATCAAAAGCAATATTAGATTATGTACTTCGAAGTTTCTAGCAGAACTCCAAACTTCGGAAATAATGAAAATCATAACAACTGCATAGCAAAAATCAATATAATACGAACAGAAATACAATGTGAGAAGAATATACTCACACTTGGTGGGGTTATCCGGCTCCCTTGAGTACTTAACCTGTAAAAAAGAACATGAATAGACATCTGAATTCAGAAACTTACTATGACCATGGAATTTCAAACATTGTACAGACCATAAGAAGTGAAAAAGGAGATCGAAACGCTGAAAGAGTAAGGTACCATGGCCGCAGTTGCTAAATAATCCTCTGAGCAAGAGAATTGGAAAGAGTTTCGAGTATCTATACTAGAGAAACCCTAACCGTGAACTTATTGGGCTGGGCTTAAATGGCCCACGATCATATTTCCTTTGTCCATTATTTTATAAGAAAATGGTAAGTAATGTCTCTAACGGGCGGAAAATCCCCATTTAGAGAGAGGGAGTAATTTTTTCCCTAAACAGGGACCATTCTCCGTCTCGCTATTGTCTTATTTATTTTTTAAAATATATATTTGTATATATATAATAAAACATAATTTTAAATTTTTATTAAATATCATTTTATTTTTGGAAGAATATTGATAAAATGTCTCCTAAATAAAAATCTTTAATTAAAAATTAATCATTTAAATAATTTTTTTAAAAAAAATTATTTAATAAAATTTAGAAAAATCAAAATGATAAACGAAAAATTATTTTGTGCGGAAAACTCGATCCCTGCAATTCCCCAAGAAATCCTTGCCCGTTCCCCACAAAATATTAACTTAAATATATTAATAAATACACATTTTAATTAGAGGGAGAAAAGTCTATAATAGTACCTAATATTAATCATCTTCTTTGTTTGCTTTCGTCTTATTATATCCTCATTTTTTTTTCTCCCTACTTAATGTCAGTTGAATTATGCTCTTGTTGGCTTCCAACTTTTTCTTTTAAACATACTGGTTTATTATCAAATACATTGCATGCAGTATATATAAGTTATATTATAATCATGAAAGAATTAAAAATTAATTTCTATAATTTTAAATGTCATAATTAATTCTTATATTTTGATAAAACTCTAAAATATAATTATTATCATTGGAACTATTTATGAATTTTATCAAATTATATAGATTATTTGTGGATTCTATCACACCACATGAACCAAATTTATAATTTAACTAAAATATATTTAATTTTTTGAAGATTAAAATAATTTGAGTTGAACATTATGAAATACAATTGTTATTTATATTTGCATTATGATTCTTTTATAATCAATTAGCTTCCATCATTTTTATTTCCTATTTATATTATAATTTATTTTTTTCAACCTCACTCATTTGATTATTATAGAATTATTTATATTTATACTAAAATATAATTGAATATAATATAAATTTTTATTTTTCTTTAGAAGTTTTTAACGTTTTATTTGTATTTATATAATTGTATACATAATATATATTTTATGACACAAGCTCTTATCGAAGCAATATATATATTTTTTTTGAAGTTATAGCTTTATTAATTATGTGAGTGCATTTTAGGTTAAAGAAATGAAAATAGTTAGAAGTTGAAGTTTTCTTTCCTTTATGTAAGAGTATTGAAGTTATAGATTTATCCAATAATTTGAGTGGTTTTTTTTTTTTAATTTCAAATAGAAAATCTAAGAATATTTATCTCTCGTAGATTACAGTTTGATTAAAGTGAAAAAATAACTAATTCATCGAAAATGACTTATCATATTTAATTTCATTGGGTTAATTTGATCAATTCCTCATTGGAATGCTTTTTATTCCCTGCTTTAATTTGTTTCGAATTAATCTTTAGTTTGATTAATAGAAATTGTATTGAAAATAACTTAAATGATTATGAGATAATTAAAAATTCGTTATGATCTTGGCAATATTTTTCATTTTAAAAAATTGGATTGACATTTTAAAGTATAATAAGATAATAATTGACGAATTGACTAATAAATTAATTCAGCGTTTCACAATTCAGGTTCTACTAAATTTGGGAGATTATAAGAGAGTTTCACAATTCAACGTCACAAACTAACCTCTCAATAGACCAATAAGTTTGGGATAAACAATTAAGAAAAACCTTCAACTCCACAAAAGAAAACATTTTTTTCTCTCACAAATGCTATTTGGTCACACACAGTTTTCTTCCCTTTGTTGGTGGCTACACACAAAACATCATATATATATATATGTGTGTGTTTACAAAAACCTAATATCCAAATGTGCCTTGACCCATTGCCTTTTATTTTGTCTCCACACAATCTCCCACTTGGAGACAAAACTTGAATCTTGTCTCACACTGCAACAAAGCTTTGATCACCTTAGTAAACTCCAAGACACAACTCCCACTACAACTGTTATTTCTGATCTTCTTGACAAACTTCAAAGTTCAAAAAACCTGAAAACCCAATAGTTTTTCTCCCAAATTATTATCGAAGTAATAAAAAAAGTATCAATTTACCTAACAAAATAATAAATTGTAATATAATAATCAATTTACTTAAAATATTAAAAAATGTAAGAAATAATAAATTATAATAGAATGTTTAATTTACTTAAACTATTAAATAGATCTTTGATTTAAATAAAGTAAATAAATAAAAGAATAAAAGAATAAAAAATAGAGGGAAAAGAATAAAAGAAAAGAAAAAGAAAAAGAAAATACGGAAGAAAAAAAAGAAAGAGAAAAAAAAGAAAGAAAAAGTTAAAAATTACCTTCCATGAAGTTGGAATCCAAGCTCTTTGAGGTATAAGGCCAATTGGCCAATATGGTAGATACAAAGGTTGCTAAATATTACAAGATGGTTATCGTGATCATCTACCCTTTTTTTAAAAAAAAAAATGAGACATGTCAACGTGGTCACTTCTACGTATTAGACATTGTTACCACGACTAGTTAGTTGAAATTATGTTGTTATTATTATTATAAATAGTTTAGAAAATACAACATTTTTATAATATAATAAATTTTAAATTTTGCAATATTAATATTAAAAAAATCTACAAAATGATCTGACAAACGTGATAGAAAAATACTTTGTGCAGTTTACACCCATCTAATATGCAGTCATTGAAAAGTCATAAAAAAATTATTTTTTTATAATTTTTTATAAAAGAAAATTGTGGTTAAAAAATGGATTGCACCCAAATATAACTCTAGATGAATGTATTGAAGTGGAAGTTAGATAGATATAAATGAAAAAAAAAATAAAAAAATAGCATATTAATTATGCTGATTAGGAAGCCCATATTTCTCCAACCCCACATCTCACTGGCCATATTTGCTTTAAACGCGTCTCATGACACAGGGCGTATCAATCCTAATTGTGCGGGGATGGCAAAGATGTCCACCGGCCAAATTTTTGCGGGTCATCACTTGGAACGGGTTGAAAATTTCCAATTTAATTAAGTATGGAGTCGAATCAAAAATAATTTATGAGACTTCGTGCTGATGGGAATGGCATCCTCCCTCGGTCTCCGTCTCGAATAATTTATTTTTTAAAATACTATAATAATATGTGAAATACTTCGTAGGTAAAACCAAACTATTATAACTTCATATTAAATAATAATTCAACATTTTAAATGATATTATATAATTTCATATACTATAATAACCTAAAAACTATTATAACTATCTTATTAAACCCATTCACCTCCCCAAACAACTCTTACAAAGTGAGTCGTAACAATACAATAATGTTAATTTTATTTATATACTACCCTTTTGGTTATTTATTGACAATAATCTTCCTATATGTCAACCACATACGGTTCAAGATTACACTAATAACCTTGTATTTTCATATAATGGATAATATTATATTATAAATAAAATATTCAAATTTAAAATTAGTTATTAAATAAATCATTAATTATAGGCTTTATGGCACAAATTCCAACAATAACGAACAATGAGATGTTATTTGATTGAGTTGCTCGGACATACTATCAGGAACTGGCCCATGGGTCATATTCATAATCAGGTCTTCATGTACATCCATCCGAGACATAAGCGAGACATGAACTCTTTTATGTCCATGCCAACTCATTTTGACATGGTGTGTCACTCTTCAGTACTCGACCACATGGTGCAATCTCCAACCCATGGGAAGGGATGCAATGTCGGTACACTTATGCCACTTGACACTATCCTTGGAAATCCATTCTCAAAGAGAGACGTCCAGAACACTCGTCTTGCAATACTCGTGCACACTATGACACATGCATGTTCCATGAGATGGCTCACTTAGGCATGAGGCATAAGGGTGGTGGAAAACCAATACCATGTCTCCCTCTATAGTACATTTTGAGGCATATTTGGTCTGACATCCATACACGTCAATTTGACGAAGGATCATACACTAACGTGGAGCACTCGTATGGACTCTAATTAACACGAATTTTGGCAAGCTTACATCTTGCCCATATATGGACTTATCTCTAGAGTCGCTTGTCAAAACTCAAGACGAAACTCCGACTTTCAAGGCTATGGCCTAAGGCCCCATCTAGCCTCGTTATGCTTGTCACTGACACCTCTAATGACATTGGTATTTACAATCTTGCTTGCACCTCAGTTTGGCAATCTTGCTCACTTTTCTTAGTGTGTTAGGTGATGTACCGTCCTCCTCTGTTGCATCACAATACTTGTTTGTTTTGACCCAATAAGTAGCACTTGCATGCCACTTTTGCTTTTGTCTACCTTGGGTAAGTCGACTTACCCCTTTTAGGGAGGTTGTGACACCCAACACACAATTTTGCACACATAATTTATTTGGTGATTATACTCTCTTGTCATTATTATCTTTACCAAAGATCTCACTTTGCCATTGTTGAACTAAAGAATAAAAAATGCCAATATTTATTATTGGCTAAATTATAGAAAATGCCCTTAAATTATGCAGTTTGTATAAAAAATGCCCCTAAACTTTAAAAAGTTTCAAAAATACCCCTGAACTTTAAAAAAGGTTCAAAAATACCCTTGTCGTTAAGTTTTGGATGGAAACCGTTAAAGTTTTGTTTCAAAAATACCCTTGAACTCTAAAAAAGTTTAAAAAATACCATTTGTTGGGTTTTATGTCCTAAAACTCGCGGTTTTGTAAACTAAATGTATATTCTATTTTGCAATCAATTTGTTATTGAAATTTATTTAGTAAAGGTGTTATTAAATAAAGTGAACTGTGTATTGTGTAACCTTAATCCAATAAAGAACCCTTGGCTATAGGATGAATACTTGAACTTTATGTGTGACATAAAAGTGGATCAAATTCAAGTTATAGCCAGAACAGTCTATAGTATAAGGATAAGGTTGGGTACCTTATCCTGGGGACACTATGGACGTGGCCTACTTTGTAGAGTACAAACAATGTGATCCTAAATCGTTCATGTGGAGACATGCGAGTAGGGGCGTCCTATGCAATGAGTTTGCATAAGACTGGACCGCGAAATAGTCACTTAGACTTTATAACTCATTTACTATCTTAATCGACTATATTCATACGATGACCTAGGTAACTCGATCTTAATCCCGAGCGTTCTATGGACTCCTTATTTATCTGGATTATCCTTAGATTTGCATGGGTGAGAGTGGCTCGACATTGCCGACTCAATAAGCCTCCCATTTCAGGGATAAAATCGAGTAGATAGTTGGGAACATAGTTTTGCAAGATGGAATTCACTCCTACCCGCTTTTGGGATTAGTAGAGAGGTTGTTCCTTAAGTCGACTCGGGTCTTGAACAAAGGGTCCACCCCTCTCATTGGCCCGAGAGGGATTCGGTTTCTTCGGTTGGACCACAAACCAATTGTTCATTAGAGGATCGGTGGGACTTAAGGAACAAGAGGTAATTACAGGTAAAACAAGAATTTTGACCAAACCAGAATCACGAACGACTGTGAAGGATCGACTTACTAATCATGGTTATATCGAGTGGACATAAATATATCTCTGATGAGGAGAGTGCAACCACTTTGGACTTTAGTGGAGTGTCCTTGGTTAACGAATGTTGATTAGCTAAAGCAAAAGAGTTTAGCCAGGTTAATCTCGTGTCGTTGGAGCTCGTGATCTGTAGGTCCATTAGGTTCCCCTTACTAGCTCGGACTTAGCCTTGTAACATTTTGAGAGAAGGGAATTTGAATTGTTCAAATTTGAGTTTGGAAGAAAGCGTTAATTATATGTGATATATTTAACAAATCATAGCTTAATTATGAATTAAACTATGATTAATAGGAGGTGGATATATTTAAATATGATTTAAATATTGGATCGGTTATAGCATGAATAAGGATTCATGTTCGAAAAATCGAGCGGGATCGGATAATTTATTTAATTTAATATTTGATATTAAATTAAATTAAAAATTAATTAATTAAATTAATTTTGAATTATTAAATTAATTATATAATTTTAATTAAAAATCGATTTAATATTGTTTTTAGAATTAAAATTAATTGTAAAATGAGGGTTTTTCATGATTTTCATGAAAATCAAGTTGCCAACTTGCCCAATCCTCCTCATTTTCAAAATTCACCAAAATTAGCCACCTCCATCTCAAACCATCCTCATCACACTTGAGTTGTCACTCTAATAAAACTTAATGAAGCTTTATATAATGGTGCTTTGAGGTGTTTTGAGAGAATTTTGTAGAAAATCCTAAATTCCCGAATTAGTGACCTTTGAGGTTTTTTTCTTCCAAATTCTCTCAACCTAGGATCCCACAATCCGTTCCAAGGCCTAGGATAGTAGGGAAGACTCTAATGGTTGTCCACGAAGTGTTCGTGTTGAAAACCATCCACCGGGTGAAGAGAATTTGATCTTCAAAGTTGAGTTTTCTATCTCTCTGTTTTTTCAGCTTTGAGCATGCATTTTATTTTACAAAATCGATCAACTTAGAGTGTTCAAGATCCAAAATTGCTTCCGCTTTCTTAATCTAGACTCTTTCAACCCTCGGCCTTAAAAAACTTTTAAAAAAAGCTTTTTTCAATAATTTATATGGTATTTAATAGGATTATTTGAGATTTCATTTAATCAATTTATTAGAAATTTTAAAAATTTCCCCGGATCTCCCTCGAGAATGATGTGGAAAATCCAAAACATCCATTTGTTTTCGTAAAAGGTACTCTTAACTTTTGTTTCCTGACTTATGAAATATTTGCACGTCAATCTTAGTTGTTTAAAAATTTCCCCGGACCTCCCTCGAGATTGATTGTTTTCTTCCTCATTTATTTTATGTCTTTATTTTGTTTTGCTATTATTCATTTTTCTATTTCCTTTTTCAAATAAAATTGGGTGATTATATTCATGCTAATTAAGTGAATTAGAATATCAATCCTATATAGACGATACTTAAACAATATTGCATTTTTTCTATTTTTGAACTTTTTTGAAAGATTAAAGGTATTATTGAAACGAAATTTTAACATTTTTCATCCACAACTTAATGATAAGTATGGGACAAATGGTAGAACTAGGGATATTTTTAAAACATATTATAAAAAAGAGTTGCTTGAAAAACTATTTATAAAAATAGAGTTATTTGTTTTTTCTTTCCATTTTTTAAATACCAAATATTATTTTTTTATTAGTTTAGCTAAAATATATCTAAACAATTTATTTGGTATGATGAATGAAATATCCTTTAATTTTCTAAAAAATACTTTCATATAAAAGAAAGGCACTCTCTGTTTTAAAATGAAAAGAAAAAACAAAGTTTATAACCAAGCAAAAAATATTCTCTCAGTAAAGTAACATTCTTTTCATAAGAATATATATACAAAGTACTATTGTAGAAATATATGTATGAAAATTGAAAAACAAATTATTAAGGAATACATTATTGTAAAATAGTTGTTTAAAGGGTAAAAGATATTATTGAAGGATTATAAAAGGATCGATTACAAAATTATTGAATTAATAAAAAAGTATTTTTATTGTTAGAGGTTACTTATTAACCAAGGAATGAAATTTTGTAAATTTATGTGAATTATAAAGAAAATTTTTAAGTAATCATTTATTTGTATGATTTTTTTCGCACAAACATGAATTAAGTTGTACATCCAATTTTTTTTTTTGTTATTTTATTTGGTCACATATATATAGTATTTCAATAAGAATAATGTATTTTTTCTTTTATGTGAAAGTATTTTTTAGAAAATTATAGGATATTTTATTCATCCTACAAAATAAATTGTTCAGACATATTTTAGTTAAATTAACAAAAACAAAGTAATATTTGGTTAAGGAGAGATAAACTAGGATTATGATGAATAGAATGACACTACAATTATTTATATATTTAAAAAATGAAAAGAAAAAAATGATGAGTTAATCAATATTTGATTTTTTATTTTATTGAATGGTTAGTTAAGATTTTGTTTTATTTTTTATTAATTTTTGTTAAGAAAGTGTTGCGGTTAGTTAAGATTTTTTTTTTTTTAATATTAATTTTTGTTAAGAAAGTGTTGCGGTTAGTTAAGATTTTATTTTTTTAATTAATTTTTGGAATGCGTTTCTAGCATTCCGATAAAACAACAAAAATACAAACTACTCTTTTTTATAAATTACACTAAAACTACTATTTTTTTTATAAATTACACTAATTCTACAATTTGTCCGATAAGTATGTTTTTTAAAAAAAGTTTTTTTAAGACCAAGGGTATTTTTGAAACTTCTTAAAAGTTTAGGATATTTTTAAACAAAACTTTAATGGTTTTCATCCAAAACTTAACGATAACGGTATTTTTGAACATTTTTCAAAGTTCAGGGGTATTTTTGAATCTTTTTAAAGTTTAGGGATATTTTTTAGACAGCCTCCTAGTTTAGGGTCATTTTCTATAATTTAGCCTTTATTCTTGTAAAGGAATATAAGGAGACATGATTTTGAAAAAAAAATGACGAGACGTGACCATCCATATTATGCTCATTACCATAAGATAAAGTTAAAAGAATATAATGAGACATGACATTGAAAAAAATACTATCTTTAAATCCCCATTACCATCTATGGATCCAAAATAATTAAGCTCTCATTTCTTACCATCCATCTTATGCTCTCATCCAGAAAGTATCTTACCCAAGGAATCCCTTATTGCAAGCATCCAAGCACGTTTGTTGCAGAGGTCATGGCCGACGATTTTCCCAAGAAGAACATCCTCCAGAGCACTGCTCTTCTCCAGGTTCGTTCCCATTTCAATCTGAATCTTGTTCTTGACTTCATTTCAATTCCTAGTACTAATTAATTCATGCACTGCGCCTTCATTACGTTAATTAATCGCGATTGCACTCAGATTAATTAACTTGATGCTTTAATTTAATCAAACTCTGTTCGGAAGAATGGTTGAAGTTGTGTTTGATTGCAGTATATACTGGAAGCCAATGCCTATCCGAGAGAGCATGAACAGTTGAAGGAACTCAGAGAAACCACCTTCGGAAAGTTCGACAAGTCCCGGTGAGTTTCCGACTCTTCTTCGGCATTCAGATTTTTCCGATTCGATTCTAGAATGATCGATTTAGTCCGATTGATCAGTCGATTAAGTCAATCGATCGACTCGGAAGTATTTAGAATGATCGATTTGGATGGATTGAATTTGATAATCCAGTGAGAGAGTTGTTAATATTTGGAATGAAATTTGGGGATTGAGTTGCAGGAGCGTGATGAGTGTACCGGCGGATCAAGGATTGTTTCTATCAATGCTTCTGAAACTGATGAATGCAAAGAAAACGATAGAGATCGGCGTATTCACTGGCTATTCGCTCCTAACCACTGCGCTTGCACTGCCCGCTGATGGCCAGGTAAGGCTAAGAATCCCCTCAATCCGTTGGGAGAAAAAATAATGATAATAATAATCACAATAATCACCACAATAAAATTATTACAATATTAAATCTCAAATCTCCCCTTCGATAAGCCAACCAATAAACTAGAGTCACCAAATATTAAATATAACGAGATAGGGAAAAGAGAACGACACACCGGAATTGAAACTTGGGACTACGTCCATCTTCTGCAACTGCAGGTTCTACTATAATGGGAAATTACAAAAGAGCTCTCAATTCAGCGCCACAAACTAACCCTCAATAGCCCAACAATGGCTATTGACTTCCAAGTATCACAACCATATTGACTTCCAAGTATCACAACCCGATAGCTTGGGATAATCAAGAAAAACCTTCAACCCCACAGAGAAAAACTCTTTTTCTCTAACAAATGTCAACAATCTCCCACTTGGAGACAAAATTTCAATCTTGTCTCATACTGCAACAAAGCTTTGATCACCTTGGTAAACTCCAAGGCACAACTCTCACTACAACTCTTATGACGAAAAAGACAGACACGTACTCCCACTTCAGCTAAGTGGTACCAACTAACATCTTCTTCAACCCTGAACCATTGTTCCTGAAGAAGATACACTCTGAGAAGGGCTTGAATCCTATTCAAGCTTGCTGCCAATTGAGAGACTCTACCTTTGACCTTAGCAACTGCTTTGACCTTCCACTTTGATGTCTCCACTCGCCTAGGCGACTTCTTCAATTCAACTGTCCGTCTGACAATTGGGGGTTCATGATAGCCATCAATTTTCTCTCCTGGACTTCCCAATTGTTCTTGAATCAAGGATCTCGATCCGATCGATCAAACTTAGCTATCATTCTTTGCGAGCTCAATCAGTACCTCTACTATAACCATCTGCGGCTTTAATCGGCATCCATCGTCTCTTCGGACTTTTCTTGGCAACATTTAACCGACATCTGCATAATTTAGATTTCCTGTGGCCAATCGCCACTACACGGGATCTGATGCGAGTTTACATCGCTTCGCCAAAACTCACAAATGTAGCCATCATCCGCCAACTTGCCAAGAGATAAGATTCATCTTGACACTCGGGCACAAATCGACATCTCACGGTACCAAATTATTCCCACATTCTCGTCTCCAGACTAACCTCTCCAATCCCATTGGTCTTGGATATTTCACCATTCCCCATCCTCACTAAACCATGGCGGCCTCCCGTGAAGGATGTGAACAAACTCTATCTGGTATGTGAACAATGAATGCACTGCATCTAAAATCCACTCGGATGAACTATTACTACTCTCTGTGTCACTCCCAACACAGCACACATGCATCTAAAGACTACATTTGCCTCTTGATTTTGTCTCCTCTCCGGATCCTCTTTCAATTTTCTACACCGACTCTTAAAGTGACATTTCTTGTGACAGTAAAAACATTCTATCTCTTTATTCCTATTATTCCACTTTTTCCTACTGCTACTCGATGTATTTTCCTCATTAATCTTCTCTTTTCCTATTATTCCACCTTAGTCATAACTGAGCGAGATCCTATAGTAGACTCCTTACTACTATTTTTTCTACTTAATTTTCTCGATTATGGCTAAATTACAAACACCAGAAAAAGTGTAGAGTATTTTCACCTCTTCGAATTACACACAATCGTTGTCTTCATGGTTTCCCAACTATCGTGCAAAGAGGTTAATAACAGAATAGCATTTACTTCATCAGTGAACTCTATTATAACTGATTTCAACTGATTTATCAAAGTGGTTACCTCATTTATATAGGAATTCACAGAAGCATCCTCAGCCATACGCATATTGAAAAACTTCCTAAGCGGATAGATCTTATTATTTGTGCGGGGTTTTTCATACACATTTCTGGCGCTTTCATTAACTCAATCGCGAGTTGTCTCATTGGCTACCCAGTGCCACGCCCGTCCATCGATAGACACATTCTGATTGCAACAACTGCTTCTTCATCAAGAATCTCCCAATCTCCATCTCTCATTCCTTCTGGTCTCTTTTAACAGTCAAGTAGTCTTTGACCATCATCTTCCAATATTCAAAATTGTCCCCATTAAACTTCATGACTCCATCAAAACTTGTTGGTTCCACGTATCCCATGACTCCTGAACCAAAAGCTCTGATACCAATTGTTAAGGACAATGGACCTCCACATATCTCCACAATGGTATGATATTGTCCACTTTGGGCAACAACCCTCATGGCTTTGTTTTTGGTTCCCCCAAAAGGCCTCATACCAATGGAGATAATTGTCTTTCCTTATATACCCATGATCAATCCCTTCCCTAGCCAATGTGGGACATTTGTTTGCACCCTAACAATCCTCCCCTCGAACAAATTACCACACTTGAGCCTCCATTCGAACAAATCCGTCTACTCCAACGGATCACCACATTGTGTGATATCCCTTGATCCTCCCCCCTCGAACAAAGATCTACTCCTCTACCAGGCAGCTTGATAGAGTTTACTACTTGGTTGCCGCTCCAAGTACTTTTTGTTCGACTCCGGGGTTCATCCACAATGTCTACATAAGGCTCATTAATCTTTGTTCCATTTTGAGGATTTTTTCGACACACAGTTAGGTTTTATCATGGCTCTGATACCACTTGTTGGGAGAAAAAATAATGATAATAATAATCACAATAATCACCACAATAAAATTATTACAATATTAAATCTCCCCTTCCACAGGATAAGCCAACCAATAAACTAGAGTCACCAAATATTAAATATAACGAGATAGGGAAAAGAGAACGACACCGGAATTTATACCGATTCGCCCCAAACTTGGGACTACGTCCAGTCTTCTGCAACTGCAGGTTCTACTATAATGGGAAATTACAAAAGAGCTCTCAATTCAGCGCCATAAACTAACCCTCAATAGCCCAACAATGGCTATTGACTTCCAAGTATCACAACCCGATAACTTGGGATAATCAAGAAAAACCTTCAACCCCACAGAGAAAAACTCTTTTTCTCTCACAAATGTTATTTTGGTCACACCCAGTTTTTCCCTCTCTATGTTGGTGGCTACACACAAAACATCATTTATATATGTGTGTTTACAAAAACCTAATATCCAAATGGGGCTTGGCCCATTGACCTTTTATTTTGTCTCCACACAAAACCCAACACAATCTTCATCGCCATCATCAGCTAATTAGTTTTCATTCAACCACATTACATACGATGGGCGAATACATTTGTGAGTTTTTGTTTTTATTGTTGAGTTAAAATATCATTTTAGTCCACTTATTTAGTTTTCATTTCAAAGATCTAAATTTAGTTTATGCAATTTCAATAAAGTTTAAAATTTGTTACTATATTGGTATGTTAATTCAATAATAATAATTTTCATGAAAAAAAAAAATACACCATGGATACAATAACATTAATTTTCATGAAAATAAAAAATACACCATGGAAACACATTTCCAAATTCCAATATTGATAGAAGAAAGACTAATAGAGACTTAACTTTTTTTTAATAAAAAAATTAAATAATAAACTAACCTTATAAACCATTTTTTTTTAAAGTCAAGGGACTAAAATTTGACATTTTGGAATGCAACCGCACAAGGACTCAAACGAATGAAATTCAAACTATAAAGACCAAAATTATATTTTAACCTATTTATTTTTATTTGTATTTTCATTTTTTATCAAGTTAAATAACAAAGTTTTGAATTGTAGTTAATAAATCTGTGTAGTTTGCCTAAGTTAAATAACCTAATATATTTCCAATAAAAGCATAACTCAACTGACATCAAGTTAAGACTTATGATCAAAAGATTATGAGTTCGAATCCCTCCACTTCAAATATTGATGTACTAAAAAAAATCCTAAAATATTCACTAACTTTCAATATTGTAATTTACGAAACTTCTATACTTTGGAATTTTTAAATAAGTTATAAAACTCTCTAACTTATTACGAAACTTCTATACTTTGGAATTTTTAAATAAGTTATAAAACTCTCTAACTTATTACTTAATTTCGCAATTACATTATAAGTTCATTTCAAACTGGATTAAATATTTAGACTTATGAGATGCAATATAAAAAATTTATGAATTCAAACTTTTTTATCTAAAGGAATTAAATACACACCGACACAACTTTAAAAGATTAAGAATCTATTAGAAAGATATGTATGAAATTGAAGGATAAGACATAATTTTAAAAGTATTATCGAATTTTTATTTTATTTTTTATATTTTTAATTGGATTGTAGATAACAGCCATTGATGTGAATAGAGAATCATTCGAGATTGGCTTGCCATTTATCAAAAAGGCAGGAGTTGATCATAAGATCAATTTTGTGGAATCCCAGGCATTGGTTGTCCTGAATGACATCCTCAATGATGTAAGTTATTGATTGAAAGTTGTGTTTTGAATATGGTATTCAATTTTATAATATAAATTTAGTACAAGTGAAAAATTATATTTAGTTTTCTAGTTTTAGAATGAAATTCTTTTAAACATGTTTTTTTTCCTACAATAGATGGACATTAATATTTTATATTATCTCCACCCACTCCATCATAGAACTTAAAAATTGAAAAAGAAAAAAAAAACTACTCCATTATAGTTATTTTTTTTTTTTAAAAAAAACTAGAGTAAAAAAAGTTGTCTTTCAACATCAAAGTGAGCACGTTAAGGGATGGTTTGGCTCCTGTTTTGGATTTGGATGATTTTGAATTCTAAATTCAAAAACATGTTTGGTCCAATGTGTTCAAAACCAAAGAGTTTTGAAACACAACCCCATGGGTTACAACAGTGCAACCTCATGGGTTTGTTCCATGTTTTCTTATTTTATTTGTCATCTTCCATTATTAGCATTACTTCAACAAAAATTTCGGCGACAACTCCAACAACTACACCAGTGACCCGACTACAGCTAATGGCTACCTCTGACAACAACTCCGGCGACCCGACCATTGCTGACAATTACCTCCGGCAACAATTCCGACGACCACATTGGTGACCTCGATACTGTTGACGACTACTTCCGACGTCTACACCGGCGACCCCTCACCACTGACGACTACCTCCGATGGCATCTCCGACGACCATATCGGCGACCCCTGCCACCGCTGGCGACGACATCTGATGGCAACTCGGACGACTACCTCCAGCGACCATACCGATGACCCCGACCACCGCTGACGACTACCTCCGACGATTACTTCGACGACCACACCGGCGATCCCAACCATCGCTAGCGACGACCTCTGATGGCAACTCGGACGACCACACCAGCGACCCCTGCCACTGATGACGACAACTCAGATGACCATACCGATGACCCCAACCACCGCTGACGACTACCTCCGACGATAACTCTAGCGACCATACCAACGACTACACCGGCGACCCCAACCATCGCTAACGACTACCTTCGACGACAACTCTAATGACTACATCGATGACCTAACCACTACGAACGATTATTTTCGACAACCACTCAAGAGACTTGTATACGCTTACCCGAACAATCTGATGACTCAAGCAATCAACTACCTAACGACCTAACTTATGTGCAATCACCACTTTTCTTATTAGAGTTCCAAAAATAGGTTTTTGGATACTTTGTGTAATAAAATGTTAAATTTTCTAATCACTTAAATAAACTTTCAATTTTTTAATTTCTAAAATAGAATTCTAAAAATAAATTTTTGAATACTCTATAAAATATAGTTTCAAATTAACTAATTTATTAAATAAACTTTCAATTATTTTAATTTTAAAGTATAATTCCAAAAAATAATTTTCAGAATACTATGTGACGTGAAATAGAGTTTTTAATTTCCTAATTTCTTAAATAAACTTCTATTTTTTTAATTTTTAAAATAGAGTTCCAAAATTACTTTTCTAAATATTTTTTTGAAATAGAGCTTTAAATCTCTAATTTCTTAAATAGACTTTCAATTTTTTAATTTCGAAAATAAAGTTCCAAAAATACTTTTTCTAAATACTTTGTGAAATAAAGTTTTAAATTCCCTAATTTCTTATATAGACTTCCAATTTCTTAATTTCTAAAATAGAGTTTCAATTTTGTAACACATTTATGTTATACAAACGTTTCTACAATTGACAAAACATCCACTAAAAAATAAGAGAAAATAAGAGAACAAAACAACTAAAGAAAAAAGAAAAAAAAATAGCATAAACCCAGGATTCATAACACTGCACCCCAAACACTGTTTTCTTATTCCCATGCTTTAGAACACTGTATCCCAAACACAACTTTTTGATTCTCAGGTTTCAGAACCCCCATAAGAAATCCCCCAGAGTTTTGATTCTCAGAGTTTTGATTGCCCCTAAATGGTATTGAGTTTGTACTATAAATCTTGAGGTTAGAGTTCAGTCCTCTTACTTGTATATTCTAAAAAAAAAAGTTGTTATTAGTTGTATTGATTGTCATGTTTTTATTTAAAAAACGATTTACTTAAAAAAATAGAAATGTTTAGATAGATTTAAACTTAAAAATAAGAAAACTATAACTTTTTTTAGTTCAACAAAGGTGTGGTATAAAAATTTGAACCTATTTCAATATAGGCAATAAAGAAGAAGGAGAAGGATAAGAGATGGAAATGCAAGAAAAAGATTCTTAATTTCTATGTAGAATGGTTGAGAGAACATCAACCATATATCGAGGCTAATTTAAGATTAAAAAAAATGAAATTATTTTAATAGAACTTTCAACCTCAAGGAAAGAAGTAGGGTTGAGCAAAAAAATACCGAAAACCGATTCGACCTACCAAAACGAGGGCGGTCGGTCGATTTTGTGACTTTTTTGATCGGGGTCGATTTTGTGCTTGACAAAACTGACAGGTCGATTTGGGGCACCGAACCGACCAATATTTAATAATAATTAAAAAAATAAAAAACTAAAAAGATTTTCTCAAAATATATAAAATAATAATTATAAATTATTAAATAATAAAAAAATAATAATGATAAATTATTAAATAATAATAAAAATAATTAATATAAATATTTAAATAAATATTTAAAAAATATATAAAAACCGAGGCATCGATCGGTCGGTTTTGGTCAGTTTAAAAAAAAAATTAAAAAAAAGGGTCAGCCGAACCGACCGACCTTGATCGGTTCGGGTCGAAAACCGACCCCGACCAACCGATGCTCACCCCTAGAAAGAAGTACATGCTAAACTATGCTCACTTTGTTAAAAATTTAACCTATTTAATATTGTGATATTGACTACTGACTTTATTATTAACATTCTTATTCATTTAATCCAAATATGCAACAAAAAAAAGTGAATTATAAAATGTCGTCGTCATAATCAAAAGTTTAAAGTATGTTAATCGTTAGCTGTGATGGAGATCGGATCCCCTTGAGTAGCGGAAACGTGTTATGGAATCGTAATTACGAGTTTATTTTGGTTGAAAAACAAAAACCAGTACATTGGAGTAAAATACATAGAATAAGCATACATTTTCTAATCTAATTAGACATGGAACTAATCATGCAAACATACTGATACAAATAACTAAACTAAAAGAAAGAGTTTAGTTACCTTTGTAAGTTCCCAACAACAACTTCTTACTCCTTTCGCACAGCAACTCAACGACGTTGTTCTCCTCTGTTCTTTCTTCTCCACAGGGACACTACCAACAGGAAAATCTCCTATTCTTTGAGTTCTACTTAGATAAATTCCTTTGATGGGAAGGAATCCAACTTTTGGAGAGTAAAGAGAAAGGAATTAGAGAGTGAATTCTTGGTTGCAACAATTCATCAAAATCCAGAATGAATCAAAATCATCAACACTTCTGTCAAACGAGAAGTTTAAGGAAATAAGAGAGCTTCCCCACTCCCTATCGTTAGGGAGTGAGGTGGGAAGAGGGGAACGTGTCCTCGTGACACGTTCCCAATAATTAATTAATTATCAAATTTAATTAACTAATTAAATATCACATATTTAATTAATCTTTAAATATCATATATTAAGATCAAATCATATTTAATTTATTTATCCTCTAACCTATAGTTTTAATGCACATCTCATGCACATTAAATTTTAACCTATAGTTTTCAAATATGAAACACATTCACATTTAAATTAATATTTGAACTATTTCAAATATTTAATTTTCTCATATAATTTAATATGAATCATATTCACATTAAATTTATAATATATAATTCCAAAACTATATATTATATCGTATCTATATACATTAAATTTATTCCATAATGAATTTGAACATTTCAAATTCAAACGATCTAAAAAACCTTTACGAGCTAGAAAGTGGACCTAATGGACCTACAGATCAGAAGCTCCAACCATACGAGATTACTCGGTTAATCTCATTAACCTCCTAATCAACCGCGGAAACACTCCACTAAAATCCCGCAGCTGCACTCTTCTCACTGCAGATATATTTCTGTGTCCACGGATATTGACCAATAACAGTAAGTCAATCATTCACGAATGTTCGTAACATTAGCTGGGTCAAATTATCGTTTTACCTCTGGGTTACATATTGTACCTTAAGTACTAGTGCTCCTCTAATAAACAATTTGTTTGTGGTCCTACCAACAAACATAGTCCCTCTCGGGCTAATGAGAGGGTCGAGCCCTTTGTTCAAGTCTCGGAGACATCTCTTAAGGGAACATTTCTCTACTTACTCTAGTAGGTGGGAATGAGTGAATTCCATCTTGCTAAGCTAAGTCCCCAGCTGCTCACTCGGTCTTGTCCCCAAGAAGGTAGGCTTATTGAGTCGGCGAATTTGGTCACTCTCACCTATACTAGTCAAAGGACAATCCCTCGCAAACAAGAGTTCGTAACCCGCTCAGGATTGAGATCAAGTCGCCTAGGTCATCCTAGTGAAATAAAAACATAACTAGTTAACGAAGTTACATCTAGTGTTTACTATTTCGCGGTCCGGTCTTATGTAATCTCATTACATAGGATATCCCCACTCACATGTCATCTAGACGAACACGTTAGGATCACAGTGTTTGTATCATATACAAAGTAGGTCGGATCCATAGTTTTACCAGGGTAAGGTACCCAAATCTTATTCCCTTACTGTAGTCTGTTTAAGCTGTATCTCGAACCGATATCCTTTATATGTACACTACATTCAGTTCATGATACATTTTACAGCATTGAATGTTTAGTTTATTGGATTTAGGGTTAAAATAAAGGCAATATCGTAAATAACGAACAATAACACTTTATTAAAGTAATAACAATTTATTACAATAATTAGAACATACTTACAAACTACGAGTTTTATGACACAAACCCCAACAAACTGCCGTTAAACAACTCAAAAAAAATAACAAAGAAAAACTGTCAAAGGGAAAAGGGAAAAGTCTTCCTAAAGTTGTACGTATTTTCTAATTTCTTCTACTAAAATAAAAAGAAAAACAACATGTCTAATCATATCTAAATATTAATATAAAAAAATCCTCTTATAAAGTAATATGATATTATTATTATTATTTTAATTCGTTATTTTTTTTCGAACAGAAAAAAGAAGGAGAGTTTGATTTTGCATTTGTGGATGCTAACAAAGCAGAGTACATTAAATATCACGAGTTGCTTCTACAACTGGTGAAAGTAGGAGGAGTAATTGCCTATGATAACACTTTGTGGTTTGGATCTGTGGCGCTGAGCGACGACGTCGTTCCAGAAGACTTGAAGGTAAATAGAAGTCATATTCGAGAACTCAATGCTTTTCTAATTAATGACTCACGTGTGGAGATAGCTCTCCTCTCTATTGGAGATGGCCTCACCCTCTGCAGGCGGATTAAGTAATTTACCTGAGCCTTTCTATCTTCTAATTTATCACAGAATCGTATGTTGCGACCCTTTCGAGACTATTATCTTAATAATTAACCTAAAACCTCGTCAATTTGATTGTTTAAAAGAATAAGCTATGGATTGTGAAATTCATGATGGATCAAAATCCTCAATCCATTTTTTTCATTTTTCAAGACCATTTATTTTTTTTTCATGCCACCCTACTCATTTCAATAATTCTACTTCAAACGGTAAACTTTCATGACGCTAAAATTAATGTGAGTTTTAAAATTAATGTTTTTAGTTTAAAAAAAATATATTTTGAAAAAAATTATAGATAATATAATATAGTAGATTATATTGTCTTATAATTTAAAGGGTCACGTAGAGACTAGATATTTGACGATGTAATATAAAGGATTTGAATAGATACATAACTTTATATATTGACATAAACATGTCGTTGTTACTCTTTTATAGATTCTGCAACTAATGAGCTAATTCATCTCTTATAACTCTATCATTTCAAACAAATTTTAACTCATTTTTAATCATATATCAATGTGAACTAACCTAATATAATTTAAGAGCGTATCGTGGTGATCTACCAACATAGTATTAAAGATTAAGAGAAGTTATTTTTTCTCTATCTTTCAAATTGCTACAACTTGTGAGTTTCATCTCTTCACAACTCTATCATTTCAAAATTCCTACAACTTACGAGTTTCATCTCTTCATAACTCTATCATTTCAAATAGTTTCAGCAGGTACCGGATTTAAAACTTTATGTCAAGAGGACACAAGTTCATATTAGGTTAAATTACAAGTTAGTCTCTAAATTTTGAGATGTGTGCATGATTCACGAACTTTAAGAAGTGTCTAATAGGTCACTGAATTTTTAAATATCTTTTAAAAGTTCAATAATATGTAGGTATGAGAGATTCAAACACGTGACCTCTTTGATCGAAAGTATATGCCTTAATCAACTGAGTTATACTTATGTATTTTGTGTCTAATAAGCCCTCAACATATTCGACATTTTCTTAAAATAATGTATTTATTAGTTACAAAATTGAAAGTTGAACATTCAATTAGATACAAAATAAAATTTTATGTCTAATAGAATAATTAATTTTAATTTTTTTTAATATGATTAAGACCTGTTGAATACAAAATTGAAAGTTCATGACCTATTAAACATTTTTTTAATTCAAGGACATATGAGACACAAAATTAAAAGTGTAAGAATCTACTAGATAAATTTAAAAATTCATGGACTAAAATTATAATTTAACATTCATATAAATATAATTTCAAATGCATTGATATATAATATTTGAAGTGTGTTTGACATATATAATTTTTAAAATGATGATGAATGATTGATTTTTTCCTCGTACTTTTCAATATTTGACAACAAATAATTATTTTCTAATATTAATTAAAAATAGAAAACATTTGAGAGACAATTATTCAAAAAGCGAAATCACTAAAAAATTTAACAAAAAATAAAATGAATTTATAATTAATAAAATTTAGTCACATAACCAACAAATTTATGATAAAAAAAACATAACCAAACACATAAATATTTTAATTAAAAATACTTTTAGATAGAGTAATTTTAAAATAGTTAAAATACCCAAAATCACTCTTATATATGTTTTTAATAATTTAAAATCAATTTTAATGATATAAAAACTACATTTTTAAAAATATAAAATTAAATATTAAAATGACTATATTAAAATCACTTTTAATAAATCTTTTTCACTAAAATCACTTAACCCATGCCGTAAAAATGTTTTTAAAAAATACATTTGGCTTAAACTAGAAGTCATATAAAGCTCCCTCGGCTAAGGACCTAAGGTTTGGCCCATCCTTCCGCTGGAGCTGCTATATTATAAACAACGCGCAGTATGCCAAAAATGCTCACACTTATTTGCAAGCATCCAAGCACGTTCGTTGCAGAGTAGGTCATGGCCGACAATTTTCCCAAGAACATCCTCCAGAGCACTGCTCTTCTCCAGGTTCGTTCCCATTCCAATCTGAATCTTGTTCTTGACTTCATTTCAATTCCGAGTACCAATTAATCCATGGACTGCGCCTTAATTAGCGATTGAACTCAGATTAATTAACTTGATGCTTGAATTTAATCAAACACTGTTAGGAAAAAATGTCTGAAGTTAATTGAGAAAAGTTGAAAACACGTGTTTGATTGCAGTATATACTGGAAGCCAATGCCTATCCGAGAGAGCACGAACAATTGAAGGAACTCAGAGAAACCACCTTCGGAAAGTTCGACAAGTCCCGGTGAGTTTTCGATTCTTCTTCGGCATTCAAACTTTTCCGATTCGATTTTAGAATGATCGATTTAGTCCGATTCAGTCGATTGAGTCAATCGATCGACTCGGAAGGATTTAGAATGATCGATTTGGATGGATTGAATTCGATAATTGTGTAAGAGACTTAATATTTGGAATGAAATTTGGAGATTGAGTTGCAGGAGCGCGATGTGTATACCGGCGGATCAAGGATTGTTTCTATCAATGCTTCTGAAACTGATGAATGCAAAGAAAACGATAGAGATCGGCGTATTCACTGGCTATTCGCTCCTAACCACTGCGCTTGCACTGCCCGTTGATGGCCAGGTAAGGCTTAGTTTCCCCTCCATCTTCATCGTGATCGTCATCAACTTAATTAATTTTCATTCAATTACATACGATTGGCAAATAGATTTGTGATTTCTTTTTATTTTTATTTTTTTATATATATACTTTCATTCATTATCGAGTTAAGTAACAAAGTTTGAGATTGAGATTGTGCTTAATACATTTGGATATTTGATATATGTTTTTTTAGAACATGTTTGATATATGTTTGATATATATACTTATTAATTTTCAATATAAACTCATATATTTTGAAATTTTTAAATAAGTTATTGGACTCTCAATTTATTACTTCAAATTTGTAATTACAACATAAGTTGATTTCAAATTGACTATTTGGTGAGGTAAGTGTTAAACTAAATACTTATTAGATGTTTTATTAAAAGTTTATGAGTTTGTTACACATTTTTTATTCTAAAAAAATCTAATTAACACTAAACTTAAAGATGGAAAATCTATTAGAATATTTTTAAATTATATGATGAATTAGAAGGACGGGTGGATTGATTGGACATAATTTGAAAGAATTACCCAAATTTTAATTTATCTTTATTGTTTTATTTGTTTATTTATTTGGGTGATAGATAATAGCTATTGATCCAGATAGAGAATCATTTGAGATTGGTTTGCCATTTATCAAAAAGGCAGGAGTTGATCACAAGATCAAATTTCTAGAATCTCAAGCATTGGTTGTCCTGAATGACCTCCTCAATGATGTAAGTTATTGATGGAAAGTTGCGTTTTAAAGATAGTTTTCTATCTTATAATATAAATTTAGCAAAAGTGTAAAACTATATTTAGTTTTCTAGTTGTAGAATGACATTCTTTTAAACATTTTTTTCTTACCTACACTACAATAGATCTGTATTGATAAGTTGTCTTTTGAACATAGTTTTCTATTTTATATTATCAATTTGGTAAAAGCGTAACCCTATATTTAGTTTTCTAGTTTTAGAATGACATTCTTTTAAACATTTTTTTTCTTACATACAAACACAATTGATTATAGATCTATAATAATATTTTATATTATCTCCACCCAATTCTTATTCAACATTTAAAATGTATTTTTTTTCTATAGGTAGAAAGTTCAAGTCTTTACTTTAGATTTTTAATATTATATTCTTGAAAAGTTAATTTGATAGTATTTACAATTAAGTAGAAATATTTAGATATATTTAAACTTAAATTTTTTTAAAAATTAACTTGTGAAATATGGAAACTTGAACCTTCAATCTCAAAAAGAAGAAATATATGCAACTGTGCTCACTTTGATTAAAATTTAACTCTTTCAAATCTTGCAATATTGACTACTAACTTTATTTTTATTATTATTTATTTTATTGAACATGCAACAATAATATAGAGGAAAAGTCATAAGTGATGAAATGAGCTAGCATAACTCAATTAGCATAAAGTAACACTAAAAAGTTAGAGTTTCAAATGTTCCACTTCACATATTGTTGAACTAAAAAAACTATTATTAAACAACTCAAAAAGGGTTAAAGAAAAAGTCATCCTAAAGTTGAAGGTATTTTCTAATTTCTAGTATATCTAATAATTACACGTCTAACTATTAATAGATATAGTACAGTCGAAAAAGATTTCTCTTATGAAGTAAGATGATATTATTATTATTATTATTTTAATTCATTTTATATATACAGGAGAAAGAAGGAGAGTTTGATTTTGCATTTGTGGATGCTAAGAAAGTAGAGTACATTAAATATCATGAGTTGCTTCTAAAATTGGTGAAGGTAGGTGGAGTAATTGCCTATGATAACACTCTGTGGTTTGGATCTGTGGCACTGAGCGACGACGTCGTTGAGGAAGTGTTGAAGGCAAATAGAATTCTTACACGAGAATTCAATGCTTTTCTAGTCAATGACTCACGCGTGGAGATAACTCTCCTCTCCATTGGAGATGGCTTCACTCTCTGCAGGCGTATTAAGTAATTTGTTGAGTCTTTCTATCTTCTAAATTCTCACAAGATCGAGACTATTGTCTTAATAATTAGCCCAAAGGCGGTTGTTTTTAAGAAATAGCTATCGATTATGAAATTCATGGTCGATCAAAGTCCTCAATGGATTTGAATAGATACATAATTTCATATATTGCCATAAACATGTCTTTGATACTATATAAATAAAAAAATGAAAAAATGAAAATGGTTCCACACGAATAATTTATCCCCAACCATATTCAACCAAATAGGAAAGGAAACAACAACAAAACATAATGGTGTATAAATAACCCGATAACTCGAGCAACCCGGACAATGGGTAGGTTTTTTTGGTTTGGGTTGGATTAGAAGTTTGGAGAATCGAAAAATTCGAGTCGGTTCTCGGATTGGGCTTTTTAGGCTCGGGTTGACCTAACCCAACCCAACCTAAAGTTTATATATTTTTTTTAGTTTTATTTTAATTACATATATACTTATAAATGAATTATTGGTCAATTTATGATGTTTTTCTTATAGACTTCTCACCAATGTTAAGATGTTATGAAATTTAAATTTTGATATTTGAATTTTATGTGATTTTAATTATTTATTTAAGGAAAAAATATTTTAAATAATTTAAAAATTCTAAAAAATAAAAAAATTAATCCGACGACTCAACCCAACCCAACCACCAAAATATTGGGTTGGGGTACTCTCATGAATAAAGAATGAAAATATGGGTTGAAGGAATGACCAACCCGAATTTTTTGGTTGGTCCAAAAAACTCCCACAACCCAACCAGTTTACGTACACCCCTAACAAAACACATACAAAATCAAGAGGCGCGAAAGATTATTACCCCAATGTGTGCTAACCCTTCCAAAAAAATAACTACAAAAATAGAAATTCAAAATTTAGAAGCTTAGGCCCCATTTGATAACCATTTTGTTTTTTGTTTTTTGTTTTTGAAATTTAAACCTAAAAATACTACTTCTACCAATGAGTTTATATGTCTTCTTATCTACTTTGTACTTATGTTTTCAAAAACCAAGCTAACTTTTGAAAACTAAAAAAAATGGTTTTCAAAAATTTGACTTTGTTTTTAGAATTTAGCTAAGAGTTCAAATACTTCCGTAAGGAAGTTCTAAAAAAATTAGGTAAAAATAAGTTTAACTTTCAAAAACAAAAAACAAAAAACAAAAGGGTTATCACAAGAGCTCAATGCAATGTTCAATGCTTAAGTAGACTGAATTGGCAAAAGAAAATTCATGAAACTAGAAGGAAATTAAAGACATCCAATAAATGTAAACATGATAATACTTAATTTTCTAGCTTTCAAGCAAACAAAATACAAAAATAAAGAGCATCGATTAGAAATTTTTTGGATATCAAAAACAGACACCTGTGACCTTGTTAGGAAGACGATATATAACTCGAGACATTGCTGCTTTTGACAGCTTGAAGGAAAGGTTTTAGTGAGAAAGAAGGGTTACTGGATTTGCATTTATAGTTGATAATTTATTAAGTAGCCAATGAGTAGACAACCATGCATAAGAATGAGAGTTTGTAAGTCCAACCTTACTAATTGTTATAGAGAAATTTGAGTATAATTTGTCCCTCAAACAGACTCTAGTAGTCTATTTAGTGAGCTATGATTAGTTTTTTATATTCGCGAATAAATACATTTAATTCTTATTTCAATTAATAGAATAAAAGGTATTGCTCTGTATAATTTATTTCTTATTTCTACTTTGTTTTTCTCTTCGTTTTTTTTTGTTACTCTATAATTTAGGTTTAAAATACAAATGGAAAGTTTAAGAATAAAATTAAACTTAAAAAAATGAAAATGCAACAACTAATTATTTAAGTGGAGAGATCTAAATAACTAGACTCTAAATTAAATATTGTCATTTTTACTATTTTATTTATGTCAAATTATAAAGTAAAAAAAAAAAAACCATTTCTGATTTTATGTCAAACAAAAAAAAATCATTTCTGATCACAATTCATTTCAAATTATGGATATAAATGGAGTTGCTTGACCCACAGGCCACCCCATTGAACCTTTGTTGAGGATCTCATATTAGAAAAGTAGAGAGAAGCTAAGCCTGACAATATATATGATATATGCGCTATTTTTTTCATTATCAATTGATTTTGAGATGAAATTTCATATAATATAGCCTTGCTTTTATGGGCGTATTTAATTATTCCCAATTTTTCAACCTCTCTCCACCCGTCTTCTTAGTATTTATTTTACCTGAAATTAATGGAAAATAAAACAGCAAATTGAATGTTTATTGTTTTTAATTTCAAGCCAACATGGTTTGACCAGCAGGTGGCCTGTCTCGTTAATTGATTGATTACGCAGACAAAATCCAACACATATCACAGTTTTGCTATTATATAGTTGTCATTATTGACAGGAAATAACTAATAAACCTTTAATCTTTTAATATTGTACCTAATGAATTTCTGACTTATTAAATATTTAATTAAAAAATACTTTTGGTTCCTATAATTCACGAATTTTAGTTTTTTTTAAACATCATGAACTTTAGTTTTTAAGCTCTTATATGTAATATTTTAGTTTATTAATTTTGTAACAATTTAATCGTTATTATAGAAAATCTTATAAAAAATTAAGTGTGGATTTTTATTATGTATTGACTTAACTTTATAGTTTTTAAATACATTTGGTCTCTAATCATTTTATCATTCTATATATGTAAGAAAGATCATTAAATCTGAATGATATTTTTTATAATGGAGATTAAATTATTACAAATTTTAAAGTATAAGTACTAAATTGCTATCTATAACAATTCATATAGTAAATTGCCCTAAAATAAAATATACATACTAAAATATTACTTCAATAAAAATTTGAGGGCTAAAAGTATTCTTTAACCTAAGCATTTTTTAATACTTTAAATGATAAAGATTTAAAGAATAATAACATGAAAGTATGCAAATTTATGTAAAGTTTAAGAACTTAAAAAAACATAATTCCAAAAGATTGAAAACCAAATTTGGAATCCAACATTAATTAATGGGACAGGATTATACACATCAACTAATGAGCAATTAATTGTTTTTTTAAAAAAAAAACTAATGAGCAATTATGAAAAAGGTGGATTGAGAGACGAAACAAACGGATCGCGGCGGTCACGTGCACGTGAACAGGGAGCAAAGCCACGTGGCGTCGGTGACATTAATAACCCAGAAGTTCATAACTACCGTCGCTTTGTTTTCGTTTCATGTTTTATTCTTCCGTCTTTCATGTCACGTTGGATGCTTCCGGTCGGAGCATTTTTCGGACAGATTCCCTCGTAGATCGTAAAAATAACCCAATAATTCAACATCTTTTCATATGAATAATCATCCATTTGAATTTTTACCAAGAGTAACATACAATACTACCAATGTCTTTTCCCTCCTTTTTCATAATTTAAAATGTCTTGCCTTTGAATGTACAGAGGGCATAAAAATAGGAAACAAAAGCATTATTATTATTATATTTTAATTTGAACAAGTGAAAATTTAAATATCTATTTTTTTAATGGATAATATATTTTTTAACAGGTTAAACCATATTTAATAAACAAAATATAACCAGCCAAGACTAATCACTAACTTATTTGTAAATGACGTTATCATAATGTCCAAACTTGATTAAAAAAAAACCAACCAATATTTAACTAAACAAGATGTTTAGTTTTTAGGTTAGTAGCCCAAATCTCATTTCGTGGCATATCAAAATTTATAATTGATTTTTATATTTATTCATGCATGCAAATTAATTTAATTGGTGAATACATATATGTATTGGTTATGATAAGGACAAAATACACTTTTAGTTGACGAGGTTTGTAGTTTGTGTCTACTTGATTCTTGAAGTTTCGAAAAAAAACCACTTTAATCTTTGAGTTATGGAAAAAGTAATAGGAGTATATACAAAATGATTTGACTCAGCTTATATGGTATATTTTAATTAGTTGACAAAATGATTTGACTCATCTTATATGGTATATTTTAATGAGTTGGCTTAAAATGTGTTTTTATTTTAATGATGTGGCTAAAAATAATGGTATTTTATTTTATTTTTTACTTTGGTAGAGTATGTCACTCTAATGTTAATTAACAAGTAAAATTCAACCTATTTGACAACAAAAATTTGACCTATCTATCAATAAAATATATATTTTTCAAGTGGCATATCCAAATAAAACGAAACATGTCCAAGATGTGTTCAACAAAGCAATAGTTTAACCACGGTCGACTTTCTTTTTCAATTTACTTTTCCATTTGTTTATACAAAAGTATTTACTTGAGACTTTGTAAGACATTAATTGTAAAATTTAGAATTATAAAAGAATACGGATTAAGAGTTAAATTTTGTTTTAAAAAAACCTACAAGAATAGTAACTATTAGATATATTTAGGTTTGAGTCAACATGAGTATAATTCAACTAATTTGGATATGTATTATTGATCAAAATGTCGGAGGTTCAAAATTCTTCACTTCTATATATTGTTAAACTAATATATATATTTAAGTTTAAAAAACAACATTTGTTTGAAAAAAAAAGCACAGTTAATTGATTAATTAAGTTTGATCATGACTTAGTTGGTCATCAAGTTAAGGCAATTCAAATTCAAAATTCACGCTGTACCAATTTTTGAATGTATATATATATAAAAAAAACTGTATAAAAATGAAAATCAATCGATAACACTATCTTAATATAGTTAGGGTCACTTGCATCATAGAAAAAATAAAAAATAAAAAATTGTAGAGTAAAAAAAGGCCTCAATCCTAAGAGACAAAGCGAATGGTAAAAAATAGTCCTATATTTTTCCACGTGCGTCTTTTTTAATATGATATATATCAATAGTTTGTCGATAATATACTATTTATTGCCTAACAATTTATCAAACAAATAGTGAATCATTGATATACTAATAAGAGTTGATCACGAGTATATAAGTAACTCATATATGATACATACATAGTATAGAGTATATCACTAGTGCACTACTGATATAATTTATTTTCTATGATCGTTGTTCAATATGAAGTTTGTCAGTAGTCTATCAATGACATACTGCTGATAGACAAACAATACACCTAACATAAAGTGTATCATTAATACACTATCGACATACTTATATGAAAGTTAATCAAAAGTATTAGTAACTTGTATATGATATATAATGAACATATAAAAAATGAAGTATATCAATACCAATGTAAAATATCCTTTAACATGCTATGAATATATATAGAGTATATCATTTAATTGATATATCTAAAAAAAGATATATAATAAATATATCAGTAATATACCACTAATACATTTCGTTTTAAGTATACATCAGTTAACTAATATATAATATAAAATATATTATTATTAATATATCAAATATAAAGTTATCAAATATTCGAAACACCAATAAAGATAAAGTTGCAATAAAAAATGAAAATTGCATTTTAAAAAACTTTGTCTATATTTATAAATTTAAAAAATCATAACTATATTTATAAATATACTAATATACATATATATTTTTTCTACTCATTATAATTTTTCATATGGCTAAACATGTGAAAGAGAAATTGTAAAAACAGTTGGAGTTAATAAGAACAGACATATATTTAGATCAGAGCAGACATATTTTTGTAACTACGTCCCATTGAATTATTTGTGCCAAAAAAAGCACAATTAAAATGGTCAAGTGGGTTAGAGAATCCCAACTCTCATTTGAATTGCAGTCAGTCGGATGAGAAAGTTGAGAGAAGAGAACTGAGAGTTGGAGGGATTAGAGAACTACAGAGATTATTCGGCGCTGAGATGAGCTTAGTCAACACCCATAGAAGCTGCGCGCCAATTCGTTCTCTCTCTCCTTCTTCATCCGCCATTTCCCGCTGCGCTCATACTTCCTCTTCTGGTAATGCTTATCTCAACGCTTCTTCTCTTTTTCCGAGTCCTTATCATCTCATTGTTAGTCGCAAGTGTAAGCAGTTTTTGTAGAATGAAAATATTTGCTCTCGTTTCTCAATTCGCACAATCACAACGCATGAACTGCCATATTGAACGAATTTGTAAAGTTGATTCTTCTCATTTTTCGAGTCTTTCACGATTATCGTAGTTTAATGTCTAATTCGGAACTTGATTAGAATCACAACCACACCACATTTCTCTGAAGAACAAAACAATGCAGGACTCAGTTTTGACAATAGAAATGAGATATCTGAATTATTCAGTCAAACTTCATAATCCTTTGGCTCGACACTGGTGTCAACCGTTAATTGGACCTCCGTTGATAACAATGATTATCATAATATACAGAACAGAAGCAGAACATGTAGAGTGAACTAGAGTATTTTGCCGTTATCTGTTTGAGGAAGTCGATAAAGTATACGCATAAACGAGGAACCATGAAACAAAGCCAATTTGGGAGATGGTTAATTGCCTATTTAAAGTGGAATCTATATCTCTGATTAGTGATTGCTACATTGGATTCTTTTAAGACGCATTTGATCTAGCCTTCTTTGGGAATTACGGCAAGTTTTAGTCAGATGCACCCAAAACAATCTCACCTGATACAGTGGTTTTTCCTCCATAAGACTGGGGGTTAGTATGATTCTTTCCAGCCCCCACAGGGGTGAATTAAAAAAAGGAAAAATGAGGTAGAATAGGGAAGGGTCTGGTCGGATACTATTTTTCCATGTTACTCATTGATATTGCATTTAGCCTTGATAAATAAGAAAAGTCATCATCCACGAGTATAGTAAAATCATCAGGTTTGGTTGCTACTCAAGCTGTTGTTATGATTTCTCTCAAGTGTGATTCACAAGCCAAGTTATTTCATGTTTTATTTCATTCATGATTAAAGAACGGCAATGACTATATTCAACCTGCATAAAGGAAATGGCTGATTTAGTGGCAATAGTTTCAAGACTAAGTGTAAATTTGAACTTCAATGGTGTAATATGCAGATTATGTGACGTGTGGAACGCCAACTTGGATTGGCAAGGGAATCACTTGCATTTGCTTCAAGAGGAAGGGAACTTTTGAACGAATTTGTATCAACCTGACTCCTGTACAGGCAAGTAAAAAAAAAAAAAAAACTATCAAATTGATTGGAATAAGGGGAAGCAGTTGAGATATAAACCATGAAGTTACCACTTCCATCATGGGCATAATTCTTAATGAATTTATATTGATACTTGACATTCTGACTCTTTCTTTGTGCTTTGCCGACTTTTACTTGTACCTTGCTGGCTCAATCATGATCCTTTTACAAGTACGACTTTCTTGTGTGTTAATGTCATACAGTGATATTGGCTTGTTTGAAAATGGAACACATTGTATTGTTTAGATTGTTTTTCTTCTTTATAAAGAACATAGGAGATGGACAGTCTTAAGGATTCAATTTCTAATAACTGATAACTTTTACTCCTTAAGACACGGATAGAGGTTATGGTTCCCCTCATCCCCACTCCAAAATAAAAAAAAAAGAAGAAGAGAGGAAAAAAGAATCTGATTTCAGTTGTTAAATTATGATATGGTGCTAAGCTAACAGAAATCACAGCAATCACACACGTCCACTAAGAATAAGATACTTCCTCCATATAGATAATTTTCAATTTTTCAAATAGTTTTAATAATGATTCTCGTCAACTCAGTATGTACTGTGTCATTTAACTAGATGAAAATCATTGTATTGCTGATTGCCTCAGAATAACATTTACATTCATGATCTCAGGAAGATAGGTTAAGAAGATTAAAGCACCGAATGAAGGTCTGCTATGATGGTTCAAGAATAGACCACCAGGTTTGCTTATATTTTAAATTTCATGCTTAAGTTTAGTACTTAGAAGATTCCTCAAAGCACAACAACTTTAGTTCATATGTGGAGTAACTTCTAAACCATTAATAACATTTGCTGCTAATGTCATTTTACAACAATCTTTATGTTATTAGTTCTGTGTACACCTTGCTTACTTGGATACTTATTATGAAATTTTCACCGAGGACAGGAGGCTCTAAGAGCTCTGTGGTATGCAGCTTATCCTGGTCAAGAGCTTCAGGCGTTGGTATCAGATCAATGGAAAGAAATGGGATGGCAGGGAAGAGACCCATCGACTGATTTTAGGTTGTTATTTTGCTATATGAGTTGAGGGCTGCTTGTTTATCTCTTGAATTACCTTTTGGCTCGTTATCTCCTTTCACTGCTCTGAAAAGCTTTTACCTAATCCAGAGGAGCTGGATTTATCTCCTTGGAGAATTTGTTGTTCTTTGCAAAGACATTCTCAGTAAGATCCTAAACTTCATTTGATTCCTCATGTAAATTTCTAGTTTCTTTTCACCTGAATGGGCCTAAGAGTTTATGAAAATTGGGTTAAAAACTCCCAATAGATCACTAACTGTATCATGTTATTATGCTTTCACTAATCCTAGTTGTCTTTTTATCGTTTCAGACATCTTTCCAACGTCTGTTAAGAAAACAAGGAGGAAAGCCAGCTGCTTGGGAATACCCCTTTGCTGTAGCTGGTGTAAATATCACATTTATGATCATGCAAATGCTTGATCTAGATGCTTGTGAGTAGAAAATCCATTTCTGCGTACTGGCAGTTTACTATTAGGGCTTCATTGGTTCATTGTTATTAAATCACCAATCAACTCAAAAGTTTAAACAAATAGGTTATGGTAATTTTAATTATATCAACACTTCCTCCCCTCAACTCGTGGGTTTTGAAATTTGTAGAAAGACCCAACAAGTGAAAGTCAATATTAATTGAGAGAGGAATTGACACTACTGGAGTTCGAATGCAAGACCTCCTCCTCTGATATCATGTTAAATCACCAATAAATCTAAAAATTTAAGTTGATAGGTTATGGTAAATTTAATTATATCATCACTCCAACCATAGTTTCTAAAAAGAAAGTAAAGCTCTGCCGTTTTGATATTTTTATAGTAACATTCTTGGAAAGAGAACTAAGGCAGCTCACCTTTCCAACTGCAGCAAAACCAAGGACTTTTATCAGATCAGTTTTCCTTCAGATCTTGTCAGGTAAATCTCTAAACTTAATCCTGGAACACATCAAATTTGAAGTTGCATATCAATAATACAAAAGATATAATTGCCCTTAGTATGGTATTTTCTGATATAACAGAGAATGAGTGGGCATTTGACTTGCTTTACTGCGTCGCCTTCGTGGTTATGGACAAACAATGGCTGGAGAGAAATGCTACCTACATGGAGTTCAATGTAAGTGAAAGGGATTTTACTGGCATTTTTGGCCGTTTAACACTTTAGCAAGAACAAATTTCAGCCTCCCTTATCCCTTCAAGATTGTATGCTTTTAAAAATAGAAAAAGAAAAAAAAAACCACTCTACGAATAGTAAGTTAGTAACTCATATTTACTCTTCGACATTCTAAGTAAATAAAAAATGTAAATCTATTCATTTATTAAGGATAAAATAAACAAATTGATAAAAATGAATAATCAAATTGTACATCTGTGGTAGGATGTGTTGAAGTCGACCAGAGTTCAGTTGGAGAAAGAACTTTTAATGGAGGATGTATTGCGGATAGAAGACATGCCTTCTTACAACCTTCTTTTAACATTAGATTTCAGGTAGAATAATCGTCACCCCACTTTGAAACTTGTCAGTAAAGTTCTGTTATAGGACATAAACTTGTACATTATCCCTTTCTCAATTATTACCTTTTGGTTTGTTTGTTTATTTCTATAATATTAGCTTTGATGGAAGAAAAACAAAACCTATAACCTTAACAAGTTCGAGTGCCTAACCTACTTGATGTTCTTTGTATTATCACAAATTTATTAGTATAGGTAGATGGTTTAAGGCACTGATCATGCCAATTTTTCCATTTGATCTGACAATCTATATGGTTATTGGAATATGAGTGTATAGTAACAATAGACTCATTTTTCCATAATAAGCACAAGCCACCATTCAAACCTTGACTTTCCACTGCCAAACAATTGTCAAACTTGAGGTTGCGTTTTAAATTCTCCATTCTCTCACTATCACACTTTGTCTTTGGTAAGAAAATCACTTAGGAATTTTGAAGATGTATCACATCTTTGAAATATCTGAATGACTGTGGATTTCCCCCACCATGAACGTTCCAACATAGGATTTTCATTGCGAATGGTGGGACTGTTTAACAGTCTCTGCCAGTAATAAAAGAGGATCACAGATTTTTGTTTTTTATATGACGCTTCATCATTAGACTCACTCTCTAACTTTCTTTTTCCTTGGGTTATTTCCATCTCCAAGTTAGTGTTGCCATCATGAATTCCCTAAGAAAGAGAATGAAACTCTTTTTTATGATTAAAGACAAATTTACATTTCCTTTTCTCCTTATGTGCTTCATTGGATCCTCTTCCTACATGATAATCCATTGACTGATCATTTATATTTAAAGCCAAAGATTGAGAACCCTCAATACTAGGAGAGCAAACTTGTTGTGAGTGAATCTTGCTTTGTAGTTTTCCTCCCATCTTCAGATCCATTGGTTTTGGGTAAGCCATCGCCTCTCGAGCTTGCTATAAGTCTTTTTTCATCTGAATATCAGGAGAGACTACATCCTCTATGATTGAACCCTGCGTGGATTCCTTCATCATGGCAACATCCTGAGTTTCAATCAATTCACCCTTACCCCGTCAACCACACTTTATTCCTGCGGAACCTTGGCTCCATTATGAGTGTCCTTAGTGTTTACCTCCATTGAAGAAGATCTTCACCATTGGGCTTCTGATACATTTCTCCCCTCACCACGTCCTCCTCGACTCCCTCTCTCCCGACTCCCCAAACCACCCTTATCAGATTAGAATACAACCTCCTCACCCACAACATTTGGGGATTTTTTTTAATGACAGAAGCTCTTAACCAATCACCATACTATGTCCTCCTGTTTGCTCTTTCTGCCACCTTCACAGCTAAGCATTCTCTAGATGAATGCCCTATTATACCAAAATCAAAGCAAAAATCAGTGAGTTTCTCATACTTGACTCCCGTCCAGCTTTAGTTTCCAGTTTCAGTCCTCGTAATAATGGAATCGTCATATCAATATTCACTTTAATACGAAGGAAAGGACCCATCCAATCGTTTTCACCATCCCAATCAATTTCTTCCACAGTTCCAATATGTTTTCCCAATATTTTAGCCATCTCCATGGACATACAGTTCATTGGTACATTGTGAATTTGTACCCAGAAGGATTGGTTAGCAAACACAAGATCTACAATTTGATCATCTTCCCCTAGATTCGTGAAAATTAACATAGATTTATCAAAAATCCAGGGGCTTGAATTTAGAACCCTAACCTTCTCAGATAATGACCGAAATTGGATGAAAAATATATCATCTCCTGCAGGTTCGATCTGGACTCGCCAAATAGATCGCATCACAGATCTAAAAGCATCAAAATTTATATGTTTGTTAGTGATTAGTTTTGCAGCCACACATTTGACACTTTCAGTTGGTAACAAAATAGTTTCTTCTTTAACTTAACTACTTTTTCTTCTCTTTCCATGGGAGACGTGTTGTGCCATTTTATGGCTAGGTCTTCCATGGTTCATAGGGATCAAGAGTCGATGTTGAGCAGTGAAAGGGAAGGGGATTAAGTCGACAAAATACTAGCTCTACCCTCACGTAGAGAGAAAACTCTCATGTAGAGAGAAGAGATACTACAAATAACCCATAAATCAACTATAAACACTCATGAACTTTTATCAAAATATATAAATCTAAAGTTTTATTTTTTAAACACATGTTGATGTTCTTTAAAACTTACAAATAAGGAACTTATAATTATGGCATTCCTCAATTACTAATAAGGTCTTCATTATATGTCTGTGTTTTTTTTTAAATACATGGACTATTATGTATTCTTTTTTTTAGGGCAAAAGAACATTGTTTGTTTACATTTGTTTAATCACATGTACGAAATTTAACATATTTAGAAAAAATTTCTATTATTTTACATCTTCAAAATGACAAGAAACAATAATATATTTCAACATTAGTGTAGTGTAGAAGTGGAGTATTCACAAAATATTAGTAGGTCATAAGGACTTATTTACATGATTAACAAAAATAGAATTATGGTTCACACAATATGAGTAATGGGTAACAATGGGTCGACTTTGTAAGCGTGAAGGACACACCAACTAAGTACATGTGCATGTCACATTATTTTTGAACCATGGGGTAACTTAGGGTTGAGAATTTCATTGTCGTTGTTGGTAAGTGGAAGTGGAAGACACTGCTTTATAGTTCACAACAAGAAATTCCATCATTGTTGTTATGCACGGAGTTGTCTCACCGAATGATAAAAGATGGATTTGGTTTTTCCAGATTCGGTTCAATGATAAAAGCAGGTACATATCCAAACACAACCAGCTGTATATCCGTTAAAAAAAATGCCACATTTGAAATTGGTAACAAATCAAATGCCATGGCTGAGTAATTTACTAACAAAATGTGAAGAATAAAGAAAAGTTTCCATATTTAAATTGATTTAAAAAAAAAACATTCCATATTCGAAACTGTATGTAAAATTAAAATAAAAACGTACGTTTACAAATACAGCACAAATATGAATAGTTATAAAAGGAAAAAATATATATATAGTTTTATCCATAAACATATTAATATGGAAACAAAATGAAATTTATTACATAAGGAAAAAATTTAGTGGTGCCAGTTAAGGAAATAAAATATCCGTGGCCGAAAAAGCTTATAAATTCGCATGTGGAGTACACAAAAATCTTCACTCTCAATCTGAAACCATCATCAGTAAAATTGTTTTGCTTTAAACCAAGTACTCTACATGTATGCAACAACTTCATTTGATTCTGCAAAGCTCATTACTATTTTGAGCATCGACGGCGGCGGAGTCCGAGGCCTTATTCCGGCCACCATTCTTAGCTTCCTCGAGTCCGAACTTCAGGTACATTAATTTAATTTAAATTACGTACATAAATTAAATTACAGTAACTTTAATTAATAATTTTGGATATAAATGCAGAAACTTGACGGCGAGGAAGCAAGACTGGCAGACTATTTCGACGTGATCGCCGGAACGAGCACTGGCGGATTGGTGACTGTAATGTTAACTGCACCGAATGAGAACAACAGACCCTTGTTTTCGGCTAAAGAAATTAAGGAGTTTTACCTCGATCACTGCCCCAAAATCTTCCCCCAACATGGGTATGTATAATGTTGCAAATTAATTACTTTAATTAATATATATATATGTGTGTATATGTATCATAGTATTTAATTTCAAATCCAATGTATACTATTTTATGTTCTAATTTGTTATTAAATTAACTCATGGTTAGATTGATGCCATCGTCACTCAAGACTTTGATCGGTCCAAAATATACGGGTGATTATCTCCATAAGATCGTCGAGGAAATCCTCGGGAAAACCAAATTGCACCAATTGCTTACCAATGTCGTTATCCCTACTTTCGACATTAAAACCCAGGAGCCGATCATCTTCTCTACTTTTAAGGTTATTTAATCTTTAATTAATTTGTGTTTGTTTTTAATTTAAACTAATTTAATTGGGTTCTAATTCTAATTTATATTAATTTATCAGGCGAGGAAAAATCCATTACTAGACGCTAATGCCTCCGACGTATGTATCTCAACTTCAGCTGCACCTACCTATTTTCCGCCTCACCACTTCCAAACTGAGGACCTCCATGGAAAAAAGAGGGACTTTAACCTTATCGATGGCGGCGTTTGTGCAAATAATCCGGTAATTATTAATCAATTTAATTTAATCTTGTGCATATTATTATTATATTGAGTGATATGATATACGTATAATATATAGTTTATTTATTTAATTAACTATATTTATTATTTACAGACGATGGGGGCCATAACTCAAGTAATAGTGTCGTACCCTGGTTCATCATCTTTGTTGCAATTTTTGATAATATCTCTGGGGACTGGCTCGTCGAAAGACGAAATTGAATACTTAACGGAGGAAGCTACGAAATGGGGTCGGATCCAGTGGGTGCCGGCAGGTTTTAATGTATTTTTTTATGGAAATTCTGGTATGTTAGATGATGGAGTTTATGCCATTCTCAAGGAACATCACTCTTTGGACAACTATCTTCGCATTCAAGACAATTCATTGACCGGCGTCGTTTCTTCCGTTGACGTCGCGACAAAGGAGAATTTGAATGATCTTGTACAAATCGGTGAAAGATTGTTGAAGACAAAAGTTTCTAGAGTCAATTTGGAGACAAACATTCAAGAAGATATTCAGACTTCAGAAATAAATGAAGAAGCTCTTATTAAATATGCCAAATTGCTTGTTCAAGTGAGGAAGGCCCGCGGTCAACTTCATCCATTAGGATAATTCATTCATCTTAATTATGTTTATGTATGCAGTTAGTGAATATCTGCTAAGTCAGATACGTAATTAATGTAATGTTTGTGTTGTTTTTTTTTTATTATTATTATTTTAATTAGCTTTTTTTTAACCGAACGTGGACTTTTTTACCCATGTTTATGAAGTAAATTTTGGTTTGTTTTTAAGTAAATCTATCTTACATCAATTGTGAATTGTTTCGCAAATTTTTATATATGAACAATTTATCATGACAGCAAGATAAATATTTAGCCATCTATAAGTAATAGCCACATGCGTTATGCATTTCCTTTTTTTTTTTTTAAACAAGATAAAAGCTTCATTAACCATTAAAAAGTGTGTTACAAGAAGTTGAGTCCCCTACGTAAGTAGTAAAATCCAACTAGGAAAATTAGCATTCTGGAGACTCATTGTTCCCATTATACTATTTCTAGCCAAATTATGTGCCATAAAAGTGAAAACTCGACTAGTATGACTGAGATGAAAGTCGACAAATTAAAAGTCGATCGAAGGGACAAGATATCATTGACATAGTTCTGAACACTTGAGGTAGGCTCAGAGAAACCATTTACCATTGCCACTATTGATAAAGAGTCTATGAACCCTTGAGACTTCCAAACGCCTTGCTAACACCAAACCTTCATACAAACCTCTGACCTCATAACATAAGGGATTGGTATAAAAATGAAGGCAATTGGCGATGACCAACTGAATCGTTCCATTCTCTTGACAAAAGACAACTTCTATCCTTGTACAACCATGCAGTTCACTACATGCTGCATCCACCAAAATATTTGTACACGAGGTCCCCATAGTTGAAGGGTCATTGCCTACATTAGCCTGGTTGCCAGATCTGTGAGTAACATTCAAGGCTTTAAATTCCTGCAAATAACTCATAATCTAATCACACCTTAACACAACAGGTAATATAGAACGATCCAAATAACAACTATTACGATCATTTCAAATCCCCCAAGCACCCACACAGATGATCTCGAAGATCTGGATTTCAAAATTATGAAAGAGAAAAAACCAAGCCTTCTGAATCGGAAACGTCGATCCACTCAAGAACTCACTCCTAGCAGTAACGTTCTCCAAATCTCCTTTGCTCTCTCACAATTAAACAGAATATGGTTAGTTGTCTCTTGATGTATACTGCAAACCGGACACACACAAGAGATGTCCATGCCTCTCCTAATCAAATGGGCACATGTAGGAAGGTAGCTATGGAAAGTTCTCCAAACAAAAGTTTTGATTTTGGGTGGAATATTTAGGTGCCACAAAAACTTCCACCATTTCGTATCTTTGTTCTCCTCTGATGACGACGGTCTGTCTGAGCCCATCATAGCTAGTTTGTAGCCACTCTTGACCTAGTAACGTCTATGCTTATCAAATTGTCAAATCCATCCATATGGGGCACTTGTCAAATAAATTGGTTGCCTACAAATCATCTCTAAATCCTCCACATCGAAATATTGTGACAGCTGTGGGATATCCCAATGCTTCTGACCTATTATAAACTTTGAAACGTACTTCTCCACAATTAGTGGATGTGTAGAGATAGGTTTGAAAGACCACACCCTAAATCCTCTGCGTTTCCCCCTTGTTGTATTGATCACACAAATTAAACTGCATACTTCTTGAGAAATTTGCATGGAAAACCCCTTTTTCACATGCATTAATGTGATTTGACCCATGTTCAAATTAATGACATTTGACCCTTTTTGTCTTGTGCATTTCGTCCAAATTACCGTAAGGGCATCATCATCGACTCTAGCTCTATCTATTTCGCTCAAGTCACGCTTCTCGCCTCGCTTCAAGTCTCGCTCTCGCTCTCGCCTCGTTCAAGTCTCGCTCTCGCTCTCGCTCTCCTTTTTGTCTTTGTGCATTCCGTTAAAGTCTTGTTCTCGCTCTCTCTGCTCTGCGCTCGCGCTCTCGCTCGCTCTGCTCGCTCTCTCGCTCTCGCTCTCGCTTCGCTTCGCTTATGATAGTAATTAAATAAGACATAGCTCTCCATCTCTGCGTGCTCTCGTTCTCATTGGCTCGCTTTCTTGTGACTTCGCTCTCTCTCTGCTACTCCACTCTTCTCTGTCTTTTTTGTCATTTTTCTTTATATTTTTTCCATTCATTTGAGCGAGAGCGAGAGCGAGACAACGGGAGCGAGAGCGTGAACAACGTGCGGGAGCGTGAACAAGAAAGACCGCTTCATATTACCCTTATGAGTCATTTTGCGCGCATTGCCACGTCAGAATAGGTCATATTTCATTATTTTGAAATGTCAGGTCAAATGACATTAATGCATTGGAAAATGGGTTATCCGTACAAATACCCCATACTTCTTTTCATAAAATGTACTTCTTTTTTTTTTTTTTTACAATTTCATAGCAATTTTTTATTTTTTATTTTTTAACTAAAATAGAAGAATGAAATCTATTAATATGTAATGGATTTTTAATTAAAAATAGAAGAAGTTGTAATATAAAGTAAAAAGAAATAATATATCAATATTTTATTTGAAAATATTTAAACACCCAGTATGTAATTATGAATGTTGTCCTTTCCTTGTATATTTTTTTTATCATTACTTAATTAATGTGATATTATATCTTTAATTAAACATAGAAAAATTTATTTGAATAATAATAAAAAAAACATAGAAAAATTAAGCAACCACAAATGAAATATTAAAACAAATGAAATATCTGCAGTTAAAAAAACAAAAAGAAAGAAAAAAGGAAAGGTGAAGTATTAAGCAGTGGCCAAAACCATCGGAAAAATGTGAAACTTTTTGGGTAACGACTCAATGGTTGGTCTTATGGTCTATCGTGGAATGCAAGAAAATCGAAATAATTGGTGAAACTTCTTTCCCCCTCGTTTCGCGGTTACACTGCACATTCTTCTATCTTTGCCTTCTCGTTCTCGTTCCATCTCTCTCCTTGCTGATTATTGGCCGTCGAAGAATTTTAGACAAATGAAAGAAGATTCAACAATTAGCTATGCAGTTCTTTTTACTTTCACAACACATTGATTGGCACCCGTTGTTCAGAACTCGTCTGAGAAGTCCTGCTAACTAACTGGTCTTGTACTCTCTCAATGCCGATGTTCTTATTCCTTGCTTGGATCATTTACATTTCAAATCGACTATGATTCTTTAGCATGATGCTGCTGATAGCATAGGAATTTTAATTCAAAATCTTCTTGCGCTTGCCAATTGTTATTATTTAATTTCCTATTAGAAAATGAGTGATTCTAACACGAATCTGGACTTAGCTTTCGCAGCCGCTTGTTTCCCCTATTCTCAAGTTTGTTATCACATTTTTTTTCACATTCTTTTATCCGTATGAAACGAAATGATGAGAAACTTTTTTTTTCCTGATTATTACTTCTGTGAATCAGACCCTTGCAGGTTCTCCTTGAAAAGGATTGGTTGCTTAATTATGTGAAGCTAATTGCATTTCTGGCTGAAACAAGAGCGATTGGTGCAGTGCAGGTGCGTTGGGATCCTGTCCTATAATTATTTTATTTGTTCATTGTCGTTGCTCTGCATCTATCTGGACTCGTTTGTGTGATTTGTTCTTTTTGTAAGTTGTTAACCAACAATTTTTTTTATGTTCTTGTGGCCATTAAAAATACCAATGGTCTGTCGTGGAATGCAATTGGAGATCCGCATAGCATATTCTCGCCATCTTCTTGATTTTAATATATTTCCATTTTTCATCTGAGCTTCTGCTTTATGATTTACATATTCTCGGTTGAAATAGACATATCATGAACCCCTCCCTCTTCAAAAAGGAAAAAGCAAAAAGAAGGAAAGAAAAGAAAGATATGGACAAGGAGAAGTCTCTAGTTGCGGCACTAGCATTTCCACATGTCGAAGTTAAAGAAAATGAGCTGAGATGACCTAACTGATGAATAGTTAGTTTATAATAGTTTTAAAAAAGTGATTTTGCCAAATTACCAAAAAAAAAAAAAAAAAACTTCCAACAGAAATACTTAATTAATTATTTTCTTAAAAAATTATGAATGTTTCATTTAAAAATACTACCTTAAGAACAGAGCAAACACATTAGAGACCAGCTTGCTACCACTTGTATCTATCCTGTCAATGAATGGACACATAAATAAATGAATTTACTGGCTCCTCTTTCAAGATGAATGATCTTATTTAGTATTTACAATTTGTGAACAAACATTAATATCTTTGATTATAATCTGGTTGATAGGCGTTCCTGGTAATAGTACTGGGAGGCTGAAATGTGTAGCTTGTGTTCTATAGGAAACTTCTATGCATAATTAAAATTGTTAAATAATGGATCCAGGGAACATTTGATAGCCAAAAGTTGCAGCACACAGATATGTTGTTGAAGGAAGTTGCTTTTATTTTATTTAAATAAATAATATACATAAATTTGAACATATAATAGTATTTATTACATATAGAATGTAGAATTGAAAATAGCGATCAAGAAAAATATCGAGAAAATAATAAATAAAAAGATTAGTATTCGTAAATACTATTTAAATAACAAGCTAATGTTATATATGCTATAAACGGGATTAAATTTCATTTTTCGTACTTTCCTCCATTGATTCACTCGTTTTTTTTTTTTGAGAATATAGATCCACTCATTGTTAAGAACTTAAGAATAGGTTAGGGAGGTGTATTTCTAGTGGTCCCACATTACATCTTCTCCTAAAGGCTAAAGATGATTATTAAATAAAATTTTGAAGGGCATGCGGTTTCAAGTGCTTTTGTTACTGTGTACAAAGTAAAGCTTCTTTTCTTTCTCTTCCCCACTTTTTTCTTCTTGAATAATCCTGATGGTAGTCAGTTCGCTGAAGGCTCTACTTGATAGGATGCACTACTTTCTGTTATATTTTTCTGGTGGAAGTTTGTCTGCAACTTTACTTCATGCCTTACCAGTGATTGAGACTGTGATGGTGGCTCTAGTTTTGTTGTGTCCTCCCTCCCTCTACTATTATGAAGATTTTTTGCCTTATACCCTTGCAAAAAGTATTTTATTCTTAGTAATGTGTGGTTACTGCTGCTTATCTAGCAAGATTAGAATTAGATTTGACTTCAATATCTGTCGAATTGATTCTGTGTGATCCTAATTTAAGAACTTTTAATTAAATTTTTTGGTAATGGATTGTTGTGCAGATGTACAAGCCGAGCTATTGTTTTCTCCAATGTCTAAACTAAGCTAGAATATTCTGAAAAATAAATGTTCAAGCGTTTATGATATGTAGACATGGTGTTTGTTACATATTCCTTAACGTCATTAGTTATATATAATAGTCTTCGTGTATAATTAACTGAACGATTATTCTTATTCCTAAGATTGCTTCTAATTACTTTATTTATACGATATGAGAATAAAACATTTCCATATGCTTCAGAATTCAGGCCTTTTGGGCGTATCTGGATACTTGAAAAGAGATCTAATAAAGAAAAAGTGGTGAAGAGAAGCTTTTTGGCTATTAAGCAGTGGCCATTAAGCTTATTTTATTGTGATTCTCTTGCACTACATCTTTTTTCTTCACAATGAAATATAAGTTCTGGATTAAGCAATCTTTGTAATTTATTAAATACTTAATTCTTTATTTTGGTTGGCCCCATACATATGGGTTGGCACTTTGATGTTCTTATCTTAAGAAAGCAACATTTTCATCTTGTGACGGCTATTTTTTTTTTTTTTAAAACTGTATTTTACATTAAACGAAGGTAGAGGATCTTATCACTCGTCCAAACATGCGCATTCTTATCTTATTAGCTAGCCTTTCTCTTCTGTGTGGATCATTCACGGCGTAATGGTCGTGGGTATAAGATAAGCAGTCAGGTTTGCTATTTTCATTATTCTGTTTTGTCATTAAGGCTGATGTGATGAACAACAGAATTAGCTTGTCTGCTGCGTTTAAGATTAATTAAAAACATGTGGCTTGGTTGAGGACACCTTGCTATTAGTGGTGCCGATCAAGAAAATCTTGAGCACACCTTGCTACTAGTGGAAATTAAAGAGGTCTCATGGGAAGAAAGTAACAAGTAACAGCGACTGGGTTAGTGGATATAATATAAGAAAGATTGGGATAGGGATATTATTCTAATTTAATTTATTTTTCTGTTGCAGGGGGGAATTCTTAAAGAAGAGTGTACTAGAGAATTTGTTTTGTAGAACAAAGACAATTTGCTTTAGCACTTGTGTTCTAAACAAATCATTTCTTTGATTCCTGTAAGACGAGTTCTAATTGGTGGTCTTTGTCCCAAATTTATAATCACCAGCCTGGGAAAACCACAGGTCATTTAGCACGCCAGCGAATATGTGAGTAAGTGGGAGGTTTTATATTCCCTGCTTTGAGCAAAGTAGAATCGTCATCCTCCCAAAATGAAAGATCCAAGTAGAGGAAGCCACGCGTCTTGTTTGGCACATCCAAGTTTGTACATATTGGGGCTCTTTTGTTCCAATATGATATGCAGTGTTGAATGGATTATAGGCCCCAATAATGGGGGATGCTTTGTGGATGGACTGCTGACGATTAAAATATATTGGGTGCTGCTGTCGGCGAGACTCTTTCTTTTGCTAATTTATCTATTATTCATTAGTGAGTGGGGGGAAAAAGGGGCTCTGCCACACAGCATTCGTACGAGATGATGTATTAACTGTGGGGCGGGGTGTCATCAACCGGTGACATAATCATTTGGATTTGACGGTTATTAGTGAATTTGTTCCGGTAAAATGGTGAACCTTGGTCCTTCGTTCTTGACTGGTAACTTCTCTTTGTATTGTATTGAATCGTGCAGTAATTGGTCGCTCTTATATATCTCCTTTTTCTTTTCTTTTATATTATTATTATTATTATTTGAGTGAAAGTAAATATTCGAACTTTGGATTTCTTGATCGAGAGTAATGTTAAACTATGCTTAAATCGATATACAATTAAATAGGCTTATCAGTTTTGGATGAGTTTGATAATAATAATAATAATTATTGATTTGTGGTATGTAGCTCTGTGAATCGTATCTGGTCAGCGTGGGATCTATTTACATGAAGCGCCGCCCGTTGTCCATTTCAGGTGAAAGTGAAAAGCTGATTTTGGCATGTTGGACATTTCCATTGGTTATTGGTCAAATTCTCTCATTTTCATGTCATTATCTTCCTACTAGTGTCTAATTCTCTCGTTTTCAATAGTTGAAAGATCATTGGAGCAGCCGCCGGCCTTTTATGTCAGGCAACCATACACAACTTCATGCGCACAAAGGTATAAAACCTAGGCACTTCTTTTTATTTATATATATATATATATATATCGTTTTTAATTTATTAGAAGATTTTGAGTAGTCACCATGATCCATTTCTGAGAGGGCATGTACTAAAAGGTTCTCCACTATTATTATTATTATTATTATTATTTTTTGGTATAAAAAATTAATTACAATAATACTAATTTTAGAGCAAATTGAGCATCACTTAACTGATTAAAATATTATTTATCTTCGATCGAAAGATTAGAGATTTAAATCTCCACGAATGGTAGGCCATTGAGAATTGTTTGGGTGAGGGACTTAATTTTTTTCTTTCTTAAAATGTAACATTGCAATTGTTGAGGTGTGGACTGAACCTTCACCACATAGAAATGTTATTAAGGTCTTTAATCATCGAGTCATGCTCAAATTTGCGAGACCTTGTTTTTTCTCCTATGGTTGAGCAATCTTTACAGCTAGAATTAGAAATGACTGTCAGGTTTACAAAATAAACCGACTGACTGTCCAGTTGGACAAAAAAAAAATGGTGGGAGGAAATAATTAATTAATTTTTGCAGATGTTTTGTACAACAGAAAAGAAAGAAAAAGAGAAGGGGGAAAAGCCTATTCTGATGTGTAGCTTTACAACCTGTCCTTTTACTTTGTTTTTAACTTGTGAATAGCATTTCATGTCTATCCCAAACAAGTATAATGATGATTTGTTCTCCTGTTCATTATTGTGCAATTTATATATATTATTATAAATTTATCATATTTATTAAAGAAATATCTTTAAAATGTCTCATTTGGTGGAAATTTATCCAGAAACATTTTCTTTCTGTTGAGAAAGGACAGTTTATAAAAGAATTTAAAGTATCAATAAATCCTAACCAATAAGACTACAAGAATCTTATAGCCATGAAGGGAGATCGAGGAGAGGACCAAATAATCAGAAGCTTCCTATCTAGAGCTTTGAGTAGGAAATTTACAATATATTTTATTATTATTATATGATATTTGATATATTTCGCTTCATATTTCGTTTCATATGATATATTTACCTTCTTTCACCAAGATGAATTAGAAGTTTAAGTACAAAACACGTGTTTAAGCTTGAAAAAAAAAAGTTTCATGAAAACAAGGACTATAGAATGTTCCATGTTGAGTTTAATAACATATATATTAAGCATAGAATTTGAATCTCTCATATATTGATTGATGATATATATTTTAACTAGTTGAGTAACGATTAAGTTGACGTATATGCAACTTATTTGATTGTTATCCACAACTAAATATAAGATAGTACGTTGTGTGTATCCATTAAAGAGATTTCACATCAATTTTTTACCTGAAGGTTGATCAAGATTCCCCCGTATATAATTCATTGGCATGTTACAATGACAAGATTTATTTTCAAAAAGAAAGAGAGAAGACAATGGAAAGAACAGAAACCATACAAATATTAAAGAAAAAGGCAATGTCTGAAGATGCTTGTGCTGAAAAAGAAGGAATGGTGATGTCAGATGGGCAACTCTACATTTCAATGAGGTGAAGCCTTTGAAGCCTTTTTTTTCCATTTCATTTCAGCTTTGAATTATTATAACATTAAATTCCAATGTGTGTTTCAAAAGAAAAAAAAACATTAAATTTCAATGCAAGATTAGGTAAATCCTGGGTTTTCCAAAAACCGGCATCCTTCGAACTGTTTTCCTTTTGCCTTGGCTGTATTAAATGGTGGTATGTCTCCACTAACATAGTTGCTTTTCCACAATATGAGCTCTGCTTTTTTCCTTTGCCAAAAAAGTTTTGTTCCATATCCATATAATGTTTTTTTTCTTTTTCTATTTCAAATTTAGTATAATGTGATTATAAGACTTTTTTCAATAATGTATGAAACTTTAACACTAACCAATTGCATTGTTGATGGTGATTTCAGCCTTATGTAATATATGTAATAGTGATTTGACGTGGTTGAAATATATTGCACAAAAAATTACAAAACTACTCCTGTAGTTTTATTCTCTTGAATTCTAGATCTAAACAAATTACTCTCAACTAAACATGAGGACAAAAATATTGCAATTAATCCTTATTTACTGGTTGGATTTTGAAGGGTATAATTGCAACAATCTTGAGGGAACTCTCATAATTTGAAGGTTTCTTTATAGCAATTCTATTAAAAAAAAATTTCAACAACTTTGGGATGGGGATCCAAACTTTTGACCTTTTTTGTTGAGAGTACATGTTTATTAGTGATAAGCTAAGCTCACTTTGGCAATAATTCTATAAGTATTCGTTTTTTAAATGGCCACAGTAATGAAACATGTGACATAACATGATTGCAACTATTACACTAGATTGAGGGGATGATTCCGAACTTTAACTTTCAACTAGAGATATTATCAACGTCTTAACTATTTGAGCTTATATTTGTTAAACACGATATTCTATCATATGCAGGATGAAAGATATAAATTTATAACCAATCGATAAACTAAACTCTTGACAGCTTACTTAGCCTATGAAAACACATTTGATTGTTAAAAAATAGTAAACAAAAAAGAAGCAATATCAAATCCAAATCTGTGCCCGAAAGCTTAACTAGAGTTAGGTAAAGAGTAACCACAGCCTTAACCAGGATCAGTTCCCACGTACTATATAAACCAATGTCCACCTAAATCCCCATGCACTCCAATACATTTTCTTGCTATCCACAAACCCCTCTAAAAAATGAAGCTCCTTATTCTGGCCACACTCACAATAATCTCACTCCTCTTCCCCTTCAGCTTCCTTAATTTCCTCCTTTGCTCTCTCCTCGCCCTCTCTCTCAACTTCTGGCTCATCCCTGGTGGCTTTGCATGGCGCAACCACCACCACCCCTCCGCCAACTTCCCTGGACCCTCCGGCTGGCCGCTTCTTGGAACGCTACCGCAAATGGGGCCGCTCGCTCATCGGAATCTTGCTGCCATAGCTCACTCCTTCAAAGCCACCCGCCTCATGTCATTCAGCTTGGGCGCCACCCGAGCGGTTATAAGCAGCCACCCCGACACAGCCAAGCAGATTCTCTGCGGCCCGGCTTTCTCCGACCGACCAGTCAAGCAATCGGCTCGACTCATGATGTTCGAGCGAGCCATTGGCTTCGCTCCAAATGGAGTCTATTGGCGCAATCTTCGGCGAATTGCTGCGAACCACATGTTTTCCCCACGGAGAATCTGTGACTTGGAGGGGCTCCGGAGGGAGGTGGCAAGTGAAATGGTGGGAGAGGTGTCGGGGAATATGGCGTTGGAGGGGGTCGTGAGGTTGAGAGAGGTGTTGCAGAAGCATTCGTTGATGAACATAATAGAGAGTGTGTTTGGAAATGGTTTGGAAATGAAAATGAAAGAGAAGTTGAGTGATATGGTGAGGGAAGGGTATGAATTGATAGCGATCTTCAATTGGGAAGATTATTTTCCTGTCAGGTTTTTGGATTTTGGTGGAGTAAGGAGGAAGTGCCATGAATTGGCGGGCAAGGTTAATGTGATAGTTGGTCAGATTGTTGAAGAGAGAAAAAGAGAAAAGAATGAGTTGAATAATGACTTTCTTAGTGTTTTGCTAACTTTGCCAAAGGAGGATCAGTTGAGCGATTCAGATATGGTGGCTGTTTTATGGGTAACATATTTCTCACTCACTCTCTATTATATATATTCATTATCTCGATGAAAGAAAGGTGAAAACAATTTGGGGTTCCATCTCTAAAACTTTTTTTAAGAATGGAAATTAGGGAAAACTATATATATATATTAAAAGAAAAATATGTTTGGTTAATGAATTTGTTATTATGAAATGATCTAATAACTTTTCTTTTGAAAATCTACTAATTGCTTGATAACTTTTGTATTTTTTGTCATTCAACCAACATCATTGAAAATAATTTCTTAGTCTTTTCTCTTCATGAGTTTAGGTGTCCTAACAAGTTCCTTGAGTGACAAGGTGATCATGTATTTTAGAGGGGTTTTCAGAAAAAAAATTATCTTTCTAAAAGAGGATGCTTTCCATTATCACAAAGCTCATTTATAGTTTTCAAATAAATTTTACTTTTTCTGTTTGATCACATATGGTATTCACATGTTACAATCTAATATTTATTGAATATGAGAAAAGGATTTAGAAAACAAAGAAACATAACAGGCAATCCATGTTTCGATTATATACAAATGATAAATGCTTCGTATATTGCTCTTTTAAAAATATATATATCTATGATATATATTTTATATGTGCTGAGGGTCGAGTCAGCACTCTTATTTCTTGCCATCTAATGTGACCCACCCACCCCTTATATATTTTTTTATATTCGACTAGTACGCCATTTTTTTTTTTTGAAATAAAGTTTTATAAGCTTTTCAAGATTCGGATATAATCATCAAAATATGTATCTATCTCTCTTAAAAATGATTGCTAATTGACCACATGGTAACGCACATTGGCCACTGTCTAGATATGGGCATAAATTATTTAATATAATAGATACAATTATATTTACTATTTTAAAACATTTAAATATATATGAGGGAACGTATCACAAAATAATTTTTAATTATCTATCTAAATGATTAAAAAACGATGTCATATCATTAAAATATTAGTTTTTTTAATTATTAGAAGTCGTATTTTCAAATTTGTCAAAAATAATTTTTAAACATTAATATACCTAATTGTTTATGTTATTTTTGTGAAAATATTTTACCATTAGATAAGTCTACGACAACTAAGATTGCAAAAGTTCCTTAATTTAAGTGAAAATATTATGTAGGAAATGATATTTCGTGGAACCGATACCATTGCAATACTTCTAGAATGGATCATGGCCAGGATGATATTACACCCAGAAATCCAAGCCGAAGCTCAAAAGGAGATCGACACGTGCGTAGGGAGCAACAGGCACGTGCGTGATTCCGACATTCCCAATCTTCCTTACCTCCAAGCCATAGTGAAGGAAGTTCTTCGTCTACACCCGCCAGGCCCATTACTGTCGTGGGCCCGGTTGGCGATCCACGATGTCCACGTGGACAAGATCTTAATCCCAGCTGGCACAACGGCAATGGTGAACATGTGGGCCATAGCCCACGACCCTTCGATATGGAAAGACCCATGGACATTCCGACCCGAGCGGTTCATTGAAGATGACATGTCGATCATGGGCTCGGACTTGAGACTGGCGCCGTTCGGGGCTGGGCGAAGGGCGTGCCCAGGAAGGGCCTTGGGTTTAGCCACTGTGCACCTATGGCTAGCCACTTTTCTCCAAAAGTTCAAATGGCTTCCGTGTTCGACAAAGCCGGTTAATTTGTCGGAATGTTTGAAGCTATCCCTTGAAATGAAGAAACCGTTGGATTGTCGTGTGGTTAGTCGGTGAATTTCTCAAGGGAAAAAAAAAATGTAGTGGGTTCGAAGATGAAGAGGTTATTTGGGTGATGAGGCGGTTAAAAATATTTACAGTGATGAAAACCTCATGGAAGGTAGATTAATTATCGTGTAAATTAGTTAATAACTCCTTGTTTATAATAAGAAAGAAAGCCCACGAGAGGATGTGAAGTTGTGATCATAAGTGTTTGTTGAATTATGTAGTAAATCAAAAAGTAAAGCCCTAGTTCAAAGAAGAAGCACTGTCTTTTTTTTTTTTTATAACTAATATATTGGCAAGCACTTTATTTTTTATTTTTATTTTGATGAACAACCCACTTTTTGTCTTGTTGTCGACCCACTTTATCATTGGAGAATACCTCGAATCAATGTCACGGGATGTATCTGGCTATTTGTCTATCTCTTGGCTTGAAAAGAGAATAGGACGAAAAATGGCAAAAGAAAGCATTTTATTAATTTCCTTCTATATCTTGCAATAGGAATATATATATATATATATATATATATATATATATATATATATATATATATATATATATATTTTGAAAAGAAAAAGATACATTAATGCTTTTTAGAGCTAAAAAATTCTTTTAAGAATCTTTTCAATCAATGGGTTCATTTATGATTATCTAAAAAGATAGGCTAGGAAATCATGCAAACATAATCTCACATTAGTTAGAATAGGAGAAGTTTCAAGTAATCTCACAGTTTAATTTTTAGGTAAAACAATATACATGCAAATTTAAATTCAAAATGGATAATATCACGCTATTATAAATTTATGAACTCAAACCTAGATTAGTTGTATGATAGAATCGTGAGTAGATGAATTGGCCAAGAAAATTGACTATTTAAAAGAAGATTAATAGACCAAATATAATTTTTCAGGTTTGCTGGAAGAAATTTTTTGTAATGCATAAAGAATCTTCTCTTCTAGTATATAGAAGACCTAAAATTTGAAAGGTCTATTGTCCTAACAATTTCATACATACTAGGCCTAGTTAAAATTTTGTTTATCCACGCATCATTTATTTAACATTTCATATATATATATATATATATATATAACTAAATAGACTCTATGTATTTCTTATAAGACAAGATATATAACTTGAACTCATCCAACACAACCAATCGATATACTATTTGACCAAACATTGTCATCTGCATCCAAAAATCTACCAGAGTTGAAGGGCTAATTTATCAAGATTTTGCTAATCTCAAGTGCTTTTCTTTGAGAGAGAGTGTCATGATCTTCATTAACATAACTTTTTTTTTGTTTGCCATTAAACACTTCTTGCTTAAGGTATGCGTGTTCTTCTACCACGGGAGGACGTTATTATATTAAATTAATCTCTAGCTCATTAAAGTCACTTTAGCCCAACAATTCAAATTAGTGAGAATTGAGTGGCATTTTTTTTAATAATTGAAGTGGAATAAAAATGTGAGGGATTTGGATTTGAGTGGATAAACATGAGGGGGAAATATGGGGTTTTGCACGACTAAAACCCGAGATCCTTTATGGGGTTTTTAAAAAATGCAAAAAAAAAAAAAAAGAAGGAAAAAAAAATAGTAAAGAAGAAATGGGAAATGTGTAAGGAAAGAGTGGAAAGGGCCAAAAGTTTAGGCTTTTCTTGAATGGGAAATGGGATGAGAAGATCTAATGGATTTCTTTGGTTACAGCGTAAAAGGCATATCACTTTATTTTTTCTTTTTAAAGAAACACACACTCCTCAAATTCCAATAGGTAATAATAATAATAATAATAATAATAAAAAGTAAATAAAAAAAAGTCATGGTCAAGTCATAAGTCCATATATCAGCCTTTTTATTGAAATGGGCCCCACCATTTTACCTTTTGAAAGTTTTCCTGTTGTCCATTCCCCATTGGCTCTCACTTCCACACTTTTTTTCTTTACCCTTTTTTCTTCCATGCAATCGCTCTCCACTTCGGGAAATTTTTTGTCCCTCTTTTTTCAATTTTTTTTTTTAAGAACATCTAGCTTTTCCTTTCTAAATATGCCAAACTTTTTTTCCCTTTCTTTCTAATATTGCAATATTAATATATAGATAGTGATGGAAGCGGATCACTTGTTAATAACCATTTACTTTTTATTTTTTTTATATAATTAAACTTGTTTTTTCTTAATATTTTCTACCATAGTTTTCATCTATTTTAAAAAATCATTTGAATTCTTAACTAGGTTATAAAAAACAAAAACTACTTTTTTAAAACTATTTTTTTTAGTTTTCAAAACATTATTGGGTTTTTAAAAACATAGCTAAAATGTAGATATCAAAACAAATAAATTCTTAAGTGGGAGTAGTATTTATAGACTTAATTTTTTTTAAAAAAATATTTATCAAATGGGGTCTAAATTATTTAACTATGCTTGAATTAGATATTTCTAAACTAGTTGGAGAAGATAGATTTTTTTTTCATTTGAATCTTTTTTTCTTTCTTGATCTTTTCTATTTTCTATTTAGTTTTTATTAATAATTATTTAATAAAAATCTATCTTGATGTGGGAGAGAGTGTGTTTTTATATTTAGATGTCTACCTAGATTAGTATTTAAAATTACAAATGAGTTATGTTTCAAATGAAATTCAAATCACTCTTAGAATTATGTAAACTAAAATAATTATTCTAATTCAAATTTTAAAGACAAATATTTGAAATTTTAGAGTGTTAGTGACAATAGGCTTTTTCACATATCTTTGCAATAATACTATATTCTCTAATTTGGATATAAACATTCATGATTTTGCTTATGGTTTTTTTGAAAATACATGCATGGGTATAGAGATAATTTTCTCACTTATTTATTAAGTCTTTTTGGAATGTCAATTTAAACCTTTTTTGCACTCCTAACATAAGATCAAATCATAATATATTGGGAATTTTAACGATTAAAATATAATTATTATTTATTATTTTTTTTTTTAAAAAAGAATATAATTATTTGCAAAGCTTAAGCACAGGTATAGGGTTTGTCATGAACGAGAAAGGAACAAAACTCTTTTTTTAGATCGTTAAAATGGACTCTACAAGAAACAGACGTCAGTATGATGGGCTTTTGTCCTCTTTCGTAACAGAGCAGCCCAAAGTGTTAATGGACCTAGCCCATGTTTCAAAACAGTTCTTTTTGGATCTGTGGGCTTCTGGGACCGAACGTAAATGGGCCAAACCCATATCAGTGTGATGGGCTATTCGTGTTAATAGCCAGAATGAACTTCTATGGAATAAAGAGGCCTACAAATTGGGCTGAGTTTACCGCCAGAAAATCCTCAGAAAAATTAAAACAAATAGGGCTGTACAAATACCCGATAACCTGACTATCCAACTAAAATAGTAAGGATTGGATTGAGTTATAATTTTGGAGAACCGAAATTTTGGATTGAATCTTAGGTTGATCTTTTTAGTAGGGGTGTACATAAGCCGGGTTGGGTTGGGTTGAGAGAGATTTTTGGACCAACCCGAAAATTCGGGTTGGTCATTCCTTCAACCCAACTAACCCTATTCATTCAGAGAGAATTAAACCCAACCCAACCCAACCCAATATTTTCGGGTTGGGTTGGGTTAAATCACCAAGTTAACTTTTTTATTTTTTAATTATTTTTTAAATCATTTAAAATATTTTTTCTTGAATTAATAACTAAAATCACATAAAATTCAAATATCAAACTTCAAAATCCATAACATCTTAACATTTTGTTAGAAGTCTAGAAGAAAACATAAGAAATTGACAAATAATTCATTTATAAGTATATATTTAATTAAAATAAAATTAAAAAAATATAAACTTTGAGTTGGGTTGGGTTGAGTTGGGTCAACCCGAGCCTAAAAGGCCCAACCCGAGAACCGACCCAAACTTTTCGGTTCTCCAAACTTCTAACCCAACCCAAATCGAAAAAAAATCTAACCCTACCCAACCCTTACGGTTTGGGTTGGGTAGTCCGGGTTGGTCGGGTTACCGGGTTACTTGTACACCCCTACTTTTTAGGCACAAGGTGACCTGACCAGTTCCAACTTTTTTTTAATATATATATATATGAATTATTTGTCAATTTTTAACGTTTTCTTTCCAAGATTGTAACAAATATTAAGATGTTATGAAGTTTGAAGTTTGATTGAATTTTATGTGCTTTTAGTTATTAATTTTTTAAAAACAAAGTTATTTTAAATAATTAAAAAAATAGTAAAAGTAAAATAAAAAAAATCAACATCGCGATCCAATCCAACTAAAAAAAATATAAAGTTGAATTTAGTTGGATTGCAATGCCTAATTTGGATATCCAACCAACCGGGGCAACCGTGTACTAGTCTATGTGATTTTGGTGATTTTTTTTTCTGTATATTCTAATGTTTTTAGCAACAAGTTATTTAATATTTCCAACAATATTATATTTTATAACTCAAAATCAATTCATGATATATGTTTATTTAATGACTTTTTTAATTTAAAAATTATTTGACGAATTGAAATGTTAAATTAAATTTTGACTGACTTGATAAGAAAGAACAAATATAATATATTCTTATTCTTTCTCGCTTCTCTACTTTTTCAGAGTAATGCACTTAAAAAACGTGTACAATATTAAAATGGAGTAATGATTCAACTTAATTAGCTCATCTCTTTAAAGATAATGACTAAAATTATACTCAATTGAATTAGACTTCAATTAGCAAAGAACAAGTTATAAGTTTAAACCAAATCTTTTGTGTTAGGGGGTAATGATTCAACTTTTGACTTTTATATTGTTAATGATATAGGTTAGTTGAGAAACCTTAAACTCAGTTATGTTTATTCTGTAATATGTTAGTCAATAAATAATTGTAAAATGGTATTTAATTTATGGCATAATCATAAACTGTCTTTACCAATATTATAAACTTGATTAGATTAGATAGCGACTACGCATGTCATGTATTGCCACGTGTCCTTCTGGAAACATCTAACGCACACTGGAATATGGAATCATATTAAAATTACTTCCTCCCATCCCTTCAGCCTGACTCACTCTATCAAAATCCTTCCGCCAAGAATAAGATTCTGCTGAAACTACGTAATCATGGGCCCCACCTCTGGTGTATTCTTCCATTTACCGTTGGATGAGCGGCCAGCGAAAATCCACGTACAGAACCGCTGCAAAATTAATTATAAAGTCGTTTTGATCTTCCATATCTTTCATTCCGGAAAAGCAAATACTGGAGCACTACATTTGCAGAGACAAAAACCCCAGTGTAAGATTGTTGAATCTCCTTTTGTGTTCGAAGAAACTTTTTTTGTTGATTCGTTTTTATGTCTCTGAAATAAATTGTTGTACTAGTCGATTGGTATTTACAGATGGAGAACGAAAGAAGAAATCTGGAGTTGAAGCATCTAGGTTTTGTCAGGATTGCTATGATTCAGACGATTGCGTGTGTTACGAATCTGTATGATTATGCGAAGCAGAACTCCGGACCTCTGAGATCTGCGGTTGAAAGTGTGGAGAGCGCTGTAAACACAGTTGTAGCGCCTGCCTACGAGAAGCTTCGAATCGCGCCTGATGATGTTCTTGTTTTTCTTGACGAGAAGGTATTTTTTACTTTCTCTAATCGCGTGGACTTCTTTTTACATCTACAGATTACTTTCTTGGATTAGTTTAGTATATTGTTTTTTAGTTTGTTTGATGATTCAATCGATTGTATGCTTTAATTTCGATCTGGCTGGTGACTCAGTCGATGGTGATGTTTTGCATTCCAGATGTTTGATTAAATCCAACTCTGCATACTAGACTACTCGGATGAATTTAGTTTTCCAGCCTTTTATATGATGAGATTTCGAGAAATTATTTTCTCCTGGAATGAAGTTAAAATAGTGCCTCTGAAGTACGGAATTCATATACGTTCTTACCTAGTAGATACGGTTGAAATCTGAGTTTCAACGATTAATTTAGTTTACCAATTCACTGAGCATGTCCTTTTCTTTTCCTTGGCTAATGTGACTAGTCGCTTCCTTTCCTTCTCTCGGAGCAATGTTAGTGAAGATGAAATGCTGAGTTGGTTCATAATTATTCAAAACGCCATTAGAGGCTACAGTATACTGATCATGTGTGTTTTTGGGGATAACGATTCGAAGTTGCTAACTGTGGTGGGGATTTTATTGCAGGTTGACAAAGCAACACATGAGTTTGATAAACGTGCTCCTCCTCTGGCAAAACAAGCGGTTCAAATTACGCAACAATATATCCAAAAGGCTGCTCGAACAGGCCAAGAGCTTGTGAATGAGTTCCAAACTGGCGGACCACGCGCAGCATTTCACTATGCAGCGAAGGAATACAAGCAGTTGGTCCTAAACCAAGGAGTGAAGATTTGGGCAGGGCTCAACCGGGTTCCATCGTTCCACAAGTTTGCAGACATGGCAGTGCCATCAGCGGCTCAGTGGTTGGAGAAGTACAACTGCAAGGTGAAGGATATGAGGCAGAAGGGCTACTATGTTTTTGCCTATTTTCCTGAAGTTCCTGTTAGTGAGATAGCTAAGGCATTTAAGCAGGGTGAGGCCAAGAACAAAGAAGAAACACCTCAACCTACTCCTGAACAAGCTCCACCTGAGCAAAAATCGGGTTCAGATTCCGAATCAGATTCGGAGTCGGTTTCAGTTTCCAATTAGAAACAGGTTTTTAGTTTCATCACCTAATCATCTGGTTTGCAAGACTATGTATGGTTCGGGTTGAGTAGCAGCTGTAAACCTTCAAGAAGTTTGAAGCCTTAGAAAGGCTGTAGACAAGTATGAATGGCTCTTGATGTTGATATGGTGACAAGGGCAATGTCTGTATGCTATGCGAACAAGTAACTGAAGTTTGAGAATGATATGTTTGGATTTAGTACATAAAATCAGCCATAAGACCTAGTCATTGAATCAAAACTCATCTGTTCATTTTCACGAAATGGACAAAACAAGCCTGGTCTTAAGAACTAGTCCGGCTTTGTTTATATTTTAAGGGTTTAGTGAACTTTCAGGAACAAACCATTTTGACTCCACTAAACAAAAAGCTCCGTTTTACTTTGTCCTCACTGATTAAGATTGTTTACATTACTCTTTGTTCTGTTTTCAAAATATGACGGATTTCAAAGAAATAGTAGATGATCTTAAAACGATTTTTACATTAAATAAATTAAAAATAAAGGAACTTATTTTTAGAAAATAAAATGTTGCAATCAACAAATTAAATTTTTGTAAGAACAAAAGAAATCATTCCGCGTAGTTCGCATCTTTGAGGCCTCACTGTCCAACGAGCCTCAATTGAGGGAAATACTTGTAATCAACTTGCAACTCCTTATACTTATACAATAGGTTATATGGAGAAAAAGTTCAAAATAAAGTGATCGTTGAGCCATAAAAAACAACCCTTATTAAGATATGGGAAGGCATCCAGAACTATTTTTCTTATAGTTGAACAACTTGAGATTGGTGGAATTCGAACTTTTGACCTCTAAGTCGAGAGGGGTACATGAATGAACCAAAACCACATTTGAATGAGAGAAATTCTGAGGATATGAAAGTATGATTGAAAAGACTTAAAACAATGGATAGCTATTGCCAATACTAAAAAAGTAGGTATGCTTGACTTGGAGCAATCATATGTTAAGTGACCTCTGAAAAATTTTCTATGTTGGGCTTGAGTCGTTACAACTATTCTCATCTTTCCATTATATAATAATCGTAACCTAAACTATGAGAAGAAACGTTGGGTGATATAGTCATAAAAACTAATGCAAAATAGGTGCCGACGTAGAAAAACAGTAACAATGTGCACAAATTAACAAACTTGAAATATATCTCATGAGCATAAAAGCGTAGGTTTATTCCAGCACCAAAATCTCCGTTTGACAATACAAACCACAAGGTGCTCTAACACCACATGAAATTAAACAACAACAAATAAACGTTCAAACAATTGCTGCAGAGCTTCCCAGTTTTCACCACCGAGTTCAGAGCTCTTGCAAGTATTCTGCATAGTATTTGAAAAACAACATCAGGCGATCTATCTAAGACCCATATCTCCAAAACCCAAATAGACTTTTTCCTACACGATATGAGACATCAGACACAACACATTATAAGAATTAAGACTAAGAAAGTTAACACCACAACCAAAGGTTTCAAGAACCAATCAGACCATTATATTGAAATAAAATTGGACAGGAAAAAAGCTTGGAAACATAACCTCCATAAATCACTTGGAGTTATTGTTGATGTCCTGAAGCATATCATCATAAGGATCCCTTCTACCAGGAACCTGACTAATTTGTGCATCCCACTTCAGCTGAGAATTGTGGCGCTCAAACGTCCAAAATCCGTAAGGACGGAGTGGATAGCTCCACATCTCCTTCGTCTTTTGGCACCGATCCTTGACCGCATAGACGTGCTCTCGGAATTTGCGATCCCTCTCTTTTGGATCCTCCATAAGTCTTAATACCAAATTCTCAGCAAACTCCATTATGAACTTCATTTCAAATTTCTCCTGATAAATTAACCGAATTAAAGAAGAAATCACCGAATAAACGAATCGAGAATCATCGAACCTGAAATTTACTTGAATTCCCGGTTTCCGCTCAATAAATATAACAACATAGTTCTATTATGAAATCAAATTAGGTGAATCAGACATAGTTCTATCTGAATTTTATCTCCTTGCCATTTTTCTTTTTAGTGTCAGAAATTACCCAAGCAACAAACCTGATCTAAAAATTCCCAAGTGAAAGCCCTAGGTAAACCAAAAACGAAAATCGCAAAATACTAGAGCAAATTTCCTTATTCAATTGAACGAAGACTAATTGAAGCTGCAATAATTAGTAGTGAAATAGAAATCAAAATTAATCGAACGCTTACCTTGAAAGTTGCTTGCAGAAATTAAGATTTCTTCCACAGTAATATCAACCTGCAGTTCACCTCCCGCAGAAAGAAGCTCGAAAAATGAGCAGAATCCGTATAATTCCCATTATTTTCATTTGGTCATAATAAGGCCTAATTTCAATGTATTTCAGGCCCAAAGGCCCAATTACAGTCGGCCTTGGTCAAGCGCGGGCCTCAAATTCCCGAAACCAGTGCCAGGTTTATTCAACTAATTTGATTTTCCAATAATGTCCTCGGCAAAGATACACGTTTTTATTTCAAATATCTCACCATCATTTAAATCTTTTTAGGGTCCAACAACATCTAGGGTAGGGTAGAGTCTCTATCTTCTAAATTCATGATTTTACTATTAATTGAGATAAGTTCAAATTGATAAATATTTTAACTTCAAAAAAAATGTATGACTGTTTGATAGTACCAACATTAAATATATGAGAGTATTAATATCACTCTAGGGTAGGAACATTAAGAGATATCACTAAAAAAATATTCAAATACCATAATCTTAGGTTTGAGATGTTTTTTTTGTTCGAACATTAAGAGATATCACTAAATAAATATGCAAATACCATAATCTTAGGTTTGAGATGTTTTTTTTAGTTCAAACAAGGGTAGAGCAAGATTTTCTTTTTCTTTTCTTTTTTTTTTAAATAGAGTGGAGCAAAAAATTGAACTTCAAATTTTTTAGGGGTTGTTTGGGGCATGAGTTGTAATCTTTTGTAAAATATTATTTACTCCAAACACACAGATTATTGCAAATAAACTAAATGATCATGCATCCTAAAACACAAATGATATAATTTCACAAACTATTATAACACACAGGTTATTATAACTCAAACAATTATAACTTACTCATCCCTAAACATACCCTTAGCTATTACCAATATCTAAGTGTCTATGAGATAACTATTTGGTTTTTAGTTTTTTTTTAAAAAAAAAAAACTAAATTTATAAATACTACTTATACCTATGAATTTTCTTTTCTTTTCTTTTAAATAAAGATTTTCTTATTTTATTATCCACGTTTTTACATATATTTTTAAAAATTAAGTCAAATTTTGAAAACTAAAAAAAGTTATTTTCAAAAAGTTATTTTTATTTTTGAAATTTAGCTAAAAGATTCAAATACTTTTCATAGAAAGACGAAACTCGTAGTAGAGAAATTATGAGAAAGTAAGGACAATTTTTATCATATGGAGCCTTAGCAATTGAATTATGTGTAAGTTGATAGGTTTGAGGGGATTATAAGCCAATATTTGGAAGTCTAAAACTAGTACTATATGGTATTAAATGTGGCTAACCAATTAGAGGAAAAATAATAAGGTACTAGTATTTATTACTCACATTAATAATCAATTGAAAATACGAATTATAAGGCTTGGTTACCTCCCTACATTTGTTTAACTAAAAAAATTGAAATACGACATATATATCTTCAACTCAAATGACAAGGTTTAGTCAATTTTTTTTTAAATATATATATATATATATATATATATATATATATATATTACATTTGATGATGACTAAACAAGAAAGAGTAATTCATGTGGAAGAATGTTAAAAAGATAAAAAGAAAAAGAAAAAGAAAAAAAATATAAATGTTCTTGAAGGGGAACAGGTTGGAACATTAGCATAATGCATTAGCTAAAGGGCAAGTCTATGAACAATGGCCCCAACAAACAAAAGCAAAGCAATTAGTAGATGAGTGGATATGAATTAAAAGGATTTGGTTTGCAAATTTTGTTCCTCAACTTTTAGGTCAGGGATTCCACCGCCTTTTTCAAACTGCACCTACTACTCTACTGCCATTACCTTTTAATTTTCCCTTTTAAACCCATTTTTTTCCCCCATTAAATATATATTTAATTATTTATATTATTATGTGTACTATTGCCTTGTGGGTGTATGGTACCTTTTCGTAGACCAATAACGAATTCCCAAACAACCTTTGTCTACCACTTCAAATTGTTGGTCTCTCCACTTCTTTTTTTAAGAATTTCTCTTATTTACTTCAATCGTCTTATTGCTCTAAACCTTTTTCACTATTAAATTAATTTTTTTAAACGAAGATTAATTGATTAATTAATGAGATGAGTGAGGGTTTTTGTGATTTGTCATCACCTAATATTCATTCACTTGCCCAATTCCAGTCAATTCTATCCCTTTTTAAGACAGCCTTGATTCTTGCGATGCGGTTGTTATTTTGGGGGGCTTTAAAATTTGTGAAGCCGCTACAGTTTTCAATGCACTATTGATCCATAAATCTCTCTAAATTTTATTTACATTATTGTTTATGTAATTCTAAACGTTTATTAATTATTATGCACAGTTTCTTTCAAATTTTATGCTAAATCTGTTCAATTCCATTAAATGGGGATTCGCCATTTTCTGTTGGGCTTTCCTTTAACGTTGAAACATTTCAAATTTTGGTGCCCAACTTCAGTACCTGTTTATAGCCATTGCCATTTCCCATCACGATATCATGAAACGGTGGCGTTTCATTTTTTATAATTATGATGCGTCCTCTTTCAGTTTGCTTGAATTAGCGGGAATCAGCGCATTAAATTGGAATAAATAATTTTCATGCTTAAAATTTTAAATTGTTCGTTGTACTGATTTATCTCATCTGCCAAACACTGAGATTTAGTCGAAAATACAAAGGTGGAAAAATGAAAAGGAAAAGGCTGTGTAATTAAGAATTTTAATTACTGAAAATAGGAGGGACTGGTGGGGTAAAGTACTAATTGCTCTACAGTACAAAAAATTAGGCCCCATACCCTTACCTTAAAAAAAAAAATTACCCGCCGCCCTGTACACAAAAGGACAAAAAAATAAACCCCGCCGCGCCGAGCCCATTCGACGGCCATGGTTATACAAAGATAATTAAAATCTCTGATAAAAATGGCCTCTGTTCTTTTCTTTTTCTATCTTTTTTCTTTTTATTCTCTCGCTTTACTTTTACGTCTCTTGGGACTAAAATTACGAGAAACCAAAAACGTTTAGAAACGGCTACCGTCACTGTCAACTCTTGTTTTTAATTTTGATTTCTTTTAACTTTCAGCCATTATATCATCAACCCCATCGGCCCCACCGTCACCGTTATCATCAAGCCAACGTTCAACCGGAGCACAATCCATCTTATGGCGGAGTTTCCAATCCAGCGCCTGACACGCACGTGAGCAGTAGTTAACGGCACCACAAACGGAACAACGACGAAACTCGTGCCGTCTCGTCTCCGGCCGTCCACACCCCACGTGTGAGCACAGCCTCAGCCCATGCCCCGGCGACCCCCCACGTGCCCCAAACCACTCCGCCAAAAACTGACTCGCTGGATGAGCTTCCGGGGCCGGAATATTGCATCCGAAATCGCTTAACAACGGACATCCCGAGCCTGTCACGTGCCGGTGGTGAGGGTGAGCGTTCCACGTGAGGCACGAGCGCGATGCAATAACAGAAGAAGCCGCTTCCGACGATAACACGGCGGCGAGTTCTCTTGCGTTCGCCTGGACAAGAAACCGACGGCCCTCCGTTATGTTCTGGCGAACGCCGTAACCGTCCTGAAGGCAATGGCCGAGTTCTCTAAGGGCGTCGATGTGGCCAAGGAAAGCGGCACGTGCGCAAAGAGCAACTCCGGCACGGAGGTCCTTGTCGTTTTTTGAACCTCCACTGCCGTTGAACTGAATGACAGCGAGTGAGTAAAGCGCTGGCGCGTGGGAACAAATCGCCGCCTTGGCCATCAGCGAAGCTCCGCTGCCTCGGTTTTGCAAACAGTAGAAACGAATCTGTGTCACACACGAATAAACAAAACAATGCCCCAATAACCAATTAGTTTTTAAAATTGGAAAATAAAGGGAATGTTCTAGCTTTCAAAATGAGATTAGAATAAACAAAATAAGCAACAATTTAAAAATTATAAAAATATTTCTAACCATGCCGAGTGTATAACAGGCCTCTACGTTTCCGGCATCGGCACACTGTTTCAGAAATCGGTGGGCCGATTCCGCCCAGCTCCGGGCCCTAATTGAAAACGTCTTTTGTGAAGCTTTGGATAAAACTATGGGATTAAGTCCTAAATTGTTCAATCTTTTGCATCTGCATCAAACAAAAAAAGGCAAAAAAATCGAGTCAGATCCAGAAACCTCAATCAAACCAACGCATTCTTAAATTAAAAAATTAAATCCATTACCTAAAAAGAAAAAAAATATATATATATATATATATATATATATATATATATATATATTCTAATTGTTGTGGCTAGAACTTTTTCCAGAGTGATAATGGAGAATCCTAAAAATAGAAAAGGGGTAGAACCCAAAATATTAAAAATAATACAAATAAAAAATGAGAGCGTACGTTAGCAAGATGTTGATGAAATCGGATGGGGAAGAGGCGCCGGAGCTGAGTTTAGAGAGAATAGAAATGACGAGATCGTCGGGCAAGGAATCGAACAAATCGGAGGGCGGGGGATTGATGTCGGAACGTGGAGAAAGCTTTGTCCTTTTCCGGGAAAAGGGGCGGTCGGCGGCGACATCGTGTATTCTTTTCCTAAGATGGTTGTCGGAACAGAAGGCGGTTTCAACTCGAGGGTAACATAGGCCTCTTCGAGTTCTCATGGGATGAATCTTGTGTGCTTCTTGAGCGCTTTGTTTGTGTCTGTTTCCGTTGATGTCGACGACTATCTCTTTTCTCTATGGTTGTGGTAAAAGAGAAAAAGCAAATGCCAAGATTTATATAGTCGGACGAAAGTATAACACTTGCGAGCCCTTCAAATATAAACGACATAAAACAAACACATTTCTTAAGGATCCTAAAATATGATACCCAGCTGTCAGTAACATGGAAATTTTATGCTCTTTATATTTTCCTTTTCTTTCTATTATTACTATTATTAAATTTCTTTTTTATATAATTTGTTTTAGTATTATTCTTTCTCATAAGCATAATATCAAGGAGATATGTTTGATATTTTGCTGCACCTTTTTTTTTTACTCAATTTAAAATTAGTTAAAAGAAAATGTAAGTCATTGTGTAATTAGAATAAGTCAAACCCATTAGTAATAATCCTTATATTTTGAGGCATTCATTTGGATTTTAACACTCCGTTTTTTTACGTGTACCTGTGTCAACAAACAGTTGAATTGAGTCTTTAATTTGGAACATGTTCGTTAGTTTAATTTGTACTAATTATATATATTGGCATTACTAATTCAACAAAAAAAGAAGCTTCCATCTTTGATATATCCCAACAAGTGGACTGAAAAAATGTGGCGCTATTTTTAAGAAAAATGAGGTGTCGTCCGATGAAATTTTCTCAAACGGTTATAGTAAATTGTTGAATTGAGTTTTTTTTTTTTCCTTTCCATTATTCGTGAAATTAAAATTGTTGCTAACCATCATATTTTAACAATTTGGAAAGTTGTTGTGAGAGATAAGTTTTTAAAATAGGAAATTAATTTGAAAAAATCAATTCCAAAACAGGAAGCAAAGAACATCAGCGACGTTTCCCAGTGTTTACTGTCTTGCTGACATGTATACGTAACTTTCCATGGTGAGGTCACCGTAACTTTAGAAAAACAAAAAATGTTGGGGGGAGAAGTGGTAATAAGATTAAAAGAAGGATGAGATAAGTAATAAAATCCGCGGAAATGACGTGGATCTGTTGAAGTGATATTGACCACTCATGTAACACCAAGTGGAGCCCACCTGTCCCCCTCGTGGCTGCTTCTCGAAGTAGAGAAGCATATTTTTTCCAGTTCTGAGGACTGCTCGAAATGGGTATTAATCGGTGGGGTCCCACATCGGAAGGGGCCGTGTTCGAGTTGCTTACCACTTAACGCCGCAGATGGCTCCGGCTCGAAATCAACGTACCAGATTTCCAAATCTTGTGCGATCAAACCTTTTGATCAACTTGCAGCTGTTCGATTCGATTTCATAATTAATGAATATTACTTCTTAACCTGCTCTCCAAATTACCCATTAGCAACGCTAATTGGCAACATTGATTAGACGTGAAACGCTGCGCTTTGGTAGGACATTTTCAATGTGGCCATTGCAAAAAAAGACTTATCAGTTATCTGATCTTCTGCTTCTTTTTTACTTTTTTTCCTAATAATGAAAATTACAATTACAAAAAATATAAAAGGAGGGATATCGTCGAACGGGTCAAAGACGTACCAAAGCGACGTTGCAATTTATTTTATTTAAATCGAGTCGCTTTCCTTTCCGTCTAAAGGAGATTTTCCAGAGATTGTGTTTTTAGTGTTTGGGATTTTCGAGGGGATGGCTTCTGGTGTTTGTTCAATGATTTGAATCTGTAATATCCTCTTGCTTTGCTTTACTTTGTAGTTTTTATTTAATCTGCCCACTCTCTTTCGCATATGATTGGACTGAATTTGTCCATTACCCTATGTTCAAAAACAAACGGACTTTAGCTAACACCATCAGATATATTAATATAAATATATATTTCATTTAATTCAATTAATGTTGAATTATGATTTTAAATGAGTTTAATTAGTGATAAAAAGAACATGTATATCGTTTAGATATGGTTGGAAAAATGGGGAAGTTGAGTTTGTTTGCATTGCAAGTTGATTGAGGGAGACGCTTGGAGGAGGAGATATTTTAGGGATTGGATTAGAGCCTCAATTAACTGACACGTGGACAGATAGCAGCGTCAGACTGTGTATCCGAAGCTAATCCCTTTAACCAAGATAACGCCACGCCATTCTCCATCTCAAAGCAAAGCTCAGACACAGCGTCCTCAACTGATACCTTCTCCTTCTCGGTCATAAAGACAACAACGATAAAAATTTTCTTTCTTTTTAAAAAAAAATAAATTAAATATCAATAATAATAATAAATTCATTTTAATTTTTTTCCTCTTGCTTTTCTGTCGGACAAAGTCTTGCCAGTTTTACCTTTTCCTTCGTCTACTTCCGTGTACGTATTTATCCTTCGTAACTTTGACCATCGTACTGTCGCTTGTATCTCAACACACCTCATAAATTCCAGTGGATCTCTCTTTTTTTCCCTTTTTTAACTGTGGGAAGATGAAAAATATTAAATTAAGGTAAGAAAGAAAAGGAAGCTGTAAAAAAAAGTTAAGAATTACGTACGGTTGGAGATTGAGTACTGGAGAGGTACGATATTCAATTTACATCATTACATCGAAACAGTTATGTGTACGTATGAACAATATTGGGTTATTGATTATTTGTTAAAAGAGTGTGGGAAAAAAAAAAGGATTGAATTTTACTCCATATTAAATATCAAGGCTAAGCAAAGGGGCAAGTACTTGGACACGTAAAAGGCAAAAGCAAAAGACTTCCGAGGCCCCGCACCCAGCCCGTCACGTGATAACTTTGTCCCGCAAATTTGTATGGTAAAGTAAGCAGCAAGACTCACTCACACGCTAACCACTTTACGAGTGGGAGTGGGAGATCCAAATCCTTAGGCCTTAACCCTTAACCCTTAACCCACTCCTCAACTTTTTTTGAGTGAATTTCAAGTGTTTTAATTCTACACACATAATTCCACCGTCGTCTCGCATCCTCCTATCAAGAAACTCCCACTACCACGACACCCTGTACGACATGTCGTAATTGCATATTCTTTCTTGTTTACGTTAACATTTGGCCGTTTGTTTTCTTAAGTAAGCTAAAGCCATAGCCAAGTGGGATTTATTTGTTTGGTAATGATGATAAAGAATAAGATGATGGGTTATCATGCAATCCACATGCATGGGGGAGCCTGAGATCGCCGTTGAATTCTTTGACTATTTTTATTAAGTGGGGCTCCGAATCAACTGCAATTCCACATCGGCCCTTTGTTTTTTTTATTTTCTTTATTTCATTATTATTTTCTTGTGGGGGACAGTTTTTATTTTTGTTGAAAGGGGGCAGTTACGTGGGGTCCAGTTTTGTTAGGCGGGTAACGGACAGCTCAGCTCACTTGTTCCCTATTTCTCTGATCTGTGATATTTACACGTGGCAACATCTTAGCGATGCCCATTTGCTTGGTGGCGCTATATTTTGTGGCCACGCAATCAAAACCTACGGTGGAGATGTATCAAGTGTCCACTTGATTAATTGCGTAATGCACATGATTTCCATACCATGCACTTTCACTTCTTTTCTACTCTCGGTTGCCGGAATTTTTGGGAAATTATCTTTGAATGGAAAGTATTGTTGTAGAGAAATTTAATTGCTTGGAAACTTTTGGAAAAATAAATAAATAAGAAAGGAAAAAGGAATATATGGTAGATTTCTACTTGATAAGAATCCTCTCGTGACAGGTAGGTTTGGGGTTCCACTTTGAACATGTTTCTTTCTTCTAGACAAAAATTGAATAAAAGTTAGAAAGAGACTGCTTGTGTTGATTTTTCCCATCTTCTTTGTACATACAAGATTAGATTTTTAAAAGTGCTGAATTTTATGTCCATTCTTTTAAAAGTAAAAGTTCCATTTTTTTAATGATAATTTTGGGTTTGATTTTGCGTAGGATTACTTCCCTTTGTAAAATTGCGAATATAGATGTCTGTATCGGATTTTAACTTTTGTTGATCATAACTAATTTAATTCGTTGCCATAACATTCTATTAATTTATTTATATTAGAATTAATAGATAAGTATATTCTAATGTGTGTAAATATATTCCAGCAATTCTTGTGGTCCAAATTTTAATAACATTCTAATATTATCAAGAATTGTATATATATTTATGTCAAACATTTAATCTATTGTTAATTTGGATATGGGTGCCAATAATTATGATTTCAATAGATGAATGAATGAAGGACACTTAATTTTTAAACTACATGTGGAAGACTCATTCTGGGTTCCTTTTGAAGGATGTCAAATTAAGTGCAAAGCAAGAGAAGGGCAAGAGTGGTTGTGAAAATTTAATTTGTGCATCGAAATCAAAACCAAGAAGAAAAGAGGAAGCAAACGAATGGAGTACCTTAAAAGGTTGTCCACTGTCTGCAGGTAATAATAACAATACTCACAGATGGAACAAAAACTTAGGATTTTTTTTTTTCTAGCCAAGGTTGTTTAAATAAAATAATACCAAATCTCACATTCTTCATTCCCTATTTATTTATTTATTTATTGGGATTCAAAAACAATAAAGATTAGAACTTAAGAAGAACGAAAAGATCCATTTGGGTCTCATTGTTTAATTAAAAGCCAACTTAATTAGAGAATTTGATGGAGCAACGGTGTGAGAGGATGTTGCTTAACGTATTAGCCACCAACTTGTTAACCTTTGATTTAGGCTGCCCAATGTCCGAAATCCACCCACGAGCCGCACGTGATCCCCATCCCACGCTCGGCTCTGCTCCAAGCACTATATATAAATTATGTATATACTTCCTTATTTAACTTGTGTCTAAATTAATAATTGTTTTCTTTTAATCTGTCTTTAATCAAATGACTAACATGGCTTTATCGTAACCAAGTAATGGTTCTTCTTGTTAAGCTATAACCCGTTACCGTGAGACGTGAGTGATAATTAATCAAGAATGCAAATATCGAACTTGATCATGATCAATTAAATAAATTAATCCGGTTTTTAAAATTTATCAACAATAGTTCAATATGAAATGATAATCTAAAAAAAAAAAACAAAAGCTCAATTATATTCAATGTGTTTAAACTATAAATATATTTACAAGCTTTTTTTTTAAGAGTAAATTCATTGAGCAGTCTTCCCTACGAAAGATACACTGCACTCAAGAATCTAAAAACCAAACAACATGGTCTTCCTCCAAATTGGAGGAGGACGACCGAACAGACGACTCAAAAAAAACTACTTGCACAAGATAGTGGGCAACGTAGTTACATGATCTAAGAGAGAAAGTCAAAGAGACACAAGGCCAAAAAGAGGCCGTAGATATAATGTCATGCATAATGTTTTTAGTTTATGAGATGTTTATAGTTAGATGTTGCAAATCAAACACAACCTTCCAAGAGTCTGACTCCACCAATATCAAAGGAGAATAATAGAGAACCTGACTTTGATCGCTAAATTGCATATGAAATTTTGACTTTGGTCGCTAAACTCTAGCTTCTTTTATTCATTTTTTATTTGAGTAGTGCTAACTTATATGTGTAGGATTATTGCTAGCCAAAATTTATAGAATACATATGATTACTATACCTTTTTTGCTCTCTCTAATAATCAATCCACAAAAGTCGTGACATCCTTCTCTCCATCCATAAATAAAATCGAAAGTTTATGCTTGAAAACTAAAAAGAAACAGCATCTAAGATTAAAAATTAAAAACACTGGGGAGCTAATTAAAAGTGAGGAAACCGAAAATTTCCTCCATATCATAGGTGAGGAAATTTTTAATTATATAATTTAAGCAAGATATTAATTTAAGTTTATACGAAAATTATTATTTGCATGCAAGGGAGTTCAGAAGGCTGAAGTATCGGGTTATACGTGGGACCGGTGGGAGACGTTGATATAACAACCCTGAGTTGATTGCACGTGACATGGGAACTGAGTTTTTAACTCATATGTTTGACCGGGAGGCTATGGTCACGTGATCTTGACCAAGCAAGTGAAAAATGAAAATGGACACGCCACCTCAGTCTCTCACGCTTACGAACCAAACCAGCAGATTCCTCTCCCATTTTTTTTAATCTTTTCCTTTTAAATAAATTCATCTGTATCTCAGCGTCGACAAATCGTGACCATTGATCGCCATCGAGGGCAATCAGAAAATAAAAGCTTAAAATGACAGAAACATCCCTCGAACGAAGAACTCGGCAGGTTCTAAAGAAAGAGGACATTTATGGAAATTCAAAGTCAAAAGATGTAGTTTCTCGTCGGACTCACCGCTTGGCCGTGCAAGCAAGGGGAAAATTGAAGGTTGCTTGATGCTTCCCAGTTCATAGACAACAACAAGTTCGGCCTTTACGTGCATGGTAAGTGAACCCATTTCAACTCCATAATCCCTCTCACTCACTCAGCCAGTTATATTCATCCACGTGTCTGCTTTGTCACCCATTGAAAACATGCTGAACCAATCATGTCTCGACACGTAGATTTCTGTATCCTCTCTGCAAAGATTTATTATTGTTTTTGAAAAGTGGAAAAATTTACCACTTTGTGGAGAAAAAGAAAAGAAAAAAAAAAAAACAAAAGATAGGTCCAAAGTGAAGATAAGGTTGAGGATGTGAGTGGGTGGAATAGAAATACATTAAATTTCTCACCACAGCTTTTCTTCAACTAGATTGTATATCCAAAAGTTTTTTCCCAGTAAAGTTCTACAGCACAATAAAAAAATGATAATTTTTCTTTTCTTTAAAATAAAGAATCATATTCTATACCTCTCCGTCCAGTTCAGTTGGTTAACTTTTAATCTTGGAATTTTACTTTTATTCGAGTAAAATTTACTTAAACCAGGGATGAAACCAATAAAATACTAAATTATAAATTTGGTTCATAGATTTTTAAAATAGTGTATATTTCATGGTAAGAAAAATTGCATATATTTATTTATTTTTTATTTATTACTACTTTTAAGTTTTAATAAGGTTATGAACTTTTAAAATGTAAGTATCTAATTTTTGTATTTTAAACTGTTATGTGAAATTTCAGTTTTGTTTCCCACAATTCTATGCTATTAAGGGGATATTTGTACGGAAGACCCCATTTTATTATCATTAATGTTGAATGACCTGTGCTTCAAAAATAATGGCGACCTATTCTGACGTGGCAACACGCGCAAAATTACGCCGAAGGGTAGCTTCTCGCCTCGCAGGAACGCCCACGCCTTCTCGAAAGGAACGCTAACGGTTACTCGTAGGAACGCTAGGAACGCGCACGCCACGCCTTCTCGAAGGAACGCGCACGCCTTACTCGTAGGAACGCTCACGGTTACTCGTAGGAACGCTATGAACGCTTCCAAGGAACGCTCCCGCTTAATCGTAGGAACGCTCCCGCTTACTCGTAAGAACGCTCTCGCTTACTCGTACGAACGCTCATCCTTACTCGAAACGGTGACTCGCTCATGCATACATACAGTAACGCTCACGCATGCTTACTCGTAGGAACCCTCACGCTTAAACTCGCTCTCGCTTTGGAAATAATGAAAACAGAAGATGCAAATATCTAAACAACCATAATATATTCATTCATTTTCTTGTCACAAAAAAAGTACATTAAGAAAAATAAAAAACACATTATAAGGAAGGGGAAAGGAAGCTCAGATCTCTAATCGACTCACCGGAGAGTCGATTACGATCAAGGGGGCCGATGTGCCTCTCTTCTTGGGCGCTCTTACAGTAGGAATGTTATCGGAACATTCGTAAGGCACGTCCGTTGCGGGTGGAGGATGTCGAATCGACAACCGTGGCGTCGGTTGCCTCGATGGGGTCTCGGAGGACTCTCGGAGGACTCTCTCGAGACTCCTCGATTCCTCCCGGAGAGAGTCATCCGAGGACTTGCTCGGTGGTCGCCCGTGATAGTTGAAAAAACTATCCTCTCGATGATTGTGGTGTGGAGGCGAAAACGGTTTTTCTACCTCTTCATTGTCGTAAATCGATTTATCCAATCTGCGTGCTCGGTTGTGTTTGAATTCATTTTGAAGGGAAGAATAAAAGAAAGGCGAAGAAGATGAATAGAGGTTAATTGTGGTTTAGGATGAAATTTGTATAAGCCACACCCTATATTAATACTAAAAACTCAACGGTCGAACTTAAACGCGCTTTGATCACTAATTAATGCGACTATTTGTTTCTCCAATTAGAAATTACTTCACTTTGTCTTTGTAATGATGAAAATACTCGATCGGCGTGAGTGTATCCACGCCAATGAGTAATCGAGCGAATCTGAGCGAGTCTTCGAGCGGCAATGAAGAGCATTTCGGGAGCAATAATCGCGGTTGAAATAGACGATATCATCAAAGTGAGAGACTATCTACGAGAGCGATCCAACGAGAGCGATCTACGAGCGATCCAACGAGCGGTCCCAACGAGAGCGATCCAACGAGAGCGATCTGCGTGGCGCGAGCCAACGTTTTTTTTCATTTCATATAAAAAGGGTTTTTCATTTCTACATCTCACTAACAAGTTCTTACTCTCTCTCTAAGTTCTCGACACTATCACTCTCTCTCGGTTCCCAGCGTTGGTGCAAGCACTCGCTCCACCGCGCGCTTGTCGTCGACGATCCACCGGGTTTTACGTCGACCTTCTACCGCCTATTAGCCCTCGATATTCCACCGTCGACAGGTTTCACTGTATTGTTTTTTTTTTTTTATATTCGTAACTGCGATATTGATTGTTACAGTCGAGCGGTCGAAAGGAAACATGTACTATATCCTGTCTAGTTTTATTTTGAAATCGACGATAGGTTGCTTTGGGTTTAAGTTATATCTGTCTAGTTTGGGGTCACATTGCGTTCTCGAACGCAAGGACGGAGATGACGAGAGTACGTGAGCGATTGGGCGTGTGCGAGTGAACGGGAGCGAGTTGACGGGCGCGATTGATCCATTTCATTTTGTATATACTGACTGTATATACACACTGTTTTTAATATATCAGTGTTCGTGCATTTTGTTAAAATGATGTTCAACTATTATGCACGTTTTAGAATGGCAATGATACAAGATTGCACAGAAAAGAGCGGTTTCTGGTCAAGCATCTAGTTTAGCACACATCACCGAGTGCTAACAAAGTATTGAAAGTGTTTTACATCTACACACTTGGACTATTTAGGCGACAAGATTTCGGTTCGTTCGTTGATGTGGACCTCGTATTCAATAGTCCACTAGTCCATCACATTCTTCCGAGGGGAGGTGAGTGGAGGCGAAGGCAATGAATCGATCTTCGTTTTCTCATCAATGGAACATGAGCCAAGTTTGGTAAGGATGAGTTCATCCTAATGACAGATTGTGGCAATCCCCACGATCCGCGTGAACGGCCCGAACCGTCGATTGCTCTTCTGAGAAGTATTTCGATGGCATGGGGACGGACATCCATGTAGATGCTTTTGAGGTCGCGCGTACAAGACGATAAAATTTGACAAGCGACGAAGATGCGGTGAAGGTGTCGCTTATATATTATTCGTGAGAGGCGATAATGATGGGGAAGAACAAGTCAAAAACCGTCGCCGATGCGCTCTTTGTTTGGTGACGTGGAGGACCTCGAATACTTCAACGGTATTGATTGGGGTTCTAGGATATGGGAAAGGACCATACGTGGGTTGAAGGCCGCCTTGCGAGGAAGCTCAAACGTATAAAATGAAGTCGAAGACTAACAAACGTTATACTTTTAAGTATAACCTTCCCGGATTCCCTCCTCGCTTTTCGGGTAATACATGTTGTAAAATGTCCTTATTATCACATTCTAGCATCTGCTACTGAAGGCTAATGAATATCTAATAGGTGTGGGCATACGAGACCCTACTACCACGCGCGGCGGATCGGATAAATACTCGCGTCGATGACGGCACGCGGTGCCACGTGATTCGTAGATGGTCGTGCACACACACTGCTACGTCTGAAGGCCTTGGAACGAGATGTCTTCGCGATCAAAAAGGTCTATAACCTCTAATATGATATGATTCACGTTAATGTGTATGCATGACTCATCTTACTTACCCACTCTACATGTGTTTGTGCATTCTTTGTTATTAGTTGGTCGTCGTCGCGAACCTTATCCCATCGAATCGGAAATGCGATGCTCGTGCACTGCATACCGATGATAGACTCTTAACGGCGTCCGATGATGAAGAAGATGAGTTGGGATCTGCGGAAGATGACGATTTGTTTGAGGAGGTCCAGCATATGGATGTCGATGTTGAGGATGCCGCAGTCGAGGATCGGGAGAACATTAGTGAGAGACTCGGAACACCTGACCGCTCCCCGATTCGTTCGCATATTAGCTCTCCTGACCGATCCCCCATTCGATCACCGGTCCGATCCACGACCCCTATTGTCCAAATTCTTCACACGATCAACCCATTGATATGCCCACCGCATCAACCATCGCTGACTACATTCGGGGTATAAAATGCGCGTTCAAGCGTCGAGATGTCTCATTATCGATCAAAAAGACATCACGGACATGAGGACAGAAATGAGAACGGAACTGGGGGAGGTTAAAACCCATCTGCTATGGCTACGCGAGGTCATGTCTAGGATGATGAAGGTACATTACATACTGTAGTATCTTGCTTTCTGTCATCCTTATTTGGAAATAGTATGTCTTACATGGATTCAATACATTGCAGGACGATGATTGCACAACAAGCCATCATGCACCCGAGCCTTCTCCCACTTCCCATGAGCCATCCGATCCATCCACCACCGACACCCCCACTCCCACTCACATTCCTAATGACCACCCGAGTCATCTACCACTCTCACCCCGTCCGACCCTTCCGTTCCACCCGAGCCATCACATACTCTCATTCCCGAGTCATCTACCACTCTCACCCCCACTCCCACTTCACATGTGCCATCTCCCACCCCCACTCTCATTCCCGAGTCATCTACCACCCTCACCCTCCTTCCCGATCCATCCACCACCGACACACTCACTATCATTCCCCATGAGCCATCCGAGCCATCCAGCACACCCACACCAACCCTCACTCCCACAGAGATATCTAATGAGCCACCCGAGATATCTATCACCCTCACCCCATCCGACCCTTCCGTTCAACCCGAGCCATCCACCATCCACACTCCACCCGAGGCATCTCCCATTCCATCCGACCCTTACATCCCCGGCGTGCGGGCGGACCTTTCCACAAACCGACCGCACTATCGCCATTGCCGGATGTCTCCCATCCCATCCAATCCGATTTAACGATGAGTCGGGAGGATATCCTATCTAATGTCGCTGCGGATGCACCCACGACATTGGATAGTTGAAGAAAATGCCATCTCCGCCTTTGGTTGGGGAACTCACAACCCGGCGTTGGAGATCGAGGATATTGACGTCACCGCCCCACTTGCGGTCCAACAACCCGACGAGCAAGAGGGTTTGCGGAAGAAGGTAGTCGCAGAGAGTACCACGAGTTCGTTACTCTCCCGGTGGTAAGACTATCATAGAATATGTCGAGGCGAGCACTCCCGCAGCGCAAGAAGGCCAAATATCCTATTCCCTGTAGGTATACCTATACTTCATAACCCTACCGTGAAGTACAATCCTCGCATATGGTGTTGATAAGGATGTGTTCGAGTCGATGATGTCATGGATTCGTGATCCATCCACACAATGGGAGATGTTAGGCGGGGTTGGGACGACGCCACCCCAATGGGAAAAAGTTCTTCACCGATCTCCTTACACCTAGCTCATGGGTTGAGTGTGACGTAAGTGTTACTTCATTCGTTCGTTACTCACATCCGCTAACGTATATTCTTTTTTAAACTAATGTACACCTTAATATGTTTTCAATGTTGTTGTTCATAGACCATGAACACGTTGTGCATGTTCGTGAAGAACAAGTTGTCAACGCGACTGAGAGATGTGTATAAACAAGTTCACTGTGCTTCCAACCGGGATATTGGTGAGTTAAGTATATAAGTTATTTACGGTTTTTCACTCACTATGTCTTACTACTATGTACCATATCTGATCTCACCTAAATGCACGAGGAAGGATAGTCTCTTCCGGAGGATCAAAGGCAAGCCGAAAATCAAATCGACCATGGTTTGGAGTATGAGAAGACACGTCACGCGAAATGCGTGCGAGGTGAGCACGATGCATACAAACCGGCCGGGCATGAGGTGGATTTCGTTTTTTGTCCAACAAACATGAAGGAGCATTGGTTTCTACTATGTTTGGACATTAACAGAGAGGTTGCATAATGATATTTGACTCCTATCCATCGTATCTCAAGCCACAAGAAGTGGGCGAGTTCTTAGAGCCATTGGCGTATACTCTGCCGTCTTTGCTTTATTATTGCGATGTCCAACGTCACAAGCACGAGATACAAACGGATAGGTGGAGATTATTACGTTCAAGACCGCAAATCTGCAACTAACTCACTTGATTGCGGCATATTTTGCGCGCGAAGTGGATTGAATACCTCGTCCACCGCGCCGACAAATCCCGATCATCATCCAAGATAATGACGGACTTCCGGGACACACTACGCTTTTATCGATTATGGTCCGAAATGAATTTTTTTGACACTAATTCTCATTTGCACATACAGTTAATTGATTCATTGATTCATTGATGTATATATGTTTTCTGTATAACTATTTAATGTAAATCTGACCGATTGTAAAACATTAATTCATTGATTAATTGAATACGATTCATATATACGAATGTTTTGTACAATGCATATATCTGTGAATGGTAGTTAATTAGAGAGATAATGTTCCACAAAGTGTGCGCGATCCAACATGAGCGATTCAACTCGAGCGACTCAACATGAGCGATCCAACGCGAGCGTCCCAACATGAGCGATCCAACGCGAGCGATCCAACGCGAGCGATCCAACGCGACCGATCAAACGTGAGCGATCCAACGTGAGCGATCCAACGTGAGCGAGCCAACGTGAGCGAGCCAACGTGAGCGATCCATCAAGTTTGTCCCTCGGAGCGCGATAAACCGAGCGTCAGATTTCACACATGTTCCTACAAGGCAACACAGTATACAAATTAAGATGTGATACTAATAACACATTGTGCAATTACATTCAGATTTCATACATGTTCATCGATTCAGGGGTTGATTACATGATTGTCGATTGTGTCCGACATTACCACATCGACCACATTTTCGACCACGCCTATGCTCTCCACCCGATGGGATCCGTTGTACACGTCTTGACCAACCCTTACAACACGCTTTGGGGTTGTATCCGGACATCCACAAAACCGGTGGCTTCTGCCATTCGGATATATGACCAAGTGGAAAAATTGGTTCTTCATATACCGCTTGGAGCGCTTCCACAAAATAATCTCGGTTGCGAAGGGTTGATGGACCAATGTTGCGCTCCCTAGCCGCCATGATAGCATGGGCACAAGGTATCTCATACAAATCCCACTCCTGCATGTACACTGACGTGTTTGAAGATTGACGATACCCCCTAAATGACCATCTCTCACGTGATAATTGTAACAATCAATAGGGTCAACGCGATAACGTCTACCTTTCTCACACTCGGTGGCAAGTCGTTTCTCTGCGTGTCGAAAGCAAGGTTGTCGCGGCGTGCCCCAATAATTACGCTCGTTCAGAAACCATCTTTGTAGGTGTTCTCGCACAAAATCAAATAACGCAACAATGGGGAGCAACCGCGGTACCTCAACCGTGAGTGAATTGAAACACTCAAATACCGTTGGACGTCATGTTGTCATATCGTCTGCTTTTACACGAAAACATCTTTGTCCAACGCTCCATACCTATGGCCTCTCTAGATATCGCCATCGCACTCCACGCAATAGAACAAGTTGATCCCAATACCTTCTAAATTCGGTCATGGATCGCCTGCGCGCAGACTTCTTAAATAATTCAATCTGCGCCTTATCCTTGAAATTATTCATGATGTTTAGCTCCAAGTGATAAGTACACACCCATGGAATGCATGTGGGAATACGGACTTAACATCATGTTGGCTATGCTTGCATTGCGATCGGATACAACCACCAAATTATCGGAATCACTCACAAAGTTTTTGGTTTCGTCATGAACCATGTCCATGACCGATCATTCTCACTATCCACTATCGCATAGGCGGTGGATAAATTTGATTGTTTCCATCCTCCCCCACCGCAACCAACATACAACCTTTATATTTCCTCGGTGTGAGCCATCAACAATGACAACATCCCGCATGCGTGAAAAGCCTCGTATGCATGCCCCAAAGTGCCATGAATGCATATTTAAAATTGTTTTCATCTTCAACCTCTATATCAAAAATAGTGCCCGGGTTGACAATTTTAAGGGCTTCGCCATATGCATGGAGCATGGCATACGACTCTCTGGAGTACCTTTGGCTAATGCATGTGCCATCTCCCTAGCACGCCATGCTTTGTCATAACTAATGTTCACACCATATTGTTGTCTAACATCCTCGATGATGTGCTTCCGCTTGTAAATTCGACCCACTCCCGCAAACTTGCTTCTTATTAAGTGACCTATGACTTCGCACTTGCTTGCCTTGCCTATGATCATGATTCAACAATTCAATTGAGCATGAGTGTTGGTTTCGACATACTTGTTTATTCTAAACAAGCTTGTTCCTTCCATCTGCATCATGCGTAAACTCTCCATGTGCAAGTCTTCTCCAAACAACCAACCGTGTACAAATCCTTCGTTGATTTTTAACCCTAAATTCAAAATTATTATTCATTGCCAAAGATGGATAGATCGCTTCTTCAACTCTTTCTTATTTACAAACATCGGACTAACCCCAACATCTTCATTACGATTATTAATGGATGAAGATTGTCCAATCGAGTTAAGGTTGAGGTTGGAATTGGATTTGGAGTTGGAGTTGAAGTCGAGTTGAAGTTGGAGTTGTAGTTGGATTTATAGATGGAGTTGGATTTAGAGATGGAGTTGGATTGGATGTTGGATTTGGATTTGGATTTGGATTTGGATTTGCGGTGGGATAAAGAATGGAGTATGAGTAGGGGTATGAGTGGAAATGGGAGTGGGAGTGGGAGTTGGAGTTGGAATAGGCGTTGGAGTTGGATTGGGTGAATGATTTGGATTTCCATATGGAGTTGGAGTTGGAGTTAGTGTTGGATTTGGAGTGGGATTTGGAATCGACCATGCTTCACAATTATCCATCTCATATTGTCCAAAAACATCGTGACCATGTTCTGACTCCCAAGGGTTCACATCATCGTTCACTAATGATACTCCCATCTCGTTGGGTGATATATCCACCTCTACTCGTGGTATATTGAGTGTGTCGAAGATCTAATGATTGGTGCACCACATGACTCGTATGGGGGCGACCTCATTCGGATGTACATTACCATCATTTCATTTCATCATCGATATAAATAGTTGCATCCTGGATACATTTTCCCAAGTAGAAGAAACTCAAGGTCCTGATCGGTCCCTTATGTACATTGGAGGTGCTTCCTCGAACAACGGCATCTTCACCCTTATTATAATGTCCACCATCGTGCGCTTAGTTCCCGTAACATCATATATAAGGTTTTTCAACTCAACTAACCTAATGGTGTCGGACACAACAACACCGGTTAGGCAACCTCCAATGTAACAATTTTGAATTTCATCCCAACATCCACCATATCTTATGAATAGAGATTTCTTCTCCATCCTGCAATAAAACAAGTTGAAATAGACGGTAATTCAAAGGTCAACGACATTAATAAACGACAAGAATGAACCTAGATATACCGGAAATTGGGTGTCACTATAGATCTCGTGAACGCTCACGCCGTCTCGCTCCCGCTCGTCCCGCTCCCGCCATCTCGCTCTCGTAGCACACTCGCCACGCACTTTTACCATTTGTTACTACTTCTCGCTTCACGCTCTCGCATCACGTTCGGTAATCCCATAATAACCTCCACACGCACTAACAATGTCACCACTCAATGCTTCAAGCTTCAAACACTTTCATTTCTCGTTTTTACAATTAAATTCTTCAAAACAACGGTGTGATCCTATGGATGTTTTCATCTTGATCAAACGTATAAGGGAATAAAGTATGCGCCATTAACATTGTAACGCACCTCTTACGAGCAGAGACTGCACCAATTTAGGGTTTTACGAGAAGGCTTCACGAAGAAGAATGAGAGAAGAGTATAGAACAAGTATCTTAAGCTTAATGGGAACAATAGTAGTAATTATCGAACACACAATGGAGTTTTGTACGTATTATATTATTTTACAATTTTATTATCATCATTCCTTTGTCGAGTATTCGGCTAATAAATTGGCATGTCATTTCATACGATGTCTTATCGCATAACGCGTATTTCTCGGCGTTTACGAAGGTAACCGTGAGCGGAGACGGCGTGGCGTTCAGATGTATGCATGGCGAAATCACCGCTTTGGTAAGTAAGGATGAGCGTTCGTGCGAGTAAGCGAGCGTTCTTACGAGTAAGCGGGGCGTTCCTACGATTAAGCGGGCGTTCCTTGGAAGCGCTCATAGCGTTCCTACGAGTAACCGTGGCGTTCCTGAGTAGTAAGGCGTGCGCGTTCGCCGAGAAGGCGTGGCGTGCGCGCGTTCTAGCGTTCCTACGAGTAACCGCAGCGTTCCTTCGAGAAGCGTGGCGTTCTGCGAGGCGGTGGCTACCCCGGCGTAATTTTGCGCGTGTTGCCACGCGTCGAAATAGGTCGATTTTCATTATTTTCGGCGTCGGTCATTCAACATTAATGATAATAAAATGGGGTCTTCCGTACAAATATCCCGCTATTAAGCCCGTGCTTTTAATGTTTTTGGGGAGTTCTCGTACGATAACTTATTTCTTCGCACTTTAATAATTGATGACTTACATTCTGAAAATAATGAAATATGACCCTACTCATAAAGGAGTATGAAGGGGTTTTTCTTGTTCACGTTTTCATACATGAAAACACTCTCGCTCTTGTTATCTCGCTCTCGCTCTCGCTTAAATGAGTGGCCGAAAATATAGAGAAAAAAATGACAAGAAAAAAAGTCAGACAAAAGCTATAATTGCCGAAGTAGAGCAAGAGTGAGAACTATAGTGTGATTTTTTTTTTCTTTTCTCCAATAATTTTGACAACTTCATTACTATCATGAGTAAGAGCGAGAGAGCTACAGCTAGAGTACGACATCCTTACGATAATTTGGACGTAATTCATAGTACTACAGAAAGGGTCATATATCATTAATTTCAGAACATGAGTCAAAACACATTAATGTGCGTGAAAAAAAGGTCTTCCATTCAATTTTTTCGTTTCTATGTGGCATATGATTATATTATTTTAAAGATTAAAGAACAAGTTGATTTTAGGCATTTTGTAGTGTAAGTGTTAAATTAACCCTATTTATCATCATAAAAGTTTATTGTACACAATTAAAAGTTTATAAATACATGTTAATTAACATATTTTTAAAGTATAAATATTTATAAATAAATAGATTATTTCTCAATTGATTAATTAGTCACGTATGTCATTTTTTCTTACTCAAATGAGTTGCGACGTTACGTTTTAGCTCTAGTTGTCCACCTGGTTCATATCCTAGCTAGCAAAGCTGCTTCGCCACTCAACGATTTTCCTTATGTGTTTTCAGGTGATGCATGTGAAAGACATGAGAAGTATTCCCTTTACACTACATACACGTGTGAATCCAAAAAAAAAGCGTACAAGAGAAAAAGGGAGTCGAGATGAGAGAGGTCGTATTGATGTCGATGTATACATATTGTTCTTTTTTTATATAGAGAATAATTCTCTAATTGATGTAATGTTGATCGAGTTGAATGAAAAATAGCTATAGTTAAGGGAGATTTAACTTTAATAAAACTACTATAATTAATTATGTTTGCTTGTTTTCCTTTTTCCTTCCTCCGATTTATTTTGTATTCTATGATTGTGGTGTTTAACCTTTTTAGTACGTTTTAATTGGTGTGTATCGTGAGTTTAATTTGTTGTGTTCTTAATTAGTAGCTGAGAAATTGAGATAGATAGTAAAATTAAAACCAAATATTCTACAAATTTATGATCTCATTAAAAACTATTTCAAATATAAAGAAATAAAATAAACAAGTTAAAAAGACAAAACTTATAATTTTAAACTAATCCCAAGCCATAGGTTTCTTCCCAAAAAAAATTAGGGCATAGAGTTAGGGTGAGTAATAAATAGTACCCGATACTACAAAAATAATTATAAGTAAAAAAAGGGGGGGGGGGGGGGTGATTGATGAAGCAATTAAAGAGGGTAAAATGAAAAATTGGGATTGATGAGAATTTAGCGTAAGGAGGCATAAACATAAATGGGAATGAATTGATGGGGAGTATAAGTTTTGTTGCTTAACGCATTTGGCAGTGTGGAAATTGGGGCCAACGCCAATACCAATGCCAATGGGCAGCAAGCCTCGTAAGCTGTGCACAAAAAAAATGTAATCTACTGCCCCCATCCATCACTATTCTTGGCCCCGATTGATATCACGTTTGAGTAATTTTTAAGTCATTATTTAACATTCTCTGCTCCCATATCTTACATCTTTTTTTTTTCCCTTTTATTATTACTATTATTATTTCTTTTTCTTATTAATAATTCCCCTCTCTCACTCTCACACATGCCCCTCCCCAACTTCTCTCTTATTTACTTTCCACGTACTTATTTGTCTTTTTTATTATTATTATTTAATTTATTGTTTAACTTAGTACAGGGGTCAGGTCAAAGTCAAGCAGACAACCTAAAAAAAATCAATAAAAACTCAGATTTTTTATTTTATATATATAAATTTTAAATGTTTTGGTTTTGGGTTTTTTGTTGGGCTAAATTTACGGGGGGGTTTATGGCGTTGTAATTGTCATATCATAATAAAGTAGAAAGGTTTTTAGGGGAAATTGCATCACTTCAGCCTAAAGGATGCAGCTAATTGGAGCAAACATACGTAAATAACAAGAAACTTCATGTTTTTAAAGGGAACTTAACTCTATTATATTAGGACAACACTTTTAAAATTTAAGTCTAATTCAATTCAAATTTGTCTTTTGCATGTGTAGTTGATAGTTAGCCACTTAATTTGTTGTGTCATGTGATGATGTGGCCAACTTTACCCAGTCTAATAGCTCCAAATTTGAACTCAAAATGTTCTCTCTCTCCCTATGAAACTGTTTTTTTTTTATTTTTTATTTTTAAATTTAATATATGTGGTTTAGGTACTATTTTAAACCATGAATTCTTTCCTTGATAAATGATCAGCTATTCTATTTTAACCCCTATTAATTAACTTTTAAATACTATGCTTTTATACTTTTGGTTTTATGTGTAAAGAATTGTTATTGGTATTTTAGGTATTCAAATATCATAATACAAAGAATATATATAAAAAGACCAAAACTTATGTTAGTCATTTATTAAATAATTAAAATAAAAAGTAATAACTGAGAACATATTTATGTAGAAAGTCTATAAAGGGCCCAAACAAGATTTAAGTTTATCTTGGTTTTAAATAATATTATCAAAATAAGTATATTTTATTTCTTAGTTAGTGTTTAGATCTCCACCAAATCCAATATAATTTTTTAAAAAGAAAAAAAGGAAAAACATCACCACCACTCCAAAAGTTTAAAATCGACGGTAAGGTAACTTTAATTCTATACGGTTAATTTAACAACAATAATATATACATAAAATAAGATGAAAGAAATAGATAGAGTATATATATATATATATATATTGAGAACAAAGCAAAATCGATATTGAGAGAAGATCAGGTCGTCAAGTACATTATATTTATCCCCTACCTACAGTTGGATAATTCGGATTTCTTGCACTCTCTTTACTAATTGAGGTGATGTCATATTTGTGACACGAAAGTTGTAAAGAAAGTGGATAGAGAGTAAATATATAAAAACAGTAATTTCATGAACAAGAATTTAAGGCCTTGTAGATCAAACATGAAGTATTATATGTATACATAGACATAATAAGATAAGTCCTATGATGCCATGTTTATAAACCAACATGTCTTCATAGTTTCCATCATATTATAATTTGAATTTGGGATCTCAAATATTTATGTGACTGTTGCAAACTAAACAAAATCAACCCTATAAATAGTCATTCTATATTTATCGATGCAATACCAAGGAATAGTGATTTTTTTGTTTCTCTCTAATAATTACACGTTATACTGCCCTCACTTTTTAATATAAATATTCCACACAAATAACCGGATAGAATATATTTTATATCAACAAAAATATTGTTCTTACTTTATTCATAAATGTAGGATATCTAACTTTTTTTTTTTTGGGGGGTTCTTTAGGACATCTAACTTATTTCAAATAATATAAAAAAATGTATTACAACATACATGTAAAAAAGTTAAGAATATAGTTACAATTCACGAATTTCTCACCATCAATGTTTGTTTTTATTATAATTGAAACTTAAGCATAATATATGTCATTTTAATTGCAATATCAATGTTCAAAGACAATCAATGGTTTACATATTTTCATAATGATATGATATTATCCATTGTAGACATAAGTTCATCATTTTACATTTGATTTCATCCAAAAAGTCTCATACGCCAGTGGAGATGATGTCATTCATTTATATTTATTCATGATCTTCCCATCATCTAATCGATTTGAAACTTTTCTTGTACACTCAATCGTTGACTAACAAAAACAAACCAAGTTTGGTTGAAATTATTCTTTTAAAACCCCCAATTATATTGTCAAGTAAACGAAGCAAACCATAAGATGCCAATAGATTTGCAAACTTCCTTAATTTTATCACATTGAGTATTGAGTTGAGATGGAGAGTAACCTTACCATATATAAGATATATGGGTTACTCCTCTCATTACCAATTGGTTTTGATATGGAACCTCATATAATCTAATATAGTATCAGACCCCATTAAGTCTAAACGGGCATTCGGTTCAAAAATTGAAATTGAGATCCGATCCAAAAATGGTGAACCCAAAAAGACACCATCTTGAGGAGACATGTTGAGGATCCCACATTGAAACAGTGGAGAGTAACCTCACAGTATATAAAATATATAAATTACTCCTTTCCTTACCAATTAGTTTTGAGATGCAACCCTATATAATCTAATAATCTGAACAGGGTGATAGTCATGATCCAAAGTCATCATAGATATTACATTGTATTCACTCGACAAAGAAAGGCCATTATTTGTATTCCAATAATGCAAAGTTTTGAAAAAATTCTTACAACTTACTCATAAAACTTTCGAACTTGGTTTCATTAATAATTGGCAATAGATTTCCCAATTTGTCCCACATTATTTGGAACCAAAAAAAAAAAGGAAAATCTAGCGGTAGCGGCATGTGGAAACATTATGAGTGTGTAGTGTGGACTAAACGAAAATCTGGTGAAAGCAAAACGCACCGTTTTTCTACATTATTTGTGGGAGCCCAACCTGACAAAAAAATCCGACAATATAATATCAACTTTTCACCAGTACTTGGCCAAAGTCGAACCATGTAATCATTATCTTCATTTCCCCAAATTTCCACAAAAAAAAGAAAAGAAAAAAATAAATTGAAAATAGAGAGAAATAGAAAGAGCAAAACGCAAAATTGTGTTGCCGTATTGTTGGCAATTGATGGGAGTTCAGTCAATGATGGCCAGCGACTGTTTTTTCTTCGCTTGTTGACTCCGCAACTATCGAAAAATATGAATCAAAATAAATTTACAAAGCGCCATCCATTTCAATTTTCAACCACTACGCGTTGGCTTCTATATTTCCAATAAAACGGTTTGTTTTTCCTTATTTTTTCATTATTGCGGTGTGCCTCTAATTAAATATTTCGCGTCAATTAATAGTTTTCTATTTTCATTTTTATTTGCACAGAATAATTTATTTTTCTTCATTTAAGCGTTGTTTGGAAACTGTTTAAGAAACGTATTATAATTTATGCAAGCTATTTCTAAATATTTTCGTTTTCCTTGTGTTTTTTTGTGCGTATTCTGATTAATGACCATTTTTTATATAAAAGAAATAAATAATGAAATTAGTCATATTAAAATCATGGATTTGGAATTAGAAAAAATGATTCGAATGAATAGTATTTAACATTCATTTTTAGAAACATCTACAATTATATGATTAATGGTATTTTTTTTTTCTTTTTTGTCAATATAAATATAACTCAATTGTGATAAAACATATATTATCGATAAAAAAGTCAAAAAAAAAAATCTCACCCATTAAAAGTTATTTTGAAAAATATAATGAACCTTCCTTCAAATTTACAAGCCAACCTCCCATCTCCTTCCATAACAAACTTGTAATATAACTCAACAATTTCATGGGCGTAGATTGTATGAAGTGTTTTACATTTTATGATTATACATAAAGAGAATTTTTTTCCAAAAGCATATGTAAAATAGAATGATTTTCCCGACATGTCACAAACAAACAAGAAAGCATCATTCAAAATTCGTACACTGTGGTAGATAAACGGTACGAGAATTTCCTTTTTCAAAAGGAGAGAGATAGAGCGGAGAAATTAAATAAAATGAGTTGATTTCTCAAAAAGAAAAAAAAAGAGAGAGAGAGAGAGAGAGAAATAAATTGCTTTTTTTAAAGAAAAAAAAAAGAAAAAAGATATGAATCATGATTAGGGTAGGAACAAGGATCACATGCATGCCTTTGCCTGCATTGCATGAAAAGAAGAGGAGGAAGGAAGAAGACTTTCCTCCAAATGCATATTTTTAAAGCAAAAGAAAAGAAAACATAAAAATGATTCTGTCCTTTTAAGGGTCGCTGAGTTTTTGTAACCAATAAAAATTGCTTTGCAGAAACTTAACTCACCACCATTTGCTTCCTTAAAAAGCGCTTAGTTTCACTCATCTACCTAACTTCACATGTGTTTATTTGGTCGGTGGTTTCTTGTAATTTTGCCTTCAATTACCTCCTAAATCCAAATCCAAATCCAATCATTCAATAGAATTTAAGTAAAAGATTCGGTACTGATTAACCCTTAAGTAAGAGATGTTCATGTGGCCGTTATCATTTTGCCTTCCAGTCTCAGATTAACTCACGATTTGTGGCATCCCACTACTTTTTCTTTATTAACTTTTCTCATCTCATTCTTCTCTCTACCCAGATTTATTGCTGGGCTGGGCTAATAAATGCTAACCAAATGGGCCTCCCAAAGCCCTTTCATTTTTGGGCTTCTAACTTTAAATGGGCTTGGACCACAAAGGTTTTGGTCCATTGTTGTTTTCTTTCCCTTTCTTTCTCCGAGGTGATCAGGGACTCATATCTCATATGTAATTCTAAATCAAACAAACTTTTTAAAAAATTGTCCTTTTTTTTTTTGTTCTTCCCCTTTTTATGTACAACAAAGCGGACATTTTTGCTTCAACTTAAGCTAACTCTACTGGTATGGGGGCTTTCTTTAATTTTAAGGTAACATATTCTTCTACTCATTCATTCCTTACATCATACAATTTAGATAGATTGCTTAGGCTTGTTCATCTTTAGCCCAAGAGTACTTCATTACTGAATTGTTACTTGTTACACAGGAAATTCATTTTATTTCCCTTGCCAACTTTTGCATAAGAAATAATTTGCTCTTTTATTTTGTTTGATAGGAATTTTCTAATTACCAACCAAGAATATTGATGAAATAAACAAATTTTTTCCATTGGATTCTTTTAAGTTTCAACAATTTAGTCTTATGATCCTAGAGAAAATTCCACTCTCAAATTTTTACTTCCATTTCTTTAAACTAAATAATTACTTGTTTGTCCCAAATAAAATGTTTTTTTTAATGTTTTAATTAATGCTTAACTCAATTAAATTTTGATTTGATGGAATAAAAATATGTACCTAAAACAATTCCTAAAAAAACTTCTCAAATATTTATTTTAATCAATTTTCATATATAGGGGGAGTAAGTTTGTCATACAGTGTAATTTAAATATTTTTTAAAACAAAATTTTTTCTTTGTACACTTTTTTATAAATAGAAAGTTTTAATTAAAGTCATGGTGTATTTGGTTATGTTTTATTAAAAGTAATTTTAATCCCAAGTTCATTTATGCCCAATTACTATAAAGTGATAAAAAGACTTAATACAAATTAATCTAAAATTAACATTAAACTAATAATAATTGAACTATACTAATTATCCAACATTTCATCGTATATCATATACTAGAGTAATTATCAAGCAATCATTTTTTCAAGAATCAAAAGTGATTCTTCACAAAATTATTTTTAACCAATTAATATTTTTTTCAAGTGGGTTTTTTTTTCCAAACAATTCTAGACTTAATTTAGAATTAAAAAAAATGGTCTCTAAATTCGTACAAAAAATTGTGTACAGATTTAAATATTTGACATTAAGAGAATTGGTAGATGTTATAACCGTTGAGCCAATTTAGTACGTGTAATAATTTGTATTTGTGTTAATTTCACTGAGGGGTTGAAGAGCTTGTTTTCGAGATTGAAACTTCACCGAATTCTTAGAATGTTCTTGATTTCTGTTAAGTGTTCTTCTTTCATACGATGTTTATATTCAGGTGCTTCTAGAGACTTCACATCTTCATTTCTGAATTCTCTCAGAGCTTTTTCAATTATGAAGTCTTGAGAATAAATGAGTAAACTCTCTATTTATAGAGTTCCTCATAGCCTCCACCTCCTGTTGGATTGGACTCGATTGATTTTAGGTCACCTCCTTAGACTAGGCCCGACTAACTTTGGGCCAATGGGTTGAACCTATTTAACTTTGGGTCGGTTCTCTTGAACTAAACCTTATTGACTTTGGGGCTCGCCTCTGACTTCAGGCCTATCTCTGGATTTAATCTTTGGGCTTTCAATTCGGACTTTGGTCTTCCAAGTTTCAAAGAACTTAATTATGTATTTGGATTTGTCATAATTTAATTTAGGATTGTTGCAAATTTAATTAATCTATAGTTAATTATAATTTCGTCATCCATATTAAGTAATGACGTAATAATTAAATCGTTACAAACTTTATCGCATATATTCTCCTTTTAACCATGTGACCTTAGAAAAACATTGCTATTATGAGAGATTCACGATGCAACTATTAATATTTAATTACATCACTGGCAATTAAAATCCATTGTGGCCCGTGGGATCTGTTCAATTAAAATAATAAAGTAAATATTAATGTGATGTGGGTGGCTGGATGTAAACCTCACTAGCTTAAAAATTATAATATTGTTGGGGTTTTTAAAGATAAAATATAGTTGTTGGGTTGAATTGAACATTTCCGTACTTGGAAAGATTATTGAAGACCATACAGAGAGGGCCACGTGGCGTCAAATCTCAATCTGGATACTGGTTGGACCCGATATTTGAGGATATGAATGACACGGACTTTAAAGGAGAGCCACAGATTGGGATTATTCCAGGTAAGCAGAAACTGACGTGGCGGATATCAGATTCTCTACGCCACGTGGCAGTGAAGCAGCCAATTACATATTCCCTCTCCTATCCATTTAGATAAGGGCTTGCATACATTAACAAACTGAGATTCAATCCAAGCCCACACGGCCATCTTCGTCACTCAAATTTCCCATTTTACAACTAAGTGATCTGACCCAAAATGGCTTCGGCTTGTGCTTCTTCTGCCATTGCGGCTGTGGCAATCTCTTCAACCAGGCAAGTTCTCTTCTTCATTTGTAATTAATTTTCCATGCTTTATTCAATCAAATTATTATTTATATGAAGCTCAAATTATTGCAGTTCCCAGAAGAATGGTTGCCCCAAGGCTGCTGCTAATTTCATAACCGGGAAGAAGCTGAGGCTGAGAAAGTACACCACCGCTGCTGTCGCTCCTCGATCAGCTCCCGTGTGCGCCGCTGCTGACCCCGACCGACCCCTCTGGTTCCCGGGCAGCACCCCTCCCCCATGGCTCGACGGCAGCCTCCCCGGTGACTTTGGCTTCGACCCTCTTGGTCTTTGTAAGTATTAACCTATTACTAGGTTCAAAAGTTTAAGCTAATGAGTTACCATCTATTCTTATACTAGAATAGAGATTTAAACCTTTATTATTTTTTTTTATAATGTTCTAACCAATTAAATTATGTTGTTGTTTTACCGTCACAATTTAGGCATAAGACTTCTAGTATCATATGTGAGTGTGGAAATTAATAAATAGCTCGATATTAGAATAAAATTAATTAGGGAATAAATTACTCTGTATTCAACCCATTTGGTTCTATATCATAGAAAATTATGCTATCATTTTTTTATTTCAATTATGCTACCAGTTTAATGATCGATTATCGAACACTAGCAACTTAACATCCAATTTAATTTTTGAAAATTAAACCTACAAATTCTATTTCCACGTATGAATTTACTTGTTTGGTTATCTATTTTTATTTATGTTTTAAAAAATCAAACCAGGTTTGAAAACTAAATTTTGATTTTATTTTTAGAATTTAGTTAAATGCTTAATTAAATGAGATTAACCTCATGGTAAAGAAATTAAAATTAAGATAAAATAAACTTAATTTTTAAAAATAAAAAATAAAATGGTTATAAAAAAAGAGATTTAAGCTATTGAGTCGGAAAATATTTAATTTTTATTTATATCCTTTCAAGTAAGTTTATGATTCTTGTTATGAGAAAGAGAGAATTTTGAAGGTACCATAAAATTAAAACCTACTGTGTGTTTGATAGCTTCTGATCCGGAGAGCTTGAGATGGAACCAGCAGGCGGAGCTGGTGCACTGCCGGTGGGCAATGTTGGGCGCCGCCGGAATTTTCATCCCGGAGTTCTTGACAAAGATCGGAATTTTGAACACTCCATCATGGTACTCCGCCGGAGAATTGGAATACTTCACCGACACCACCACTCTCTTCGTCGTCGAACTCATTTTCATCGGTTGGGCCGAAGGTAGACGGTGGGCCGACATCCTCAAACCCGGCTGCGTCAATACCGACCCGATATTCCCGAACAACAAGCTGACCGGAACCGACGTCGGGTACCCGGGAGGGCTGTGGTTCGACCCACTCGGGTGGGGCAGCGGGTCACCCGAAAAGATCAAGGAATTGAGAACGAAAGAGATCAAGAACGGGCGATTGGCTATGTTGGCCGTGATGGGCGCGTGGTTCCAACACATTTATACTGGAACCGGTCCCATTGACAATCTTTTCGCCCACCTCGCCGATCCTGGCCACGCCACTGTCTTTGCCGTGAGTTTTTTTTTTTTTTAATCTGGATGCTTAATTTTGAGATAAAATAGATGGTTAATTATTTTTGTTTTAACCGTTTTTTGCTTTTTTACTTTCACAGGCTTTCACACCCAAGTGAGGAAGGTGTTGAAATCGAGGGGCATAGGAGATGTAGCGATGTGTTTGTGACAAAGGGAAAATGTGTGTATTAAATCAGAACTCCAAAACTCTATGTTTGTCTTCTATGTATGATGGACATTATTATCAATTTAATGTACAAAATGAGAACGAGAATTAAGGAAGTTTAGATGCCTTTTGAGTTCTTTCTATGAAGCAAATTAATAAGAGTATTTGATTCTAAAATATTATAGACAAAAAAATGTGGACTACGCATTATTAAAATTATAGAATATTTAAACTATTTAAGAAGTTGGATTAGATTGTGATCGGTGATTCAATATAATCGTGGAGTTTCATTGAGTGTATAAACTTTTATTTGGTGATACCCTAGCTTAATGAGCTTCAACGAATAATAGTACGATGCAAGAGTTATGGTCTCCAATAAACTATACATATTTCAGTTATCGCTTGATAAAGAGAATTTCAAATTTTAACCTATTTAAGTTGAGGAAAACCTATCTATATATTGAATTATGCTCAAATTCATTTTAGTACAATATAATCTATAGATCTAAGCTCGATCATCTTGCTTATGCACTTGATGTCAATAATTCAATAGGCATAATTTTGGCGTTATTGCTATTGTTTAGCAAATCTATAATGCCCGAGAGAAGATTTTCATTAACAAAGATTGTTAGCAAATCTTTAGTACAACTTTATATATCAATCATTTTTTTAGTATAACAAATGTGAGATATGATGATAAGTTCATACAAATTATGGTTGAACTATGCTCATTTTGGCTATATATCAACCACTTGACACTATAAAAGTGAGTACATTTCATCTTTTCCTTCCTCAATACTTGGAATTTTTCTTCATTCTCAAAACTTCTGAGTTCAATACATAGTTTCACACATGAATAATCTTAATGCACCAAAGGTTAAGACTATTGTATATTCAAGAATGATTTGTTAGCGAATAATTTTGTCTACTCACCCTATTTACCTTGTGTGAAACGTCTAAGCCGGAAATTTTCACATGAAGGGGTAAAATTTTACCTTCTCATTTTTGTATATGCAATCTTTCAATTAAAAAGAATTAGAGGGGCAAAATGGGGTAAGAATTTTAAAATCTACAAATTTTCAGTACATTTTTTTTTTTTTGGTAAGAGACGAGTTAAAACTTAAGGCAACTACCCCTTCTTTTTTTCGATCATGCCTCTCCTCTCTAGCTAATTCGATGCCAAAAAATAATATAAATAAAAATAAATCACATCGACAACGACAAGTTGGAGCTCTTTTTAGGTACCGATAATATAAATAATTATTAGTTATTAACGATTTTTTCAATTTTCTCCAATCAGAATCTTTGTAAAATTAACTACTAATCTACCGGGAAGTTTCAAAACTATGCTAATGGCACAAAAAATGTCAAGTAGGCAAGAGCAAGTGGACTCTATGTTGAAGTGAGTTTCCCTAAAATTTGAGACTTTTTTAGATGTTAAATTAATTATTTTGCATGTATTTTTAAACTTTTTTTTTTTCACTTTCAATCCTATTTGGAATATAAGTTAGAGTGACGATAATGTTTAGATAAGATTGAGTCGATTTAGTTAACTATTTTTTTTAAAGATTTTTATGGAAGTCAATTTAGCTAACAAATACACTGATTATTCTTCCAATTGTCAAGGATTTTTTTTTTTTTTTTTTTTTGCAACCTTGAGTTCATGAAAGAAAAGGGATTGTAGTTCTCTGATCAGTAAATTTCGTTTTTTTTTAATAGAAAGCTTTTCACTAATAGTTCTTAATGATATTTCGAAAAGAGTAATAGTTCTTTATGTAATATAAGAAAAAGCTAAACTCAATAATAAGAGCTTAATTAGTATAATATAGTGAAATTAACTTGTATTATCAACTTAGAGTTCCAATTCTCTTATTTCGAATTATACCAAAAGAAAAAGAAAACCAAAAAGCTGTGAGCAGAAATGATAAAGTGGCAGAACTGTTCCACGAACTCCATATAAATTATTCGAGTTTAAAAACTAGACATTCTAATATGAATACTCATCTTTCTGTTTCTAGATTTAAAATAATGAGAACTGTGAACAAATCAAAATAATTTATAATAAAATAAGACCAAACAGCCAACCATATCGCAGGAACTAATGACATATAAATATACTAAAAAGACGTAATGGGAAATTTCCATATACATAAAAACAAAACTTTGACTTAGACTCCGATTTTTATATCTGCAAGTTGTTCGACACTCTCTTCCTTCCTCCAATGCTTAGCGAACGAGAAAAGCGACACCTATTTTCTTTTCTTTTCATTCATATTATCATTATTATTTGCAGAAAAAATCTCTTCGTAATCTCCTCTCCATCAAACCCAGAACCAGACAGAACAGACACTCGTTAATTAAAATTTCAATTCAATTTATTATAGGAAAAGATTACACTAGAGAGATTCACTGAATCCAATACTTAAAAAATTAATTCGATTTATAACAGCAAAAGATAACACTAAAGAGATTCAATAAATAACAAATTAATCCGATTCATTAATAAAGATTATGACCTTCTTGCTTATCTGTTTTGGCCGAAATGCCAGCTACAATGAAACCAAAATCATCAAATCAGATGAAGTTAAATTCAATGCACATTCGTTCGAAGACAAAATTTTCAAATTGTGGAACTTAAAAATACCAGCACCATTCTACAACAGATTATGCAGATTCAGAAATTGCAAAAGAGGTGAAAAAATTAAAAGATGGGAAAAAGAGAATAGAGAAAGAATAAATTAGTATAAAAAGAAGTAACCATTTCTATACGAATCTGAATTGAGTCGAATGATTCGCTCGTTGTAAATCTCAACAACTCCCATTTTCAGAGCTCTCTCTCTCTCTCTCTCTTCATCCGTACTAATCTTGTGAAGAGAGAGAGAAATTACAGAGGACTTTTTTTTCGTTTGCCCCAATAATTAGAGAATATTACAGTAGTGACAGAGCGGAGGAGAAATCGGGCATCAGGAGGAAGAGGAAGGATAGTTGGTTCGGCGGACGGAGATTTGGGCCGGTATAGGGCGGCCGGTGCCGGAGCCGCCGCAGCTGCTGCAGAACATACGACCAGAACCGGAGCAGGTCCGGCAGCCGATGTCCCCGTCGGACCAGCGGGAGCAGAGACAGGGGACTCGGCCGGTGCCGTTGCAGGAGGGGCAGCGGGGGAAGGAGCCGGCCATGGGCTTGTGGTCCATCACCGATTTGACCAGAACGGCGCCGGCGAGGACGCTGAGGCCGGTGGCGAGCTGCGTTAGAACGATCGGAACCATGTTTGGGGGATTACAGAGAGAGAAATGAGAGACGGGAGAAGAAAGTGGGGGAAGTGGAAGGAAGGAAGATTTTTTTTTTGGAGGGGAGATTTTATTATTTAAAAAAAAATGAAAAAAAGAAAAGAAAAGAAAAGAAAAGTGGTGAGAAGGAGGAACACGTAGACGAAGGAGCAGTTGGTGGCTTTGAGAGAACAATTGTGTTTGGGGCAAAGTTGGAGTTTAGTGAAGGTGGCCTTTGCGTGGGCGTCTTCGTTGCTTCAATCTCTCTCTCCTTCCAATTTTCTTTGTGGATGTTAGATTTTGTTCATAATTCTTCTCCCTAAATTTTATCCTTTTTCTTTTCCTCTTTCTATGTAAGGTTTTTCTTTTCTATTTACGGGAATGGTAATGGATAGCAAAATCTATTAGGATATTTACAAATCTAGTTATAGTTTCTCAAATTGATAAATATAGTAAAAAAAATTCAATATGATTTTCGTTTTTCTCATTATTTCAATTTTACTCTCATTGATTTATTAATCGGTCTACTAGTAGGTATATTTGATATACTTTGTATTTAGTATATCAATATTATATCTCGTATACTTTATGTTTTTTTGTTTCACAATATTTTTTTTAATCATACATACTTATTAGGTGCATCAATGTAGTATATATGATATATCGAGCATAAATAACTAACTCAAAAAAGTATGTGTTAAAACCCAAAGAGAATTTGGGGTTCGAATCAATGTATTAAAGAAAACTATGCATTAAAATCTCAACAACTTATTTGAATAAAAGGTGAGATGTGCGAGAAGGTCTAAGAAACCAGATTAAAGTTCTGGTCTGTAAGGGCGTAGGTTCAAATCCCACTCTTAACAATTATTATTTTTCATTTGTTTTTTTCCTTATTTATGTGCTATGAAAAACAAACATTTTCATTAAATTTTTAAAAAATGTTGAGATGGCCGAGTTGGTCTAAGGCGCCAGATTAAGGTTCTGGTCCGAAAGGGCGTGGGTTCAAATCCCACTCTCAACATCATTTTTTTTCTTCATTTAAGTACATGAAAAATAAATATTTTACAAAATTATTAAACAATATTTTGAGATAGCCTAGATGGTCTAAGGTGATTCCTCTGAAAGTTGTTCAAATCTTACCTTATTACAAGTGTTCAGATTCCCTGTGAAAGGGCAGTTCAAATCCCACTTTCGACAGCAATTGTTTTTCCCCAATTAAGTACCGTAAAAAATACATACATTCATGAATTTTTTACCAAAGGTTTGAGCGCCAAGTTATTATTTTTTTAAATAGTAGTCCAAATCTACTGTCCCAAATCATATTTCAATTATTTTTAAAAAATAATATAAAGGCTAAGTACCATAGAAAACACATGGTTGCACCCATGTATTTGTAGTTTACTTTATAACTATATAAAAAAAAATATATTTTTTTTAAAGAAAAATTTTTGTGGTGGAAAGTGGATTGTACAATACTTAGATAAAGTCAAGTTGTGGTCAAGCATTATTATCTTGGACAAATCAATGAGCCTGAAGTACTTAGAAAACTTGTTAAGTTTGTGTTTACTTATTGATAATATGTTGGTAAAAGTGGCATAAGACAAATGTCCGAAGTAATAGAATTTCCACTATTTCGTGGAAAATTTATTCCGTGAGGTTGACACAATGTAGTTGGTATCAAATTATTCAATGAGACCGCCATAATGTGTCTGCTTCTTGGATTCTTCTAATAACCATTATATATAAATTTGAGGTACTTCTCTCTTAATCAAACGATAAAAAACTGTCAATCACATTGTGCGATCTCATTAAATAATTTGTCCATTTCAAGAGATGGTTCAACTAGTAAAGACAAGTTATAAAAATAAATAAATAATTTAATCATCTAATCTCCAATTGTCTTTAAATTAAACTAGATCACCTCAAAAGATTTTCCAAATATTTAGCTCATCCATATGAGAGAAGAAGAAAAAAAAAAAACCAATCTTTCTTCCAGATGGGTTTCTTCCATACTCGTAGTCCTTTATTGTGCCCGTCCTAAGGTATCCCCTCCAATGGCAGCCAAAAAAACATTGTTCGAGTCCGGCTTCATAAATCTTCTGTCTGCAATCAGACTGTAATCAATCTCTTCTCTCATCTGTCTATGTATGAGCGAAGCCACTCCCGTCGTCCCTATAATGTTGGAAAATTTTTCTAGCAAAGCTTGAAAGATAACAGATCCAAAGAATCAGAAAACCTGTCTAATGTTGATGTTTATTCTTGAAGTTCTTATGTATTCCAGAAAATGCAAATCATCTTGACTTGAGAACTTCCTTTCAATAAGAGAAATTTCCTCACTTTCTTCATCTGTGAAGATCCGTGGTACACCTGCAAGACATCCACAGCATGTTTCGGGAAGTTAACGGCCTTTCGACAAATGAATAACTCGGCATTCTTTGGAATCGGATATCCGAGGTGAATATACAAAACAAAAGGACAATGCAAGTGCAGCTATCTGCTATAGAAATACAATTCAATATAATGATTGAGTAAACATCGAGTCTACATTACCATGGAAACATTCCCTTGCTTCTCCAGCCATTAGCACGACATCTCCACTTCGAAGAAACATGGCTATGGGCGGATCCTGTCTCGACTTGCCACCCAATAGAAAAATAGCTTTGCAACCCAAACTGGACAATGTCGAGGCGGGTGAATATCGAAGATAACAGAATAAGTATTAGAACTCATGTCCTCCTAACATATCAGACAGAAAGAAAATTCAAAGAGGATAAGTTGGCAGGATACCTCATGCTAACAATTGGCTTGCTCCAGTCAGCTTCCATGTCATCTAGGTGACCCCCGAGCGTGTCACCTAGAAATATCGATTAGAGTCATGGCAAGGTTTTATTAACTTTTCATGCATTACTGATTATTCTATTGATCTCAACGAACAAAAATTTCTTTAGTTACCCGAAGCAAAATAATTCACTATTGCAGCTTCAGGCTTGAATTCTTCCCCAGTTGGCATTGCAGCTGCCGCCATTCTTTTGGCAAGTTTGCATAGTGCAGAGGGTATCTTATTATGGGGCAGAGATATGTCATAGCTTCGCTACGCCGTAACAAGGAGATTAATTCAGAGAATAACATGAGGTTTTGGTGTTTTGGAAAGAAAACTAAAATCCCCACACGGAATGGTCTCCTAATATTGCAACTTTCATATAGAAACCATTATAAACGTTCAAACAGAGAGTTTAAATCAATGTAAGACAAGCAAACTACAAAGATTTCTCGTTAGATTAGACTCACCTTGGACCAATCAAATTGTAGGCCGAGTGTACTCCAACGCAACTTCCGAAGTAATACAGAAGCAGGAACTGATTTGCAGGTCCCCCTTCTGAATGAAACAGTATTTTCCTCCACAAATTTCCATCCATGAGAATTTCCATTGCTAACGGAAGGTTCAATGTCAGAATCAACATTGAAATCAGAGATTTCATTATCTTCAACTAAAACCCTCTTTTCCTTTGCTGCAATGAAAAGGTCTTGACTTGGTCCATAAATAGCATTATGATTGGTTCTGTTAGGAGGCTGCGGGAAATTCGTTAAACTCTCCCTAATCCATTGGCATTGCTCTTCTAAACTTAACGCACCGGGAACAAAGTAAAACCCTACATTTTAGACACATCAAGAACAACTGAATTTGGGATCTTTTTCTTCGAAACAGTATCGAAAATGGAGAATTGGCAATACCAGGACGATTCTCCAAGCAGAAGACTGGTGCATCGAGATCGCACTTAGTCGCATTCACGCCCAACGGAAGTGCACCATCCTGATTGTAACATTCGAGGATACGCTTGAAATCGATAACCTCAGACAAATCCACTTGTTTCGGTAGCTTTTTCCTGAGATAAATCATAAGCAAGAGTTTGAAACATCGCCTCTAACAACGAGTTCGTTGCCAATTGAATGAAATAAAACCTGAAAGAGCGAATTGAGAAGAAATATACTTTTTGGAAGATTTGTAGGTGTCGTCGTAGTACAGTTTGTATTTCTTTTCTGCTCTTCTGAAAGCGGTGCGCTCAGAGTCGTCTGTGCCTTTGTCGGATCCGTACATTTTATGGATCCGCTGCCGCCGGTGAGTTATCGATGGCTGTAAGATTGAGCTTCTGAATTATGGCGATTGACGGGAGCATCAAGTTTAGGGCTTTGACCAGTGATAAAAAAATTATTAAATATTTCAATAGTTACCCTTGCCCCCTCCATTTTTATCTAAAACCTTCCCATGGATTAAATTCAAGCTATTGCAATATTACTTTTAAATTATCTTCCAATAAACTTTCATTTGAAAATTTATGAAGAAAATTGTGATCAATAGATTATAAAATATATTCCTAATACAATTTTAACGTATTCTCCCCTTTTGTTTAGAATTCTCTCTGGAGTATTCAAAATCTTTCAAACGAAATGATGAAAGTCTTTTATTACCTCCGGGTGAATTTGGGCCAATTGAGTTGGACCTACTGTTTACTGTGTCAACTTATTTGAACTGAACCAGTTTGGTTTTGGACAATAATTTTGACCTTTTTGGGTTTAGTTGATTTGAGTCTTCTGCCTTAAATTGAGTCTTATTGAATTTGAGTGTTCGTCTCTAGCTTGGGCTTTGGTGATTGGTCCTTTACTCTAGGCTTCCAAATTTTACCCAATTATGTAGCTATACTTACCATAATATAATTTAGGGTCTTTCAATTTTAATCAGTTAAATATAATGTTGTCATCAATGTTGAGTGATGACGTAACAATCTTTAATTTGTCGAAATTTCTATTTCAACAACTTTATGTATGAATTTAATTTACCCTGCATAATGTAACCTAAATCTAAATTAGTAGTTATTCTTCGGATAACTATTTGATTTTTAAAAGTCAGGCTTATATTTTCATAATTTCTCTAGAAGATATTTAAAATTCTAATAAATTATAAATAATATGAGAAAAGAAATAATGGAATTTGACTCATCAAAAAAGTCAATTGAGACGTATGGTTTCAAGTCAAAATAGTATACAACCCTCTCTTCGTCCAAAGACCACGACTTCAAATTAAGTCGTCGTGTAGTTTGATCATTTAATTTTTCGTTTTTAAAAATTGTATTTACTTTTAAATTATTTTTCTACCGTAAATTTAATATGGTTTTAAATAAAAATATATGAATTGTAGCCAAATTTGAAAACAAAAGTAAAATGTTGGTTTTGTTTTTTAAAACATATGTAAACGTTAAATAACAAAAGAAGAAAATTCATAAACGAAAGTAGTATTTGTAGGCTTAATTTTTAAAAATCAAATAATTATTAAATATGACCTAATTTTTTTTCATTTTTTTTTTAATTTTAACTAATGCATGAATGCAACAAATTTTGAACATAGATTAACTATTGTAATACTTGTCTAATGAGAGATACAACGATCCCGTTCTATCTCCAGCCTCATTTAATTTTCATCTTCACACCATTTAACCAATAGGTTTATCCAACTATATTAATAGCACACAAATAAAAACTAAACTAAGTATATTATTTTCTTATTTATTTTTTTAGTGCGTGAACCTTTCTATGCCAAACGAGTACAAGTCAATTACTCATATAACCTATGCGAGTAGCAGTTTCTTATTTACATAGAGCTTATATAATTTGCTCTACTTCAAGTATAAATATGATTTTCTCATTAAAGATAAATTATATGCGATAAATTTTGTACAAACGAAAAATAGCTAATTTTACCGCCATTTTCTTTTCTTTTATTATTATTATTATTATTATTTGCCCAGAGAACCACAGGTATAAATTCAAGCGTGACCAAATTGCTTCCCCGTATCATCATCCATTAGGGCCGTGAAAAGAAAAATATCTGTACTTCTTGATTTGCAAGCAATTCCTAGAAGTCAATTAAAGATTGAGAACCAGAAATGGCCGCAAGCAGGGCTGTGTTGCGTTCTGCATCGATATTCTTAACGGAGCCATCGCGACCCGTTCACTTCAGCCGTGCTTCTTCTTCCTTCTCACTCGGAACTAGACGATCCTTCATTCACAGATTGAATTGCAATGTGAGGAGTTCTAGGACACGAGGGTTTCACTTTCCCGAACGAACTGTTCTGAATTGCTCCCACGATGAGACTCAATCGACGTCGTCGTCTAATCAGGACGGCCAGGGCCCTCCTCAGGAGGCTGTTTTGAAGGCAATTTCAGGTTTCTACCTGACCCTTATGTTATCAAGGCTTCGGAATTGTAAGCCATAAATCAACTAATTTCATTCTTAAACTCTTCTCATGGACAATTGTCTGCAGTTCTTTCTTGTGTGTGAGCTTTTGCTTGTCCATGTTTCTATTTCACGATGGCTTGTTAATTGATTGTGAGTTCGTTTGGATGCTCGATACAGAGGTATCTAAGACAGAAGGGAGGGTTGGGCATACCACGAATATGGTAATTGGTGGAACGGTGACAGATGATTCTACCAATGAGTGGATAGCTTTGGATCAAAAGGTGCGGAATAGTTACTTCATTAGCTCTGATTTATGTATGGAAGGGCTGGTTCACATATTTCGATGGCTGGGTTTGTAGGCGAATCAGTATTTTTTTTTCTTATGTGGACACTTCTCTCTATCTCTGCTGGAGTTAGAAATAAGTAGAAGACTCGGGGAGGATTTACCTGTAAAAATCACATTATTGGCCCTATGGTATCACTATCACCTTGAATTTTGGATGATTATTTGACAGGTTAACTCGTACCCGGGTGTTAGAGGCTTCACAGCAATTGGAACTGGGGGAGATGATTTTGTGCAATCTATGGTTGTCGCTGTGGAGTCTGTCCTCCAACAGCCAATTCCTGAGGTGATTATTTTCAGTTTTTCAGCAATTCCCGATGTGATTATTTTCAGCTTTCAGGCCAATTAAAATCACAGAGCCTATCAGTCACTTTATTCCACAGATGTCTGATTATATCGCACGTTATATGTGTAGAATTTCTAAGAAATTGAAATTCATGGCTGCAGTTAGTGATAAAATTAGGCTAATAATGTTATTTCATCTGCTGTTTTATTCAGTAGGAAACACAGCCTTCCTGAATAATGTCAGTTACAAAATATTATACAGAATGAATTGATGATGAAAATTGGAAGATGTAACCTAAATATAATAGCAACTTCTAATTGTATTATTGTTATCATTGTTATACTTATAATAGTTATTTTTAAAAATTTAAAACTATATATTAGTGAATTAGTGGTATAACTGCATGTTTGTTTGTCTATACATCTGTAGAATGTAGTATTTTATAATTGTTTGTGCATCTATGTATCAAAATAGATCAAGATTGTCTTATAACAATTTCCGTCAGAGTTGTATTCCAGCCAATGTCCAAACATAAAAATGGTAAAAGTATTATTTTGAACTTTTTTCAACTTTCACGGACTGGCGAAGTCTGTCATTTTCCTCATCCCTTACACATGTTAGTTTACAAAAAATATTGTGGAAGTTTTTGTATGTGACATGTAAGTTCACAAAAAATATTGTGAAAGTTTTGTATGTGGACCTTGATGGCCACTGCATTAAACTCCTAAAAGACAAGGTGGATGTTCATATGGTATAGAGGAACAGTTGGTCTTTCTAATGAATAACATGGACATAGAAAAGCAATTCCTAGAGAGTTAGAGGATGCATCTGTAAAGTAAAGTCTGAAGGAAGATATCTTTTGGAGACAAAGATGCAAAAATGACTTGAAAGAACGGGAGCAAAATTCTACCTTTTTCCATCTTTCAGTTGATGGATGAAAGAAGAATATGACTTCCCAGGAGCTTTCTTTTGCAGGCGAGTCTGATTAATGGCTTAGAGGGTGGAAAGGGAGTTCGTGAAGTTTTTGTCAACAGCCTTTCATGGTCTGATTTTTCACTGGAGACATTTGTGATGATTTGATTATGGAAGATGTCAAAGTGGAGTTGGAAGTTCCTTCCTAAAAGGAAGAGCATTGAATGAAAGTCTTGGAACATCATCAAGGTTGATGTAATAACGGTGTTACAGTGAATGCTTGTGTATATCTAGCCTACATCCATGGATTATTGTAGGTATCTAACCCCGTTCACATCCTTAGATTTTTGACCTATTAGCGTCTCTACCCCTCTATAAAATACTGGCTCAAGTTCTTCCAGTAGACTCAAATCAGTCCATCTTGCAACTGGCTTCCCTTTTCAATTATCCTTATAGGTCATATGAAATTACAAATGCTAGAGGAAAGCCAAGCCCCATGCAAGGGAAATCAAAAAAACTCTGATAAAGAGCATTTAACAATACAATTGTTGAAAGAAGTAACAAGTTTACACCAAGAAAGCTCTTGTGCCTTCAATTGCTCTCTTTGGAGCTTAGTACACTGGGTCTAAAGTGTGAGGTGAGCACATACTAATTATACCTTGGATAAATAGAAAGTAGGTTCTTGTTAAGAGAAAGTAGGTTCTTCAATAAGCCAGAAGAATTATGTCCTTTAATTGAAAGAACTTGCACCAGTGACTCATTTAGATCAAGATCATTGGATAAGATGGTCTTATGGTGATTATCATAGAAATGCTACACAAAATTCATTGATTGTCAAACCCTACTTTCTTCATAACTTCCATCATTTTAGCTTTAGTTTAGACAATGGAAAAACTGTCGTGCCAGTTATTTTAAGTGAAATTTAATTAATATCAAGTAATTCTATTGTCATTAAAACACTAATTAAGTGAAATTAAGGCCCAACAAATTGCCCTTCTTTATTTTACTCAAGCAGCATTTGGCTCCTTTCACGTTGAGGAATCTCTTTTGGTTGGCAATTGTTAGGCAGCTTCTTACTGCTTGAGCATGATGAAAAAAACTTTTGTGGACTACTGAAATGGAGGCAACCTTACTTGTTTAAGGGAGATAGAATTACTTTGATTGAATTAGTCCTTTTTTAAACTACCTTTGTATTTCTTGTCAGTTTCTAATTTCAGGTCAAATTTGCTAAGTTTTCTGTGAAAGTTATGAAGGATTTTTCTGTGAGATGAGCTGTAGAAAGAGAAAGCCATTCATATTAAGTTTGTTTGAGAATTGCCTCTTCTTGGTGGTTCTACCAAAAGTGCTACATGCCATTGGACTGCAATCACTGAAATAAAGTACCTGATTGCAAATGTGGGGTGGGGTGGGATTACTACTTTCGTATTTTGCAAAGATTTATCAGAGACCTGATACCTTTGTGTGAGCTTCTCCAATCCCCTCATAAAACCATTTCTGAGTGCTCCGCCTTGTGACTAGACAGAGAACAACATAGTCATAGTTCTAATACACAGTCAATTTCAATTACAATGCCAATTTCAATATACGGTAACGTAACACCCATTTCAAATTCATCAATCAAACCTTACCTTCATTGCCCTCTTCTCCTTCACGAAGCTCGGGAACACCTTGTCCTTCAAGTAATCCATCTTATGCAAGAAGTAAAACTCTAGAGCCCTAGGCTTCACACTGATCTTCTTGCAGAACGACACCCATCTCCGAGCAAACTCCACCGACTCTGCCAACATGTCGAACTGCAGCATTGACACTCTTCCATCCGACACAAAGCAAATCACCATCTCCGCTAGAGATAGTCCAACGACGGAACCGACAACATCGTCTTTGTCGTTATGATCGGCACTCCCTTAGAGGTTCAACCCTGCTCACAAAGAAGTCAATTGGAGCCAGTCGATTCGGCTCCTCAAACTGCATCGACGGTCGGTCTAGGTAGGTCTCTGGTTGATCGGAACCCGTTTCGGGAACTGATCTAGAATCCACGAGAAGCCTAGCCAGATTTCGCAGATGACGAAGATTAGCCACAAGGGTAACGTGTGGTAGGTTGGAGTTAGGATCTGGAAACAGAAGAAGAATGCAAGAATCACGAGGCAGAGGAGTATGACAATGCAATATGACTAGGCAGAGAACAACATTCTGGAGATTGGGATTTTAAGTTTGGAAGGAAGAAGTGGATTTGCCTTTTGTGTAGATGGAAGGTATCTCTTTGATTGACTCTTTGGATTCTGAATAGGAAAAAGAGAATTCCAGGATGTTTTCCTCCAAATCTCTGTCTCATGATATTGTTCCAATGAGGAAGCCGTTCATCATGAGATTTAAACTACTATTTGGAAAATTGACTTATCCAAGAAAGTCAAAGTTTCTATTTAGACTCAATTCTTTCATGGGATAAAATACACATTATAGAATCCATGTGTGAAACCCTTTAATTTAGTTGCCTCATGATGACGTGCTGCATGTAGAAAAGATTATGAAAGTGTTTATGACCTTTTCACATGGAGCCTTCTATTGGAAATAATTTGGCTAAGGATTTTGGAGGCTGTTTAATGTTTGTGGCAGACTTCTTTTCTCTATGATTGTGTGCCAATCCTTTCAATGATAAGGCTGAAGTGTTACTGCATAATGCTTTTAGAACTTTCTTTTGGAAGATTTCGCTAGAAAAAGAATAGGAGAATCTTTCAAGTACTGATAGAAGTAAATTGTAATTGAAGAATTTTAGGATGCTTTGCTTTTTGTTTCTTCTTCATCAAGTTCTTTTTTTTACCTTTTCGCCATGGTGTATTTCATTTAAATGACAAGATATGTAAAAGCTAACCGAAGTAATAAGAGAGCGAGAGACCCTAGTAAAGGTTCCACTCCCCCCTTCCCCAGCAACACACACAACAGGGAAAGAGAGAAACCCACTACTATCATTTGGTCGCAGACATCAGTAATGGTTTCGCGTATTCCTTTTTATTGAAAATATGTCATGATTAGATTTTTCCAAGTTTTAACAGATTATGATTTTGGTGATTTAACGTAATCTTGGTGAACACACCATTATGGTTTTTCATTGAAGAATTATGCTGGTAGGAAAGAACCATTGTATCTGTATATGTCAAACAGGTCGAGAGGAAAGATAAGAAAGAAATTGAAACATTTAGCTGGTTTATGTTGAGGATATAATTTCACTTGAGAGTGAACTTTCAAGGTGTTTCTGTTAAATCAGACAATAAAAGTATGTGCTTGATTTAGTAGAAGAACAAATGCCACGGGCAAAAGTGAAAATCTCCATTAAGGGAATGAGATAGATCCCTGCGAATATTGATGGTTAATGCGTTAAGAAAGTGGACCCACTCCATTTTGTCCTTGATAACAATGAAATTCTGTTTTGTACCATTAGTTTATTTTGTTATTGTTAGTTCTTCTATTTTCAGTAGTTTCTGTCAGTATATTGCTTGTATACAGAAACATACAAGCTAAGGATATACAGAGCATTTTCCATCTCTGGTGTATCAATAGGATGACAGTTACCAGATTTGTTCCTGCATTTGATTGGCATGCTAAAATAATATGTGTTTGTTTGTGTATAGGGCAAGGTGAGGCACAAATTATCATCAAAAGGGAAGTACGTTTCGGTAAACATAGGACCAGTTCAAGTAATTTCCAGTGAGCAGGTCCCTCTCTTAATTTGTTCATTAATGATGCCTTACAATTTGTTAGCATAGCATGTCCTTTACCCGCCAACAAACATGTTCAGTCATGATGCTTCTTGTTTTGGTCAACCCCATCCCCAAAATTAATAAACAATAGGTTCATGTATTTAGTTTTTTTTTTACTGGCGTTTACCATCATTTAGTCCTAAAGATAAAAAGATTTTATTTTAGTCACTCAAATAGAATTTGAGTAGGATCCAACCGTTGCTTTTAAAATCTAAGTTAGGAATTGACGAAAAATGAGAGAATTTATTTTATTGTCAATGAGATTATAGTGTAGACATTATACACTTTAATGACAAGGTTAAAATGTGGTCAAAAGAAGTGAAAAATAGTTAGAAAATTCTTAGCATTAAAGAATTGTAGATGTCAAACCATAAGAAAAACGAGTCACATTATCACATCACTTTTTATGGTTGAATTCGAACTATTTCAAATTCGAGGGAGTAAAATATATATATATTTTTTTTAAATTAAGAACGTCCGTCAACTCTTGGGATTAAAACAATATTCTGACTTGAATGATATCATTTGCTACATTTGAGAGAAGACGTTATAACTTTTTTGGCCAATGACTTTGAAACTCATGTTATGTGAATGGAAAACAATCTAAGGTGAGATTTTATTTTTGATGTGCAATGTTTTGTGTTTTTTTCTCTTCCAGGTTCAAGCCGTATATAACGCAATGAAGAGAGATGACCGTATGAAATACTTTCTATAGTTCTCTTTTTGAACTATGCTTTACTTGTACAAGTCCCATGTAATGTAATCACTCTTAATCCTTCTAGATATCTCCATTATTCCACTTCAATTTCTCTAATTTAATATAATCTTGCTCATTTCTCTGACTTCCATCTTATGCATATAAATATCCAAATCTCACCACGTTTATTAATTTTAATATTAATATTAGATCCGTAGTCGCTTCCCGCTTTGCCTTGTTTGCTAGCCTGTTGTTGATAAGCCTTTGTTTTAAATTTTGGAAAAAGCATTTGGCTACCACAGCACCAGACAAATGCACCTCCTTGTCTTTTATATATCCTTTTTCTTTCGTTGTCTCCTTTTAAAATTTGAACGTTTGATGGAAATTTTAAAGTAACTTGATACAAATTTCAAATTCATTGAATTCCGTCAATTATGTTGCAACAAATATCTTTCATTATTTTGCTTTCACTTTATTGTGAAGTTAGTTATTATATCATATATAGGCTTCAATTCACTACTGCCATAAAGAGAATGTTGATAATGACCATTCTTATTGAACTATTTTTTCAACGGCATTCAATTCGTCTTCATATATGAGAGGACTAGGAGATTTCAGTTCGGATGAGTTTTTTAAAAGCAAATGGATTTTCCCCTAATTTGAATTAATTAGGTGATAGAATAGAAAAAAAAAAAACAACAACCCATGTCGGAGATGGAAATTTGAACTTTAAAACATCATTACCAGAGCACTTCCCAATAAAAAAATTGTAACGAAGAGTCTTACATTATGATAATTGAAGCTGAAAATGGAAATTTAACTTAAAATATCATCATTAAACGGACGTGGTAGTGGGCACGACATGAAGAAAACAGAATACAGAAAGAGGAAAAAAGAAAAACAAAAAGTCAATTATGAGAGATTGAAATCTTTTACTTTTCCTTTGCCCGAAAACCCAGCCGAAGTAGGCGGCTAAATTGTCCATAGTAATCCATTCGCCCGCTGAGATCCGACTCCGGCGGGTTTTATTGATGTCCAAGAAAATGTTCCCTCACCGCCGGTCAGCAGACCGATGACCATCTTTAGACAAAAATAATTTCAGAAAAAGCAAATCTCCGGCGACGAACCCTTCTGATCTAACAAAATCGATCGGAAGTCCGATCGGCTTCGCTCATGTTGGTGGCAGGAGGAATCTTAAAGTGCCATAACCTTCCGACTCCATTAACGTAATACTTGTTCTTACACAAAAATTCCTGCGCGAAGGTCCTCTCCACTTTCCGGTCAATATCGTGCAAAAACACGTCGGTGACGCCGGATCCTTTACGATTCCTCGCCATCACAGCGGCGGAGAATATCGCCGCCATTCGGCCAGGAGCCTCCGCGAAATATCCCCTCGGGGCGTCGATCATTATGAGGTCCCATTCCTTCTCGTAAATCTCTTCTGGAAGATTGTGAAGGGCTAACTTGCACTTTTCATTGCCCTTAAGAAACGCCTTCGTCGGCGAGCAGTACGGCTCCGATTGATACGTCGAGAGCAGCCGATCTGCTTCCTGAAGCTGCGTTCGGTACTGGACGTGGTAGGCTCGAAGCATCGGAGCATCTTTGAGAACCGTCTGAACCCATTTTGGATCTTCCTCGAGAAAAATGGTGGTTCCGAGAGGGTTGAGCGACGCCCACATGAGCGAATCGTGGCCGAGCCCGAACACCAGAAAGTTGCACGGACATCGGGCCTTCAATACGTCGAATGAGATATGGATCTCGTCCAGTGATTGCTGTGGAACTGTTTTCGATGTCGCGTAGTGGATTATTGACTGGAGCTGGATTTCCGCCGGTGAATATCCGGTTATTGTCGGTGCTCCGGTGCCGGAGATGGAGCAGAATAAGTTACTGTCAACGAATCCAATGTATCCGGAAATCAACAGTGAGCCGACGATTAAACCGGCGACGGCCAATCCGAGAATCCATGGTTTGACAGACAATCGATTCTTCATTTGCAGTTGATGAGAATTTTGTCAACTCTTCAAAATGAAGAAATCGAGAGGCCTTGAAGGGGGCGTTTGGTTTGTTTAAAGGTTTATGGAAGACGGGTTGCGAAACGGAGTCGAGAGGACGGTGGTTGAAAAGACGTTGATGCCCTCTTTGTGCGGGCTGTCCTGTCCTTCACCAAATCGAGCTTGACCGGTTCTTTGGTAAAATTGGCTCTGGATTCAACGTTTCGCTGACTCACATGATGATTGGATGTTCGAGCCCATTGTAGGGTCCATTCTAAATTCTGTATCCACTTACCGATCGCCACGTGTGTCAACTTGGTCCTTGTTTACGACGAACCCATCCACAAGTCCAATTTTATATTTAATAGAAATTAATCTAAATTAATACCAACTAGTCGCTGTTTTTTGAATAAATACGAGATGACTCATATTTCAAAATAATTAATAATTATTTTGAAAATAAAGTTCAATAAAATAAAAAAAAAACCTGTCCAACAACACATATGAGATAACCAGAAACAACCGGAACCATATCCTACTTCTTAGGGGATGTGTTTGCAAATTGCAATTACCTGAATAGCCTATAATGAAAAGAGAAAAATCATCCCTGATCAATAATAGCCTACATTTAAGAGATTAAGAAATGCAAGAAATTTCAAACTAGCTCTTTAACCATTTCCTTCATCAATACTAATTAAGACGCCCTATCGAACTTATTTTTTTGATAATTTTTGACAAACGTCCATACGTTCAAGTCTTTGTGCTAATTTGGAGGAGAGTTCCACAAACTTTCCTAAGATGATTCATCCTGGCTTAATGTAGGCATCTCGACTCTCTAGTTTCTACCCCATACTTTTGCATTACCACCAAGCAAACAACTTATTTGTGAAAGTCATATGTATTAAACTTTTGAAGTATTTTGAAGCACGTTGTTCCATTTGAAACGAGGAAATTATGAGCGAGTGAGCGTCAGTGTCAGCGTGAACGTGAACGCTCGCTCGTATCTGGAATATCCTTCGACATAATTTTGCACGCATTACCACACCAGAATAGATCAGTTTTCATTATATCTCAGATCATTTCACATTAAATATATTAAAAAATGGGTCTTTCGTACAAAAACCACACCTTTCTTCCTCAAAAATGTGACCTAGACTTATTTTCTAGCAGCGACTCATCCTTTTATTTTTTTTTAACAAAATTTGTTTTCCAATTTGAAAATCGATAGATTGTACATGGGGTTCTTTTAGGATTTTGCTTTTTTCCCGTTTTAGTTGGACTCTTTAATGAAGTGTAGTTTTGTTGCTGGTTGGTGATTGAATTGGTTTTTCTAAAAAGAAGGGAACAAAAAAAAGTGATCTAGACTTGACCAACATAAGAGGACATAGGCGGTCGTCAAGATTGACAAAATATTATACTTCAATCTCTACTTGTATTTTATATTTCATGTTAGTTGGCTGCCCTTATATTTTTTTACATTGTATTAAACTAAAAATAAATCTCTTACAAAACATTAACTACGTGACATCATGATCATACTAGAAATGTCAAACAAAATGACGTTGATAGAACAGTACTTTCTTAAAACAAAAGCTTATATAAATTTTTTTAATATAGTTGCTAAAGTTTTCTTCACCTGTTACGATTTTTTATTAGAAAAAAGTTATTTTTAAAAGCAAAGATAGATAACCACTATTTTACTCCAAAAAAGAACCAACAATCCTATTGTAGGTTAACATGATCTTTAAAAACAAGTCTAATCATTTTTTCAAGAAAAAAGACGTTCTCTTACTTATATTTTTTTTTAGTAGTAGAGAGTTCGAACTTCCAACTTTTAGAAAATGAATACCTCTGACCTTTGAGGTCGAAAAGGTCGAGGACACATGCCAACAACAATCAATAATTGTTGAGCTCATTGAACTGAATCAAAAGGACAACCAAATTGATGTTTTTTTAAAGTAACAATAAAAAGTTAGATGATTCGAATTACAGGTTTCGTGATCGTTAATACATTCATATGACGTTGAGCTATATGTCTCTTTTGTCCAATTGATGTCCACAGAGGTGGACCTAGATACTAATGTTTATGGGGCCGATAAATTATTATTTAATAAATATAATAAAAAAATTACCAAAAGATCAATTTGAACACAACATTATGTGGACTTTAAAAATTATCGATGATAAGAATAAATGGGTGTATAGAAGACTTCCTAACTAATTTTGAATAATTTTAATTTCTTATCAAATAGGAAAACAAAAAGTAAAATTACGAGTCCGTAAACTTTAATAGAACTTGAATCTAGGCACGAGTGAAATTAGATAGAGTGTTTTGCCACTGAGACGACAGAATGCTTCTTTTTCTAAGATGTATTATACAAAATTATAAGTATATGTTGTTATTTTTTTAAACCAAACCGTTACATATTATAGGATACTAAATTTAAAATTTTTGGTCCCCTTATCCCATATAGATCTGTTGAATGTCGAATGATCTCCAACTATGCACAAAATCGACCGTTTCTACTCGGTTGGATTGTTTTCATTCCTGGGCTTATTGGGCTTTTTTTCTGTTTTTGTGGTTTTTTTTTGCCTACTTTTCCATTTGAATTCAGATTTACTCGACAAAATCTTTTCCAGCATTACTTTTTACGACAAAATCCAAGCTAGGAATATCGAGATCGCAAGAAAAATAAGATAACAAACTATTTTCCAACAATGCTATTAACAACAAAACCCAACTAGGAACGTAGAAATCGCAGGAACCAAAGAAAACTCTAGCACAGAAATAAATTACAAAAATAAAAATCCTCATGGAGTTAGAAAGAGCACAATTTATCTTTATTTGAAATAAAATGTTAACAATTAAAAAACAATGTAAATATCTTGGTGGAAATAGCTAAGGGAATAAAATTACTTCCAATCCTTCTTTTTTAATAAAAAAGAAAGAAAAAAAAAACTCATGTTGGAGTAAACTTTATTCTTCCTCCATCAATCTTGGTTAATAACCATTTAATTTTTTTTAAATAAACTTATAAATGTTATTTCTACTCCTGTTTTTTTTTTTCATTTTGATATTTATTTCTTTATAATTTTTTTTTAAAATCAAGTGAACTAAAAAGAATAGTTTTTAGACTTTTGCTTTTTAAATTTGACTAAGATTTCAAATATTTATTAACAAAGATGAAAATCATGGTCATAAAGAAAACAATAACAATTTTAAAAATCATAAACAAAAAAAAAAAATTAAACGCTTCTTTATTATCTGTTCACTATTTTTTTAGTTCAACAATATTTAGAGTATGAGATTCTATCTTCTAATTTTTTTTATCGAGCGTATATAACAAGTACCGTTGAGTTATGCTCATCTGACACTATTTTACCGTGGATTTTTTTTAGTACATCTATTTTTCCATGGATCTACATCTACTACATACCAACAAATTAATACCTATATATTGTTTTATTCAAAAAAACAAAAGTTTAAAACGCTGATGAATTGAGTCGTGCATTTTAAGTTCATCAAATAATTTATTTTTGGTGTAAAAAAATAGTTATTTTAAAATTCAAAGACCCATTTATTCAAAATCTAAAGGTATGTTTGGAGTAATTTTGAAATTGTTAAAATCATTATTGTTGTATACAAAATCACATCAAACACTTTTAATTATCCACTATCAATTTGTAGATATGACAAACGACTTTACAAACGTAAAATCAAACATGAAGTTGGTTTTGAATGATTAAAAACATGTTTCAGAGCCATCTTAAATATTAAGAAGTTATTTTAACAATTCCAAAATCAACGTGTCCTAAATAAATTTCAAAATTTATGTGGAATATAATTAATAATCAAAAAAAGAAATTGAAATGGAATACATATATATTTAGTTTTTTTTTAGTATAACAAGGGTTGAGGGATTCGAACTATAAACCTAGTGGTCGTTAACACATTGAATATGACAATTGAACTATTTTATCTTTTGTAGTGGAAATTCAAACCTCAAACTTTTAGTTAAGATATATATACTATAATCAATTGAGCTATACTTATAAGAGAGTAATGGATATATAAGTCTTCAAAGTTTAAAGGAAAACAAATTAGTATTTAAATTTTAGGGAAAACAAATCAACTTATACCATTTGGAAGTTGTATCCCCTTATAACTACAAACTAATAATTGTATCAATTAAAACTTTAGGCCCGGTTTGATAACCATTTAGTTTTTAGTTTTTAGTTTTTTAAATTTAAACCTAAAAATACTACTTATATCAATGAGTTTATATATCTTCTTATGTACTTTGTACCTATGTTTTAAAAAACGAAGCCATCTTTTGAAAACTAAAAAAAGTAGCTTTAAAAAACTTGATTTTATTTTTAGAATTTGGCTAAGAGTTCAAATGTTTACTTAAGAGAGATAATCTCTATGGTAGACAAATTAGGTGAACATAAGCTTAACTTCCAAAAACAAAATGGTTATCAAATGGGACCTTAAATTTTCATTTGTTATAATCTTTAATGCACAACTTTCATATATATAAAAGATTTTCTTCAAAGTATGAATTAACTCAGTTAGAGAGAAATTTTAGAATCAAATCGATAGCAAAATGTGAAGATAGTGACCTTATGTGGATTATTTATTTATGAAATAACAAAATGTAATCATTCAAACAGTATCAATATATCAATCATTATGAGGGGTACAAATCTATGCCAAATAGCACATTTTTAACCTTACATTTCACAAATAACTCATTTGTTAAAAGATTACCGCAATAGCTTGACTCATAGTTATGGAAGCAATGAAAAGCAAGAATACCAACCTTTACCATAAAAAAAAACTATTGTATTTTTTTAGTGGTTACATAATAAATGAGGGGGTAAATTAGTAATATTCTACCTACCTTTAGCTTACAAATGTATAAAGCTGAAAATATTAGCAATGATGTGTCATTTAAGTAAAATAGTGTATAAATTAGGCTATTCATGTATTTAACCTTTCATTTTTTTGTGTTCAAATTTTGATTGTATGTCTTTTATCTAATATTTTTTTTTTGAAAAAAAATCACAGACATGCTAGATACAAACTTAAAAGTTTAGATACTATTAGACACAAGACTCAACTTTATATATAATAAATCAACTCTTTTTTAAAATTTTTAATTTGTCGTGATATATTAGACCCATAATGGAAAGTTTAGTAATTTGTTGGATATTTTAAAAGTTTAAAAGTTCAAAATTAAAAATTCAAGGATCCACCAGACTAATTTTAATGTCCACGGACTAGACATAATCTTGAGAGTTGAACGACTGATAATATTACTTTTTTTTTTTTTTCCATACAAGTAGATTATAATCGAATTTTTGAAATAAAATACACACTCAAAAATTGCATTAACGAAAGCAAGACTCACAGTAAAAATGTTTTAATATACATACATACACATATATTAGTTGTCTGGTGTGCCGGTTTTAAATCATTAATCCTATAAGTCATTATCTGAAATAAAAAGCTCATCTTGATTACTGTATTCGAGATGCAAGGTTAGGTTTGATTAATTGGTTGAAACTCATGTTTGATCAGGTGTAAGGTTGGTTAGACTGAGTTGGTTATATTTTTTTTAACAATTTTTTCAACTTTTTTAGATTTTTTTATTTGATGATTGTTGGTTGAATTACATATCAATTTTTTAATCAGTTATGTTGATGAATTGTTCCAAAGTTAGTTAAATATGAAATGTACTATGTATAGTCTGTACAAGTATATTGATATATCATTCACTTCATTCACGATGGCGTAAAATTAAATAACATTAGTATTATCATGTATTTTAAATAATTAATACGTGAAAAAAATGGTGTTGTTGGACTAAAGGAAATTCATATTGCAAACTGTTGTTGCCAAATTTCGGACAGGATAATGCACCTGACCTCCACGTGACAACGACGGTAAATTTGTAATTCTTAGGGGAAGAACGCAGCCTGCAAGACAAGGAAAACCTGGACACCGGTGTGGTGTAGGCCACACGAGCTCCGATGCCTAAGTCAGAGAGGGTTTGTGAGAGAATTTAGGAAGACTTTGTGTTTGAGTGGACTGGAATTGACTTACCTCTTTCTTCCCTCTAGGAGAGCTTAAATAGTCTTCCATTTGGTGGGTTTCCTTCTCCTTTTGGAAAAAGGTTATTGGGAAAGGCCAAGTCGCTTATGGGTTCGGTTCATTGAAACAAAGTCCGTGTATGGCCTTGGGCGTGGTCGGCCTCGCCCGTCCCGAGGCCGACCACTGCCTGGGCTTCTGGCTTGGCCTGGGCAGGTTCCTTTTTCCGGCTCGGGGCTGTGGTTGAGCCCAATTGGGAGGGCTTTCTTCCTGGTCGGCCTCGGCCTATGCCGAGGCCGACCACGCTGCTGGGCGGATCTCGGACGAGATCTTCCGATCTTGTTCCATCATGGTTTGACCCGCTTTGACCTATTATTTGGGCTTTCTTAGTCCTGCTTTTGCCCTTCACCTCGGCCATTCGACCGCCCATTCTTGTTGGTCCAATCCTTACCCATAACATTAGCCCCCACTCCCGGTTAGGATTTGAGACTCCTGGAGCTTGTGAACCTATGACGAGGAGCCCGACTTGGGAGTAACTTATTATTATTATTATTATTTTTTCTTTAGAGTGTTAACCTTCCCGTTGTTTGGTTTGGAATTTCGGAGTTCTCGCCACGCATATCTTGCGTTTCGATCCGCCTGGTCTTTGATTTTCGTGTTCTCGTCACGCTTTATCTTTGCGTTTCGATCCACTTTGTTCTTTTTTAGTTGAATTTCTTCAGAGTCATTTCAAACATTTCGAGGTTGCCTCGAATTTTCTCTAGTTATTCATTGCCCATCCTTATGAGGATATTCAGTTCCTAGAGTGCCAATTTCTCCGTATTTATTATAAGTGTTAGGATCTCGTTGCGCTTTATTTGCGGTTCGATTCTCCTAGTAAGGTTTATTTGGAGTCATTTTAGACATTTCGAAGATTGCCTCAAATTTCTCCTGCTTTCACTGGCCCATCCTTATGAGGATATTCATCTACTAGAGTCAATTTCTCCGTTATCCCATGGGATTTTCTACCAACCGTTATGCTTATTTTGCACTTCTGGTGTTCTCTCTTTTCCCGGTCATCCCGCATTAATTCTATTGGGGTTTAAAACACTCATCCGGATTCACGACCACGGCCGCGTTCTCCGGTGATTATGTGCATTTAGATTTTGAGTGGGATCACCGTTAATCCTTACGGGGATTACCTTGGGTTTCCCGCGTCTCTAGTAATGGCATGCTCGATCCCGATCCACGACTTGCGTCGCTCTCTTGGACAGAGCGTGTTTGACAGGTGTTGTCGCTTGACGATTGTGTCGTTGTCGGAGCTTGAAGGCTTTGACGGTTGGTCTCGGTTGCAGGAGGTGAAAGCTAGATAATCTTCATTGCAGGAGTAGTGGGAGCCTCGGTGGGGTCCGAACCACGGGGCCCGGTTCGACCTAGGTAAGTCGACCACTATTAATCTTGGCTAGTTTGGTCCGGCCGGTTCTGGACCGATTCGGTATGGTCGGCCTCGACCGCACCGACGCCAAGGCCGAGGCCGAGGCGTGCCTGTGAAGGCCGATTCCGGCAACCCTGCTCTCCTGGTGCTCCTGACGCGCGTGGCAGGCCTGCCACCTGATCTCGTCACGGGGTGGCCTGGTCGGCCTCGGCCGGGCCGCAGACGGCCCGGGGCGGGCGTGCTCGCGGTGGCCGACGCCGGCAGACCTGCAGCTTTGACGTGCTTGACACGCGCGTGGCGAGATCGCCAGATCCAGACGCGTCAGAGTAGTACTGATCGGCCTCGGGCCGGGCTGACACGCCGGCGAGGCCGAGGCGTGCCTCGCGAGCCGCTTCCGCAGCTCGCTCTTCTCGTACGCTCGACGGCAGCGCAGCTCGCCGCCGCCATGAGTCACTGGGTCGGCGAGGCCGCCTTTCCTCTCTCTTCTTTCTTTTTTTTTTTTTTTTTTTTTTTTTCTTTGAATTTTAGAAAACTTCTTTCCTCCAATTTGGTCTTCACTTCCTCCTATAAATAGAGCACCTTATTCTTCTTATTTTTCACACCATCCTTCTCATTTTCCGTTTCTCTTAAGGTAGTTCTCTTCTTATTGTGTCTTTAAGTCGATCCTTCTTCTTTTTAATCTTTCCTTTGTATTTCGTGTTTGATGGAAGGTGGTTGGTATACTACTTCTCCTGAGGTTGATGAATCATCTTGTGGTGAGGGGTCTTATGACACAAGTTGTTATGAGGCTTCCCAATCCTCTGATCATTCTTTCGAGGGGTCTGGTGCAAGTCATGAGGTTATATCATCCTTGGTGACCGGAGCTCAACTCGAGCGATTACAGTACAAGTATGATATTCCTTAGATGTGCAAATCGTGGTTCGGGCCAAATGATCGGATTGATGATCCTCCTCTTGGTGAAGTAGCTCTTTACTCTGCAATGTTTAAGTTTGGTTTTCGCCTTCCTCTTCCTTTATTTTTGCAAGGCTTTCTCGGCGTTGGTTAGGTTGGCACCGCCAAATTGTCCCAAACAATTTGGATTCACATCATTGGTTGTTATGTATTATGGGCAACTTATGGGGATGGGAGCCCGCTTTAATCCGCACGCCTTTATGTCTCTTTATATCTTGAGTCGAAATCCGCTTTTTTGGTCGTTTCTTTTATTACTTGAGTTCTTCCCGTGGAAAGTTAATTAATAACCCAAGTTCCGCTTCACAACCGGAAAAATCAATGGTTTTTAGTGAGTGGCAATCGGTTGTCTCGTGGCTCTCAAAACGCCACATATGCGCTTTCCACTAAGTTTGGGAATTATGGTGAGTTGTTTCTCTCTTTTTTGGAAATCGCACTGTGTCTTTCGATTAACTGGGTCGTGTTTCTTTTCTTTTTCTACGGTTCCTTTGGCATTTCGTCGTCCCGCCGCGGCTCGAGCTTTCGTTAGGGCCGTGAAGAGTTTAGGAGCTCCCTCCCGACTCGGGCCTGCTCTCGTGAGCCAAGAGAATCTTGAAAGAATTGGTTTTGCACCTCCTCCACTTCCCGAAGGTAAAAGCTTCTACCCGTCTTATCTGTGTTGGTGGTCGGCCTCGGCTGTGCTGGTCGGCCTCGGCCAATCTGGTCGGCCTCGGCCAAGTTGGTCGGCCTCGCAAGGCCGGGTCGGCCTCGGCTTCTCCAAACTCGCTCTTCGTCGTATTTTTCTTACTTAACTTTCATTTGTTGTGACTTGATTCGGTGAGTAGCTTATTTCTTATTTTTAGAAATGCCTCCACGAAGTGCTTCTTTGTTTGAGGTCATGGAGCAAAAAAAGAAAAAGAAAGCCCGTGGTGGGGCTGGTCCTTCAAGGGTTGAAGACTCTACAGCCCTCAGGGAGAGTGCCACCTTCCAAACTCGTGATCTTCCACCTCGTCTATTGGAGTTAGCACGCGCTGCATCTCGGAGGAGCGCCCTTCTTCATCGTAAGGGAGAACCTCCATTCTCCGGGGCCTTCACTCTTCCCTGCACTATACCTCGCCGCCATCGAGGTTGAGCCGCTGGTCGAAGTTTTGAGCTTTGGAGAGGGGTGAGTCAAGACCATCCCCCAGGGTTTCTGGCCAACGACCCCATGAGAAGCTTTAACGAAGGGATTGTTGAGCTCCGTCATGTAAGCTTACTTTAATTGAAGGCGTTATTATTATCTTGGTGCTTTTCGATGATCCTGCTTTTCTTTCCTCTCTTATTTTCAGAGTTTCGTCCAGATCGAAGATGGCCGCCATGGCTATGGCGGAGACCATCAATAATTTCCAACGTCTTGCTTTCTAGATCCGAGTGATTCAAGCTCAAGCTAATCTGAGTCAGGTTAATCGTCTGCTTGCAGAGAGTCAGATCAAACTCAATTCTGCCAATGTTGAGATTGAGACTCTTCGTAGTCAACTAAGTGAAGCACAGGCCCTTTTGACTAATGTTGAGTACTGGTGAGGGATTTAAGAGGACGGAGGAGTTTACAACCCTCCGCAATGCATTTTCGATGGTGGATGCAATCGGGCCATCAAACGTGCCTCCAAACGTTTCAAGGATATAGACTTTGGGATTCTTGAGGAGGATTATGCTACCTTCAAGAATGACCCCACCGCTTTCCCGACTCGAGGACTCAAACAGTGAGAGTGGTGGAGTGGGAGTGGATGAGTCTTGAGGCTCTATGTACTTTTCTTTTTGCTTTTTCTAAATTTGATGTAATTCGCCTATGTAATCCTCTTTTCTTTGAATGAAAGAACGTGTGCTTTCCTATCCAATCGTGTGCTCTCGGCCTTGGCCGATTTGGTCGATCCCGCATTATATGCGCCGGCCCTGATTTGGTGTGCTCGGCCTCGGCTATAATATGTTTGGCCTTGCGCAATTCTGCCCTTTCTTTATTTAAATGGTGTGCTCGGCCTTGGCCGGTTTGGTCGGTCTGCGCATGCCTCGTTATCATATATGCCCGGCCTCGTTTTGGTGTGCTCGGCCTCGGTCGTAATATGCTCGGTCTCGGCTGGGCATGTTTTTTATCACATGTGCTTAGCCTTAACCTGGTGTGCTCGGCCTCGGCTATGATATGCTTGGCCCCGGCCGACCACAAGCTTTTCATGTGTTTATGTGTAAAAGAAACAAAATGTGTGTGAGGAGTGTGCAAGGCATATCTTCCCATAGCCCCTACTCTCAATAGGAAATCACATTGATAGCCGTATTTGAGTCACATTTTTCTTACTTGAAAAGCAAAACTGAACTTCCATTTATGGTAAAAAGAAAAGAAACTTCGAACTTTACATGGGGTCTTCTATATAAATAAACCTATCTATGAACATGGAGCTTGACTTTAAACCGCGTCGACCTCGTCCATTCCGTGGTCGGCCTCGGCTATTTTGTGGTCAGCCTCGGCGACGTCGGGGCCGAGATCCCTTTCAAAGCTTCGTCTCATTATCCCTTTTAATGCCGCGAAGTAACACTCTCTTGATGCTTTCTGTTGTCCCTTAACGATGCCGACGCCATTGGTGGTTGGAAACTTCAAGAGTTGATGGTATGTGGAAGCCACTGCTTTTAATTGGTGAAGTGTTGGTCTCCCAAGGATTGCGTTGTAAGCTGAGGTGAATTCCACTACTAAGAAGTTGATCATTTGTGTGACGAGTTCGCCTTCTTCGCCAAAGGTGACCTGGAAGCTCTATGCTACCTTCGTGGTAACCCTTTCTCCGCCAAAACCAACTAAGGGGGTTAAATTTTCTTTGAGAAGCCCCTTGCTAATTTCATGGCATTGAAAGCTACCAAGATAGGACGTCCTACCGAACTTCCTCCATCTATGAGTATTCTCGAACCTTCACGTTGGCTATGGCGAGTGTCACTACTAATGCATCATTGTGGGGTTGATGGATCGCTCTAGCTTCAACTTCTGTGAACCCGAGGACTTGGTCTCCTATACTTGGATGAACTGAGAAAATACCTTGATAATAAGGATCTTGCCGAGCTTCACGAGCGATTGCCTTCCTCTTTCTGTTGGACTCGCCTCCAGCTGGTCCTCCGAAAATCGTTCGGATTTCCCGGGGTGGCTCGTCCTCGGCTCGGCCTCGGTCGTCAGCTGCTCGGCCTCGGCTTGACTGCTGGTGGCCTCGGCTGCGTTTCGACGAGGGAGGCCGGCGTCGTCTTGGACGTACTCTTTCAATTTCTCTCTGATTAGTAGGGTTTCTATTTCATCTCGGAGTTGGTAGCAATTGGAGGTGGCGTGCCCGTGGTCCCTATGGAACATGCAGTACTTGGCCGGGTCTCGTCTTCCAGGTGGGGCTCTCATCTTTTCAGGGAACTTCACGAGATTCAAATGTCGAATCTCCATCAAAATCTTCTCCTGAGGAAGGCGTCGTGGAAGTGTACCTTTCGAATGGTTGACTTGGGACCACTCGATGATCCGGTTTACTTTACTTTTCTGGTCGTCCTCGCCATTATCCGGTGTCGGCCTCGGCCACCTTCCTCGATTCTTCTTCTTTTGGAGACCGTTGAGGATAGTTACGTGTTCCAAATTTGAATCCACGCCTTTGTCATTCTTGTCTTGACTAGGGACCTCTTTCGATCGTAATAAGTCTTCTGCGCTCATATACTTCGTGCCTCTCGCTATGAACTCCACGTAGGGGCGTCGGTTCTTTCTTTCCAATTGACCTTAATAGGCCTTTGTCTTGCAAACCCGCCACGATGGCAATCGAGTCGTAGTGTCTCGTGAAACCTTCGACTGCAGGGGTTTCTTTGTTGAAACGAAAAACATAATCGCGCAAGCTTTCCTTAGGTCCTCGCTTGATGGTAAGCAAGTGCATTTGAGGCTTTCGGCCGGTCCCACCTCCTAGGAGGCTGGATACAAATGCTCGCCACTCTTTGAAGGAACTGATGGATTTTCTCTTCAATTTTCTGGTACCAATCTTGCGCACCGCCCCGTTAAGGTGGAAGAGAAAGCCTGCGCATTTAAGCACTTCGACGCTCCGTGTAGCTCCATGCGCGATCTGATCTGATGTGTCTAAGTGTTCTACAGGGTCCGAGCTCCCATCGTAGGGGTGATGGAAGGTACTTTGAACTTTTCTCGGAATTCTTTCGTTCATTATTTTGTCGGTGAAGGCGGCGGTCAACTTGCTCGATAAGGGCTTCAAGATCCCATCTCTCGACCTCTCGAATTTTTGTGGAGGTTCCTCGAGATCCCCGAATTCCTTTTGCATTTGGCGGATGTCATTCTTCCAAGGTGGAGTCGTCTCTGCAGCGCCATCTTCGCTTCTCTCGTCGGGTCGGCCTCGGCGACTTCTGTCGGCCTCTACCGCCACCGCCGCTTTGGTTTGTGCTTTCGCCTTTTGGTGATCACCTCTCGTAAGTCGACGTCGCCCGTAGCTTTTTCTAGCTACCGGTTCCGAAGTTTTCGGACGATTTCGTGATGAACGTCACGAGCTCACCGCACAATGGACTTTATCCGTGAGCCTTGCTTGCTTTGCTCTTGGTGAGGAATGGCGCGCTGTCGTTCCTCCTGTGATCGCCTTATCGGTGCGCTTTCTTGGGTGGGGATTTTGATTCTCCCATCCCTTCCGCCACCTTCGCTTTTCCACGATGTTGGTCTTTTTGGTCGAGTTTTTCCAAGATCTTCCATAGGCACTCATCTATCTTGTCGACCTTCTCCTTTAATTCGACAATCTCCTCGTGTGGTCGCCGCTGTCGGTCGACGCGGCGAGAGAGAGGAAATTGCTCGGATTCTCCGTGGATGACGATCGGGATCGACTCTTCTCCACCTTCGTTTCGGCTTTGATTTCCCATGAATCGCTCATGATCCTTCAAATTTGGCCTTAGGTTTACTGATTTTCAAAGCAAGCGTTGTTCGTTCCCCACGACGGCGCCAAGCTGTTTGTTGCCAAATTTCTGACGAGGATAATGCACCGACCTCCACGTGACAACGACGGTAAATTTGTAATTCTTGGGGAAGAACGCAAACTGCAAGACAAGGAAAACTGACACCGGTGTGGTGTAGGCCACACGAGCTCCGGCGCCTAAGTCGAGAGAGGGTTTGTGAGAGAATTTAGGAAGACTTTGTGTTTGAGTGATCGGAATTGACTTACCTCTTTCTTCCTCTGGGAGAGCTTAAATAGTCTTCCATTTGGTGGGTTTCTCTTCTCTTTTGGAAAAAGGGTTATTGGGAAAGGCCAAGTCGGGCTTATGGGTTCGGCTCAGTTGAAACAAAGTCCGTATGGCCTTGGGCGTGGTCGGCCTCGGCCGTCAGAGGCCGACCACTGCTTGGGCTCGGGCCTGGACCCGATTCCTTTCCCGGGGCTCGGGGCTGGGGTTGAGCCCAATTGGGAGCTCTCTTCCTGAGTCGGCCTCGGCCTACCATGCCGAGGCCGACCACGCGCTGGGGCTTCGATCTCGGACGCATCTTACGATCTTGTTCCATCATGGTTTGACCCGCTTTGACCTATTATTTGGGCTTCTTAGTCTGTTTTGCCCTTCACCTTGGCCATTCGACCTGCCCATTCTTGTTGGTCCAATCCTTACCCATAACACAAACGAAGGTTTGAAGCTCATAATATCACAAGACATAAACGGAAAGAAATGAAAAAAAAAAATAGCAGTAATTGTCCAAAACACAAAATGAATTAAAACTATGTATTAGCTGAAGGTGATGAATGCATCAAGTTGTCGTCCATGGAGAGTCTGGTTACAGGTACTCTCCCTAACACTTTCACACCCTAATCATACTTTTATTTTTGGGGAGAATGCAAATAAGAAATTCAACATCATACTAGGGAATTTAAACTATATTTTCACAAAGTAATCCAAACCTTATTTTTTAAAATTATATTTTATAAATTAAAAAGATTAGAAGTCTATTAAAAAAATTAGAAAATTTAATACTCTCACAAATAAAACTATTTTTTAAACTTTATTTTAAAAATTAAAAAATTAGAAATCTATTTAATAGATTAAGAAATCTAAAACTTTATTTTACAAAAAAATTAAACAAAATTTGCAATATATTTTGAAATATGAAACCTATTTCAAACCTAATGAATAACAAATTGTTTAGGGCCTGTTTGGTATGCAATCCGGATCTTGTTTTATGTTTTCTGATTCACCGAATTCAATATGAATATGTGTTTGGCGATGTGTTTTAAAATCTGCTTTGGATTCTGATCCAAATAGTAGAAATTCAAAACAACATTTTTATGTTTTCATTGTATCCAGATTCGAATTTAAAATTTTAAAATGCAGAATTATATTAAACAAAGATAAAAATAATAAATACAATATTTCATGTTATGAATTCAATTTACTTTTGTTAAATTAAAATATGTAGAATATAATATATTAAAAATTATAGAATATTATATTATAAAAAGATAATTCTATAAAATTTGCAAAATCATTTCCTAAATTAATTAATAATGACTTATATTCAATATAATAATTAGTTTTGCATCTACAACTAATTTCACGATCTATAAATATGTTATAAGGCCGCTTTTAAACAACTGCTTAGAATGAAATCAAATTTCTAAATCTGCTACCAAACACATATCCAAAACATGAAATACAACTCTGCTTTCATTGAATCCCTTGTTTTCAAATTTCTCGCTGTATTTTGATTAAATCAAAAAGGTAATTAATGACCATTTTAGTTTTATTTTAACATTTTAAAAAATGACTAGTGGTCGGGGTGAGTGATTGTGGAGTTGTCGTTGTCGAGTTGGAGTAGTTAGGTCGTTGGATGATCACTGTTAGTGGTTGCGACGTGGTCGGGAGTTGCTAAAGTGGTTGCTGATAATTGTTGGTAGTGGTTGTCAAGTGGCATGGTGTGACTGAAATGGACATCATAGGGTGTGTTACTCGATGGTCAAGTCGTCGTCGGAGTAGTCATGGGATATTCATTAATTGTAGTTGTTGTATGGTTAGATTGTTGGATAGTCGAGTCGTTTGAATGATTGTCAAATAATCGTTAAAAAAAAAAAGAGTAGTACAAACTCGTAATCCATAAAGTTGCCTTTTAAAATCAAGAGTTTTGAACTGTTTAAACCAAACATGACCCAAATCTAAAACTATGGCCCAAACACTCCCATATATCCTACTTTTGTTCAACTTTGGAGTCAGATTTATCGCCTACATAAATAAATGGCTGAATCCAAAGAAGAATAATGGACGAGTTGCAATAAATACAATGCGGAAAAAAGGCTATTCCGGACAATTAGCCGTTGGCTCGCCAACCAATTCCCTTCGATGCCCTTTACTTGAAGCCTGCCGCTGACGACCGCCACAATCCGATAGGGTCAAAAGAAAAATAAAGAAAGGTTCATTTTCAAGAGAAAAATTAACGGACGATCTCAGCCGTTGATACATACCGGTCCCACAGACTTTAAACAGAGGTCTTCCGCATGGAAACTGAGACCGACACGTGTATCGAGCCAAGCCACGCGGTTAGTTTACAGCTCAGCCGCATTAATTTCCAACGTTGTCCTCAGCTACCCGAACGGGCAAGTTTAACTCCGGCCCAACCACCCCAATGGACCTTCATTAAGAAGCCCGAATTTCCACCTCGCAATCTCGACCGTCCGATCAATCCACGCACTCGCGTGGGCAGCCCATAATATCCCGAACGCATTAATTAATTTCCAACCATCAGATTTTTACCTCGCCTTTATAACCAACAACAAATAAGCAAACGCTTTGTAGTTTGTAGTTTGTAGTTTGTAGCTAGAGAAAGAAAGAAAGAATTTATATATATATATATATATATATATATATATCTTGATCGGAAGAATATATATATATGTGGTGGTGATGATGATGATGAAGGTTGGAAACGGCGTCGTTGTGTTACTGGTGTTGGGCGTGGGATTGTGTTTGGCTGCGGGTGAGGAAGAGAATCTGAAAGAGAAATGCAGCAATGACTTCCAGGAGGTGGTGAGTTGCTTTAATTTTGCGACGGGGAAGGCAACGGAGCCGAGCAAGGGATGCTGCGACTCAATAGAAGTTATAAAAGAGAGTAAGCCAGAGTGTCTTTGTTTCTTCATTCAGCAAACTCATAACGGGAACCAAGAGATTAAGAATTTGGGGATTCAAGAGATCAAGCTTCTTCAGCTTCCTTCTGCCTGTCACTTGAAAAACTCCAGCGTCAGCTATTGCCCTAGTAATCTCTCTCTCTCTCTCTCTATTTAATTATGTTTTGATCAAACCATTTTTTTTTTTTTTTAAAAAATATGTGCTATGGATTTTGGTTTTGTATGTATGTGTTTTGTTTTCTTTCTTTAAATAACTTTTAGATTTTAGTCTAGTTTCATAAACGAAAACTATAATTTAATTTTCAATCTAAACCCCCCTCTCTCTATCTCGGTTTTTAACGAAACGCCGGAATATATATCTTTTCTTTTTCTTTGTTTCTTTTTTTTTATGTATTTTTTTCTTAAGAATGCTTCTCATTTCGTATTTAATAGCAAGATTCTTTCTATAGGAAGATATTTTTTAGGTATTTATTTGAAAATAGATTATCCAAAAAAAATGAATTGTAAAGCTTCGTAACAAATGAAAAACACGCAGATGGGTCTCAGAAAGTTATTGCGAGGATGGATGGGAAATCACCTTTTAATATACCGTGAGAAAACAAATTGAGAAAAAAAAAGTCAATTTGCTTAATTAATGCTTTTGGGAAATTATGGCTGCGATGATAGTTGGGTGAGATCAAATATTAGTTAAGCAAATGAACTAGAATGTGACTTGTAGTTTTCTAGTCATGTGTACTTTTGTGAAGAAAACCCTACTTTTATAATTTTAAACGATACTTTACGGAAAATTATTCAATGTGTCATGTACCTAATAGCGCTAAGATATAAAATTGAAATACTCCTCTATCTTTTTAATAATGAAAAATTATGAGCCATATTGTGGCGGTCTCATCTAACTCAATTAACATAACATATATATTAATGATCATGAGCTCGAATCCCTTATCTCTTTTGTAAAAAGAAAAATGATATGAGATACCTTAAATGGGAGGAAATTATACCGTCTTTTTCAGGAAAAAAGTTAATTTAATATTTCAATTTGAAAGATTATTTTTGAGAACATTTTGTTTTCCATTTTTAGGAGGTATTTTCGTCGTTTTTAAATAATATTGAAAATACGAGATTTATTTATAAAAAAATGCAAGAAAGATTAGCATCAGTTCAATTTCAAACTAATAGCAGATAAAAAATTTATCCAACATTAGAAATCACCTGAAAAATGAAACGACATTAAATAGTTATAGTCAGTCTTGGACTTCCCTCGTCGAGTGTACCACCTAACTTACGGCCTTGGGTTGTCAGTGTATTCAATTCTTTCATAACACTTCTCAGTGTCTTAAAGGCTACTTTTTGATATTTAAAAAATCAAAAGACATTTTTTTTTCCCAAAACTAAAACCTTACTCAAAAACGGAGTTTGAAATATGTCATTAATACTTGATAGCCAACTGGATTTTCTTTTTTCCTTTTCGAGTGATGTGGCAACTGTAATTAGTTTTTTTTTCTCCTTTTTTCGTTTCCTTTCTCTAAGTTTAGGGCTGGACCGGCTGGTACTGTATTTAATATGTATTTAAACCTTTATTAAAATATTTCGGCATATTTTCAGACCTTCTGTTTTAGTAATTTTGAAAAAAAAAACCTTTTTTTCATTAAAATTTCTTAATTAAAACATTTTTTTAAAGATAAATTCATTAGAAGCCAAAAGTTAGGTACAACATGTTTAGTTATATATTCTTACAAAATTAATTTATAATCTTAAACTTAAAATTTATCATTTAAAATCTCAAACTAAAACTAATAATGGTATAATTTGAACTCTACACATAAAACTTTTTTAAATAGAGAGATTAAGATAATATCAGAGAGATCATAATCAAATGAAATATTAGTTGTATTTATATAAATGACTTATTATCTTTTTCGTTTTTCTCTATTGTTTACTTCTGGGAGGAATACATGATTTCGAGTAGATTAGTTTAAAGAAAATCAAATGAAAATAGTTATAAGTTACTCTCAAATAATTTAAATTAAATCAAACTTTACTTTTAGAATTTAAATGACACAAGTTTTAATAATAATAATAATAATTTAAAATGACTCTTTGAGAACCATCTCGAGTGTTCTTGCTAATTGCTATCTAACTTTACAATTTTCTTAAAAAAAAATAACATTTTCATTTGCCTAAAGTCGTTTATGAAACTATGCCAAGCAAATTGTAATCTTGGATAACACTAATTTTAGCGAATAATTCTTTCTGGACAGAGCTTCTCGGCATACCAGCAAATTCACCAGACGCTGCTATTTTTAGCAATGCCACGTCAGCAGCCACACCGACGTCGACGACGTCGAGGACAAGCCCCGACGGCAATTCCGGAACGAAGATGGTGGCCAATTCTCCCGCCAGTTTGATGGCGGTGGCCATCGCCGTCATCTTCTTCACTGCATTTCTTCCGCCGATCACGCGTGAGGAATAAAACTATATTATATGGACGGCGGTCCTAATGGGAAAGGCGCCTTCTGATCTGTAGTTTTTTTGGTTTAATATGATTTCGGATAAACTTGAAACTCCGACTCTTCTTTTCAATTGTCGTTTTTGTTTTGTTCATATTTTAGGACAAAATCTGTAGCTTTTGAATCTCTGTGTGTTTGTTCTATGACCTTGTTTTGTATTTCATTTCTTCAAAAATGGCGATGAGAAGCTCTTAAACAATTTTTTTTTTTTTTTTTTTTTTTTTTTTTTTTTTTTTTATCTTTTAAGTCATTAAATTTTCAATGTCCTTGAACCATTCAACATTTTTCAAAATTTACGAATCTATTGAAGACAAGATTGAAAGTTTAATATACTTTTAATTAGATAAAAAAAATCAAAGACATATTAGATACAAATTGAACGTTCAATTATGAATCCATGTTAAAAGTTCAAAAGGTATTTTTTAAAGTTTAGGGATGTATTGAAAGTTTAGGGACCAAACTTTTCAGGTTTAACCTAATTTTTATTAATTTTAGCTTAGGTGACATATTTATTATTATTTTATTTCCTTCTCTATTTTCCGTCTTCCTTTTTTCTGTCTCCCACCCCACCACACTCGCATGTGCATCAACAAACACAACTTCTCTTGACACTGTCGACGATTTTTTTTAATTATTATTTTTTAACTCGTCTAGATGTAGACGTAAATTAAATTAGTTTGTGCACTTTTTATTTTTTATTTTACATATATTTGGATTTTGAATCGTCGGGCTCTTAATTTTGAAATAGAGTGTCCAAATTAATTAGTTTGTGAAAGTTCAAAAATTTAATTGATATATAATTATAAGTTTGTTTAATGAAATCAACCGACGGAGGGATACAATTATAGTTCTTTATTAATGCATTTTAATGCATAACTAAGTTGAAGTGTCAAATTACAAATATTTACTTATAAAAATAGCACGTATAGATAGCCAATATAGCTCAACACTTCCAAATAACAAAAACTTATGAGAGGGCTCAAACATATATTTGATCATTTAGTGTATCCTCTAGCTAAAGTTGCACTTTGAGACGATGAACAAAGGCTATGAGAATGTACTGGCGTGATCAAAATATTCAAAATTTTCGATAAAAATGTCTATTGATATCATCTAAATATCGGTATTGATTTGTATAAATAATGAGTAAGTCATTCTCACAAATATGACTTGACCAAAATTCATCCAAAAAATAAAAAATAAAAAATCTCATATCAATTGTCTCAAAGTTATTTGGTGTGTTTCATTGAATTGATGTAAATTCAAAAGATGTGAGACTAGAAATTTAGATCTTGATTTAGACAAAAATGGATATATAGGCCATTCTCACGAATATGATCCGATCAAAATTCATGCATGAAAAATAAAAAATCTCATATCGATTATCTCCAAATTTCTTTGGTGCGTTTCATCAAATTTATGAAAAAGATGTGAGACTAAAAATTTATGAAGTTTTCTCCATGGTCAAAATGATGGCCAAAAGTAGTGTGTCAATAAATGAAAAATATGAGATGGATAGAAATTAAAAAAACGGATAAGATATTTTTAATAAAACAATAAAAGCAACAATATATTTTAATGTTTAAAAAAATTCAGAAGAAAGAAGAGCAGAAAAACAAGAGGAAGGAGAATGAAAATAATAGTAAAAATTAGGAAAGAGAAAAGCTAAAAGATAGAAAGTAAGGCAAAATTGTGTGTGGGTAGATCTTATGTAATAGTCAATGTAATCGGATTATGGTCGGATGTGATGGAATTGCATGATACAACTACGTGGGTCTGTTGATTTAATGCAGTAAATTTTATCTTCTCAAAAAAAAAAAAAAGTGCAGTAAATTTTATAAAAGGAAAGGGAGAAATGTGCTTTAAAAAAGAAAAAAAGAATTGGGCCATACGACGGCCCACTTATCTTGCATATATAAGGAACATAGGAATTCGGTCAGCCCACTTGTGGTCATTCACGATACAAAACGGCGTTCGTCCCTTTCACCCGACGAGCATCGCCGTTCCCGACTGAAAAATAGATTCGCGCAGCTATTCCGAGTCAAGAACGAGATCTCCCCGTCCTCGAATTTCTTATAGGTCGATATGTCTCAGGTCCGTTCACTTAATTGTTTCTTTAATCGTTTTTTGCTTTCTTTTCTCAAAGATTTTGACTTATTGCTTCCTTAAACCCTAGTAAATCTTTGTTAATTACTTGTTGCCGATGAATGAGAGCGTGATTGCACCGCAGTAGGATATTGAATTAGAACGATATTGGCCAATTTTTTCTAGTCTGGATGATACTTAGGTTTTGTTCGATCTACCTGCGCATCTTTGTTTGTTTTTGTTTTCTCTCTCTTTCCGTACGATTGCGATGTTTCGCATTCAGGAAGCAATTGCGCGATTCTGCTATAGATTTTGAGTTTGAGATTCTCATGCTAGCTGTAAATACAATTATTATTGTTCTCTTATTTCCTCTCCATGTCTTCTACAGGTTGATAGCAGGAATTCCTCTGCAGCCAAACGTGCTAGAACTGATGGTATGTATAGGCGTCATAGTTTCATTAGTAATTCAGTCACCGCTTCATATTTGATCATGCGTTCTTTCACAACTACGTTACATTTGTAAATTTTCTCATTTGCTCTTTTGAGTGATTGCATACCACTTAACGAAGTTAGATCTATGGATGTTTGAGTCTGGAGAGATTTCCAGCATACGACATTGTTTGCCGTTAATTAGGCGCTTCTTCTTCTTCTTCTCCTTATCTTTTTTTCTCTCTTTTATAATTGTTATTGTTTTAATTTTTACTTGCCTTTAGTCTACACTCAAGCATGACAAAAAGATTCTGCTCCTCTTTATAGGTCTATTTATTGGTTTATTTGTTTGTAGGTAGCCGAAGGGAAGATGACTGGACTTGTCCTAGTTGTGGAAATGTCAATTTTTCATTTAGAACAACTTGCAATATGCGCAATTGCACTCAGCCACGTCCCGCTGATCATAATTCTGTAAGACATGAACGATGGCCCTAAAGGAAACTAAAATTATCACGTTTATTGATTTGCAAAACCTAATTTTGTTGTCTCTTCCATTTAATTATTTTAGTGTGTTTCCTCTCTGTTTTTTCAGTGCTGTGTTATATATCTAACTGTATACATGGCAGAGTAGACATTCATCAAATTTTTTTATGCACAATCTGTAATTAAAAAGCGCATGCAACTTATTCCTCCTGTTTGTCTGTCGAGAAGGAACATTTCATTTCTAGTGTTCTTGTTATCTCTTGACTTGTGTTTACTTTTCATTTTTGGCTTGGCTTTTCTGGAGTTCTATTGTTTGTATTTCTCATTTTGAGGTGGTAATTATGTTTTGCATTTTAGGTGGTAATTACTTTTCATTTTTAGGTGGTAACGATGCTACCTTCAAGTTTTTTTTGTAATTATGATTTTAGGATGTTCATTTTCTCACACACAAGGCACAACTGATTATTAACTACTTGAGCTTCATGATATGGGACTTTATTGAACCTTGTAGGTTTAGGTTTTTCTTGGTGTACTCTCTTCAAGTAGTCTCGTGATTGCGATTTTTGCTTATTTTTTTCCAGTTACTTGTAACATCCCTTGCCCAGTTCCATACACCTCTTATATGTCTTTCATTAAAGATTAACCCACCACCACACCACCATCACACACAAAGTTGAACTCCTCGTTTTCTTAATAAAAAAATAACCTACTTAACTCTCTCTCCAGAAATCTGCTGCCAAGCCTGTTCAAGCTCCACAGGGTTACTCCTATTCTGCCCCTTACCTGGGTTCTGGTGCACCCTCTTCAATGTATCCTGGTGTACCACCTTATGGTTCTTCTATATTCAACGGTTCATCTATACCTCCCTATGATGTGCCATTTTCTGGGGGATCAGCATATCATTACAACTACAGCAGCCGATTTTCTGCTGGCAGCCCCTACAGGCCTTTGCACCTATCTGGGCCTGCACCTTATTCTAGTGGATCTATGATGGGAAATAGTATGTCCTGTTTCTATTTATGCTCACATTTGCTTGTGATTTTTTATTTATGACATCATATTGCTCTGTCTAACAAGATTATAACTTGAACTTCATTTTTCCTGTCTTCCACAAGTACCCTATGAGAAGTGGGCGCTGTGCTGGTCAATCCTCTATTTATCTATTTTTCTTGTTTCCTTCTTGTTTTCATAGGTGCAGTGTATGGTATGCCACCCATAATGGATCGCTATGGCATGGCTTTGCCCATGGGCCCTGGCACCATGGTAGGTCTTTTGATAGTACATTATTACCTGGTGGCTCTGCTGTATTTGTTTCTAGAATTTTAAGTTTAGTGTACTTTTAGCTATAATCCCCCTTAAACGGCAATATTGAAACATTCATTGAGGTATTGACGATTAGAAATTTACATCTTGGTTTTCTGAAGATAAGAAATTTAAAAGGAATAACATTATCACATTACAATATTCACCTTAGTTTTGAATATCTGCTATTAATAATACATTAATTGATGTATTACAAAGAATATTCAAAAAATGAATTTTAGTAATGATATTTTTCAAGAAAAGAATTTCAATGCCTGAATGTTGAAGAGAAATATCTTTCATATTGAAATGGATGTCAAAACCTGAAGATTGAAAGTATGGATATTAACAAAACATTTTTTGTGTGGACAAAGACTTGCCCCCACAACTTTCAATTGCAAGTGAAGCTGTCCTGGTCCTGTATATCAATTACGTAGGTGTTTGATGAATCTATCTGAAGACAATTTCAATTTCGTGTGGTTTACATAGTGTTGTTCTTGATTGGGTTTGACATCTTTTTCCTGTCTGTCGTGTATGTCACCTTTTTGTGGAAATTTATGAGCAAGTCTATTTTTCAGGGTCCAAGGCCTGGTTTCTTTCCCGATGATATGTCTCAGAAGAAGGGTGCAGGTTGCCATTCTTTACTTGCCTTTTATTTGCTGTCCTTGACCAATTATGATGGAAAGATTTTATCATCTAATTTCTTATGCTCACCCAGACACTACTCGTGACAATGATTGGCCATGCCCGAAATGTGGAAACATCAACTTCTCATTTAGAACTGTCTGTAACATGAGGAAATGCAATACACCAAAGCCTGGGTCACAGGTCTGTTAATCTATTTTCTTTGGACTGAATGATTTTCCCAAGTGCTTTTATGTTGCGACTAGTTCTTATCAAAATATCGTTGGCAAACGTATCCTTATTTTCAAATGGTGGTAATTAATGAATTTCTTTTGGTGTATCTCTCATTGATAACTCGCTTAAAAAAATTTAGTTCTCTTAAATCTATTTACAACTCTAACCTTTTCATTTATTTTGTTCGTGTATTTTTGAAATGCAGGGTTCCAAAAATGACAAAAGTTCTAGTAAGTTGATATGGACATGTTCCAGTAGAAACTGTTTCCTTTTCAAACTTCTTTGTAAGCTTCATGATTTCTAATGTGTCTATAATGCCTTTCAGAACAAAAGACGCCGGAGGGTAGCTGGAAGTGTGAGAAATGTAACAACATAAACTATCCATTCCGAACCAAATGCAATAGACAAAATTGTGGAGCTGATAAGCCAGCGGAGTCAGAGAAATCCCCATCACCTGCACAGGATGAAAATGAACAGGTCTGTTGCGTGAGTTTCTGTATCTTTGTGTGCTGTTCGGAATTACTTGTGCTTTTGTTCAAATATGTATGCATTATGAAGTTGATTCCATACAATTTGATTAACAAGATCATTTATGAACCACTTGAAAAGGGGAACCCTTTTGGTAAATTATCGGTGGTAGTGGTACTTTCCTTGAGTTCTAGAACATTTTTTTTTTTAAATTTTGTTTTTCCCTTTCATGCATTAATTTGTCATTGTGTACTGTTCCAGTGAGTTCTAGAACATGTTTGAGGGTTGAGAAGGTCCAGAGTTCTATCTTCCAGCGTTGCTCAATATGGGTGTCTGAAAGTCAGTCTTGTCGTCCTCTCATGTTGCAGCAGTTGTCAAGTCAGTCTACCTCTCTTGATCCGTGTCAAAGTTGTATTAACTCAATTTTAGTTATGGTCTTTTCAATCATTTAACGCTCCATATCATCAGCTGAATTGATCTGGTAAAAGATTTAATGATTGGTTTCTGATATTTAGGGACATTTACTTTTGGAATTCACTTATATAGTCTAGTGGGCCTGTTGACTTGTGCACTAAAACATGTTTTTTTTAGTAGACTAGACTGTACCCTGTTGGGCTGCGGTTTAATCTCTTAATTGTCTTTTGTGCTGTTGGGTGTTCCAAACTGATCCTTTTCTTAGGACAGGGTCCCAAAGTAAGTTCAGAGGATGAGTTGGATTAGATAGATAGGGGTTTGGTTTTGGGTTCAGTTAATTGCTAAGCATCTGATGAACCGCGAGGGCGCATTCATGGTGGTGTATTTATGACCCTTACTCGTGGTGTCAGAGACCACTATTATTATGGTCAATAAATTATGTTAGCATGCGTGGTCGTCAAAAGTAATTGTTTCCTAATTGGTGGGTACTATTGCTAGAATACATAAGTTAGGTTTCAATCTGTTTCGGGGATGCTATTCATTATTCATATCTCATTTATTATTATTATTTTAGCTTTCCATGTTATCATTGTTCATGCACATTTCTCTCTCTTTCTATCCATGATTTTTGGAGGAACCTCACACACATGTTCATGCAGTGTCTTGAGATGTTCACCTAGTCATGATAGGAAGATTTCGTTATCCAACTGTTTGAACTTGAAGTAGATTTTCGTTTTCTTAAAATTCAACTACATTTAGGGGAACTGGGAAGGTATCCGCTATAACTAAGCTCACTTTTGCGGGTAGAGTAGGTATTCATTCACCTCATCACACTACACTAGGTAGTTTTATTCCTTTTTTTAGGGTTTGGTGATATATAAAATATATTATGGATTATGGTTCGTGATATAACCTCTTTTTACTCAGTTATCCGCTGTATCTAGTTTTTTAAAAAATATTTTTAAATAGACATTTGGCTAAAATTACCTTTTTTTTGTCATTAAATTCAGATTTACTGTCTTAAAATTCATTCTCTACAATTAGGTAATTCGTGAAGTTGACCCTGGAAGGATACGATCCAGGTGAAGGTAAGCTTCGTAAATGCTTCGAATGGTGTTATGAGATTACGGGTGATTAAAAACAAAGTAGGTGTTCGAATACAATATTTATCAGCTCGTCGTCCTTTTATTTATTATATATTTTAAAAGCTACTTCAATTTTCTTTTGTTTTCTGTCCAAAGCATTCTCGCTTATTTTCTAAAGTGATCGGCTGCTTTCGATATTTTTTTTTTTGTCATTTCCATGCCTTTTTTGAAAAATATTTTTAATTTTAAAGAAAGGTATACGGTACTTTTCCTTTGGGGTGTGCAAGGTGTCAATATCTAGTTATCTTATTATTTAAAAAATATTATTGAAATAATTCAATTGTTTTATTTTACAAGTTCCCTTTGTCCTTGCAAAGTGCAAGGTGTCAATATCTAGTTATCCTATTATTTAAGAAATATTACTGAAATAATTCAATTGTTTTATTTTACAAGTTCCCTATGTCCTTGCAAAGTTGTGCTTAATCATCTTTCAAACATTTTTTTTTTTGTTTTCAATATGGTATTGAAAATAAATTTAGAATTAGTTACTTTTGCTAAATCGTTTCTTATAACAAAATTCTATTTAGAAAATGATGTTTTAAAAGGTAATTTTAAGAATAAATAATCTTTTATTTTGACTGCTCATCCCACATCATTTGATGAAGCCGTGATTTATCTTAGATTAAAATGTTTTAAAAGGCCAAAAGTTAAAGCATTGTTTTATCTCTTATTATTGGACTGTATATCTGAAAGAAAAAAGCCCTTCCTCATTCACGAAACGCAAAAGATCATTATTGAAAGGAACAACCCTTAGACTATGGATGTGGTGCATCATTCAAATAGGCCAGCCAAGCGGGATCTTATGAATGCTGGACCAAGTCTACCATCATCGGAAGAGGTTCTTTAAGATTGCAAATTATCCCAGCTCGCTTTTGCATCTCTGTTTTTTTAAAAAAAAACTGAAAAAAACTGTGGTGTTGCCTTTTTTTTTCCCTCATGTAGAAGTGTCTTTGGTCGTACCATGTTTTTTACATAGTAGAATGTAAAATTGTATTCCGTCGGAATCTAAACAATTTGTGGAAGGGTAAAAAGATTCGGCAACCCCACCAAGTTCTTAGACTCGCAATTTGTGGTATTTAATTTATTTAGTTCATTAGAATCTTAGACAACCCCACCAAGCTCTTAGACTCGCAATTTTCAAAAAATTTATAGGCATATTTTAGAAAAGGAATATATTTTACATTTTAGAATCCATTAGTTTAATGAAAATATGTATAGCTTATACGCGACATATGGTACTCATCTCTTCAATATGCTCTCTTTTTCAATCTTCTCTCTAAAATTATTCTAAGATTCCTTGGTTCCTCTATAGCTTGCCCCTCCATAACTTATCCATTTTTTTATTTGACTTTTCCCTCTTTAACATGTCTCTTCCCACATTTCTCAAAGTTCTCTATCAAACACAACAAACCTCTTTTTCTAAAAAAACAAAGTAGAAAACATTATTATATATGCTTAGTTTTTCTGATAGAAAACTGAAAGTAATTATCAAATACTTCTAGCTGTGTTTTTTAATAAAAACAAACAATAACAAGGAACATCATCAACTGGGGTGATGAAAACAGCAATGAAATAAATCTGCAAGAAGTTAAAATTAGTATAAAGAAGTGTCTAAATTGAAGGCCTTTCTCGACAGGCAAATGTAGGTATTCTAGATAACCTGCAACATTCTTATCTTGGTTCTAAGTTCCTGGGACGTTTATACGTGGTCAATTGGTGATAAGTCTACTTTTGAATTTTCAGTAAATTGACAGAACAGAATCCGATTCTATGATATCTTTCTCTAATGAATGAATGGACAGTGGAAATAACTCCACCCAACGAAAAGATAACACTTTTGGGTCTCATGGATATGATTTCGGAGGGAAACACAACCCGGGAAAATATAACGGATAACACAGAAGAATTATGGGTGAAAAAGCAAGAAAAGGAGTGTACTCTAAATCCGTTTTAGTTAACATGCATCTTCCAGGAACACTAAGTTTTCGCATTGGAAGCATAGTCCAAGAACAAATTAATTAATTAACTAATTAATTCAAACAGAAACCATGAAAAATCGTAGGGAAAGAGGAGTTGGGCTGACCTTAACTTGAGGTTGCAGCAGCGCACACTACGACCAAGATGATCAACTCATCTGGTTAGAGAACATCCCAACCTCGCACGGTGTTTTGAAGAGCTGGAAGTCTTGAAAGAGACTGTCACCTTCAATGCTGGGATGGTGGATTTGCATCTGTGATTCGATGGGTTGATGTTCATTGCCCCAGCATCCTGAATCTACTGAAGCAAAGGGAAAACTTTGAATTCCTAGATTCATCGGCAATGGCGACTGTGATGTGGCAGTTTGGTTAGCATAATTGGGGTTACCAAGACGATTAGGGTTGTCAGGTGAAATATGTTTTGCCTCATATGGACCCTTTAAATCAGTTGACAGAAGAGAGAGAGCACGTTGAAGATCCTGTGCTGAATTCACATTTGGAACAAGTCACATATCCATCTAAAACCCCTATAAACAATTGCAAATTTCATTTCTGTACATACAATCGCGATGAATTGGACCTAAACATCATATTTCCTAGCAGGCAAAAGTATATACATAGTACAACGTATAATTGTCGTCGACATTTTCTTAACAATCTTCAAACCATTATCTATGGATAGCCCGAGGCTTTACCAAATAATTATAAGACACACTAAAAGGAACAATAGATAGACAATATACGAAGGTTACAAATGTTTTTTAATCATAGATACGAGACATGGATACGACACACTATTTTTTATAAATCTAGGACACGGACACGGTTAGGACACGTTTATTAAAATATACATTATTAAAAATATATATCATTTTTAGATCAGAAATAAATTTAAAGTCAATAAGTTTATTCGTCTATATGCTTAAAAAAATGATTTTGATGTATTTCATTCTCAAACTTCCTATGTACCTATTTAGTATACTTGACAAATGTTCATTATGTGTCTAACAAATATTCGATCTATATTGATTTTGTACAACTAGTTTCTAACACATATCTATTGTGCTATCAAGTGTCCGATACGTATCTAATAAGTGGAGTGTACACGTGTCGAATACGGACACGCTAGCCAAACTAAAGTGGGCGTTCTTCTTAGCATGACACTAAATAAATGTTTTTTAATCACACACTAATTCCTTAAATGGTCCACTCACTCAAAAGCGAAAATAAAAAAACGATGCATGCATGTAGGAATTATTATGACGTCACGTTTGCAGAATATTACTTGGCATATTGTCAATTCATCATGAATCCAAGGAGTTCGTTAAGATCCTAGAAACCAAATCATAGAATGCAAATAAAAGATGTTTCATTGTATAAAAGGGGTGGGCACTCGTTAAATTCAGGGAAATTGAATGCATTGTTATTGGGCGAACCTTTGTAAATCTAGTTGCTAAAGGTTCAGTAAATGATGCTACACATTGTTATTGACATAATCATTGTATAAAAGGGGTGAGAACGAACCTGCATCAAGAACCTTGGTTGCAGATCCTTTGAAGGTCACGAGCTTACTGGTATCGTGAAAAGGCATAGCATGCACACCACATGGCTGTTCAGGCTTTAATACATACTTGCCACATAGTGTGTGTCTGGAGTTGAATGTAGATTCGCATGCTGAATTTGCATGAGATCTAGGATAGATGACCGATAATTTGTCTGAGAAAACGTCACTCTGCCGCCTCTCTGCAGAGGTCACAATATAAACGCATGATCATTATGCTGGTGAATAATGAAATATATAGAAATATTAAAAGCACTTCGGCAGATATCCACTATTTAGATATTAAACATGTCTGGCTTGGCTGCCGAACATAACCATCATTCGGTTGCAGATTTGCAAGTTTGTTAAACAAGAAAACTGTTCTTCGTAAAAATGGCATACCAAAATCCCAAGAAGATAGCCTTGCCGGATTCAGACTGATCATTTTCGACTGTGGCTTACGACGTCGAGCATTATGATTAGAAAGACGCCTACGGCAGCTTCGTTTCTTCTCATCAAACTCAGATATGCCATGAAACCTTTGACAATGCAAATACAATTTTTTATTCACGTTGAATTTAAATAATGACTACTTTTGGAAACATATAATGATCATGAATATTCATGATACACAGCAGATTAAAGTGCTAATGGAAAAAAGTACATATGTATTCGGTGAGAAAATACTTTCTGACCATCCCGTTCTGTAAAAATTTTAATGTCAAGGAGTTTACCTACTGCATTGTTGGCAAAACCGACGCTCTATGCCTCCAATGATGACCTTAGGAGATTTGGAGTGACTTTCACAAACTCTATGTTTGCGATAGTAATCCTTAGCATTCGAAAGATCTATGTTACAACCTTCAACTTGGCAGTGAGGGGATGGTGTATTCTGGCACCTCTTTCGAATAGCTCGGGATTCCATCATAGGAACAGATGGCTTTGTAAGATTTCCAGCACTAGCATTTTCAAAGTATACCTGCTTACCAAGCTTCAGACTAAGCATTGGCTCGCAGGAGCAAGTTGAAGTCTCAGGTGTTGCATATTTGTTGGCCACTTCAGCTTCAACAAATTCTTTTTTATTGCCATTATCCTCTAAAGTTGGCTCGAAGCCCTCAAGCGTGAATTTGGTTGTTCTACTTTTCTCAACTGACGAGGAATTTATGGAAATTGATTTTGAGCTTTTTGGAGAAGCTTGCCCCAACTCAAAAAAAGGACCAGCAGTAGTTCTGTCGTCCCCAGCTGAATTCGAAGATCCAAAGTTTATTTCTTGTTTATTTTCAAAATTAGTTGGATGTAATATATCACCATGTTCAGCAATTCTGGGATTAAGTACAGTTAAATTCTCCCAGTCCCATTGTAAAGGGGGTCTTGCATTCCACTCCATCAATTACAAATGGCTGGGGAAATGTCTCATGCACGTTTTTCCTATCAGGTAATTATAGATCAGCATTGACTAGCATTTTGGAGAAATCTATTTGGTCACAAAAACATAAACAGTGCATAGAAATCCAATTGCATCACAAGAATTGGTGGCCATAGTTAATTCAGTGATAAGAAGAGATAACCTTGAAATATATGACAAAAGTAGAAGTTGAATTTATCTTTTTTTCTTTGAGATCATATTACAAAGAACAGAAGCTTGTACTAAAATGCGTGAGGTATTCCTCTTTCAAACGTGCAGGGATTAGCACAGTTGTCGACCTCATCCGAGGATACCACAGTAAAGCAGGCATAAAAGCAGAAAGATGGGCAAGAAATGGGGAAAATGCTTCTCTCACAGTATATTTCTTTTTACGTATATTTAACTTTATTCTAGAAAGTCCAACCAGGTGCGATTATAAGCAACCCCAGTAGTTTACAGAGCTTTTTATTCCTTCTCAAAGAATGGCCACAAAAGCAAATAGTACTATGATCATCGTGTTAAAAAATTTAAATTATAAAGCACTATAACTTCCCTTCAAGCTTGTTACAGTTCTTCAGCCACTTACCTTTCAGTTTTAATTGCTTAAAAAGTCTTACAAGACTCACCTCAGACAGAGATACTCCCTTGTTCTGTAGCCTCAGAACTACCTAAGGAAAGCACGGATTATAATCGGATTCACTTTCTTGAGTCTCTACATAATTCAGTCATCGCAAAGGCCGACTATTAACCTCGTATAATCGAAACATGAGAAGAACTGAATTTCTATTGTTCCAAATATATTCGTGAAAAATTCTGGATCAATAAATCTGTATCATAAAAAAAAGAGACTAATGATACATTATACTTCAGCCTAACATGGAAGTGAAGGTAGAAGATTACAACCTCAAGTTATCACGGATTCACGATTGCCATGTACCAATCCGAACTGACCACGTTCCTTTGGTATTTCTCAGTATGAAATAAATACAACCGACCTAAATTTTTAGAATCTAGACAGTTTAGTTACGTCCGGTCCCCTTCCTAGCGTCTTCTTTCATCCCTATCTTCTAATCTTATCAGAACGGTAGGGAGCCATTTGACTACGGGAAAATTGGAGAGAAACTAAATGAAGGATGATGAGGAGAAAATACATTGTTTCGAAATCGATATTGAATGTACAGCCTCATTCTATTTCTAGCTATGTTTCAAGATTTAAGTAAAGATATCGAGAACTAAACCGCAAATTCTACAACAGAAGCAGCAGCAACAGATATAATATCTCTCTGTTCATTTAAACCTAGTCGAAGCCACTCCATCCATACCACCAAAAAACGAAAACAGAGAAAATCACAGATTCGATCATTTCCAAAGCCTCCTAGTCTCTCCTTTGAGTAAATACTATCTATCACTAAAGGAAATCGAGAAAAACATACGAATAAATAAATTCATTCAAATTTTTACAAAAACGAATCTCTGAAAACAAACTAAAAAATTCAGAAAAAAACTGAATCGGAAGAAGCTTAGCGGAAACATCATAAGAACAGTCAACTCGATTCAGCTTCATTAGTTCGCACAAACGAAAATAACAGAGGAGTGAGATTTGCTGAGCTTACCGAGTGCGTCCGAAGAAGGATTTCTCAGTAGCAGAGCTTGAGCTTGGTTTCCGATATCAAATCATCTCGTTTTCTTCAGTGTTCATCAGAGGTCGTGTTATGTGTTATGGTGGAGAAATGCACGTACAACTCCACTGCCAAAAGCTCACGCTTATCACACGCTCCTCTGCCTGCCTTTTCTGCCTTTTGCCTTTCACCCGCCACTTGATTCCTTAATCATTATTTATACCAATCATAAAGCCACACGTTTTGGGCCTGGCCCGGCCCACAATTGGTTTAGAAGTTCATAACCAAGTCAGACACGTTTCGATATTTTATTACCAAACCAAACTGCCTTTTAATTTTTAAATATAGCAAGCAACTTGAAGATATTCACATTGTTTTTAGCTACAATTGGAAGAGGTTGGCCAGTTCTAGTGGGATTTTATTATAATGTTTTTTTTTTTTTGCTTATTTTATATGTGTGGCTGAAAAGACACAAATAATTATGAATTATGTGTGTTGTCATACTTTTTGGACTGGGCGGGTGGAAGAGTAAACAATTAACATTTTGATTATTGGATTTTTTTTTTCATTTAAATTTTTTGATTTAGAGTAAGAACTTTGCATTAGTGTGTGAATTTCAATCAAATATGGTTTGATTTACCAATATGAATTTCAATGAGGAATGGCATATGTAAAATTTTATCAGATAGCTCACTTTTAAATAAAATTTAAAAAATGAATCATACAAAATTTCATTAGAAGTTTTATGTAAAGTTTAGTAAGAAGACATATGAAAATATGAAAAATAACCAATCAAACTTATAAAAATATAAAGGTTAAGAAATCTTTTAGGTCCTAACTTTCATGGAAGCAACAATTTAGTTTAATTTTAGGGCTTGTTTGGGACGCTGAATAAGTTATAATAGTTTTGAGTTATATAATTTGTGTTTAGAGTGTAGAATTGTTTAGTTTGAGTTATGATAGTATGTGTTTGGAGTTCAGTGTTATTTAATTCCAAAACTAATATAATCCACTTAATGTCTTAAACAATCCCTTAGTCATTTTATGACAAATAAAATATATTTAGAGATAAATATCATGAACATTGGTCGATGATAGATAAAAATATTTCTTTGGATTGAAGCTAAACTCTTATACGACAACTCTACCTACCACGCTCTTGGTCAAATTATTTCTCAACAATTTGTGCTCTTGCTAAGTTATCTTGATTTGCATTTAGGTATGCATTATACAACTATAATCACATTTTTTTAAAAAAATAATAATATGTAAAAATGAAGATTCAATGTTTTGATATTTTAGTCAATAGTATCATGTTCTAACCAGTCGAACTAGGTTTAAATTGACATAAATCATAATTAATTAGAATTTGATATTACTATTATTATTATTCTTATTATTTGATTTCTACAACAATTGAGTTAAAGGATTGGCATACTACCATGGCTTTAATTGTTAAATAATGTGGTTTGTGGACACTACCATATGAGTGTGTGGGATCGAAGCAATAATGGCGTGGATTGAATTACATCGATTGCCTCACATGATATGACTGAATTTTTTTTTTAAATAATAATAATAGTTATTATTATTATTATAAATAAAAGCTCCAATTCAGGAATAGATGTTTGATTCACATCATTTAAGAGTCAATACAACTAGATCCGTGTTTAATTAATCCGATCAAAAATAACATGATTTCGTTAGTATGCTAGATGATGCAAAGATATGCCAACTCATAGACGACAGTCGACAAATTTAAATATTTTGAAAATCAAATTTCTTTTAAATATAAATCCAGCTTAAACACACTTATTCATGGAAAAATAGAAATTAGAATAAAAACATTATGCCCTTTTAGCATCTTTTAGAAAGTAACTTTTTTTGCATCATCAAGAAAAGTACGAAGTCTCATAAGAGCCAAAGCATACACTTAGTTTTTTATTATGCGATTAAGATTCTCTAAACTATCTTCAGAAAAATTTGAAATTGAAATAAAAACATTATGTCCTTCAGCACCTTTTAGAAAGTAGCCCTTTGTTCATCATCAAGAAAAGTAAGAAGTCTCTTGCTATTAGTATTAGCTTCCTATTATTAAAGATCAACTTGCATTGAGCCAGCAGAAGAGCCAAAGTAGGAATTCAGACAGCATCTTGTCAATCTTGCCACTTGAAAAAGGAAAAAAAGAACAAGGTAAGTTTCAGGCTAACCAGAAACTCAACTGGCCATTGCAATGGAGGATTCAGACAAAACATAGACATGACAGCTAACTCAAAGATCTCTCAGCTATTGAAAATTCAGAAAATAGGTAACTGTGTTAATCAGACAGATCAAGAGGCAGACTCGGCTCGAATCTTTTCGATCATCTTCTCTTTGATCAACCTTCTCATAACTTTCCCAGAAGGCGATTTCGGGATACTGTCCACGAAATGAACGAGCCTAACTTTCTTGTAATGTGCAACATTTGAGGCGACATATTTGATTATTTCATCTTCAGTTTCTTTTGCATTTGGAGCCATCACGATGCTTGCTGCTGGAATCTCACCGGCTTCTTTGTCTGGCAGCCTGAAATACCGATGCGACATAGCGTTGTTTTAACCATTTTGGATTTGATTTGTTAAAAATTTATCTTTAAATTGAAATAACATGAGCAAAATGAATGTGAGGCGAATCTTACGGCACCACAGCTGCATCTTCAATGGAGGGATGAGTAAGAAGGATTGCCTCTAACTCAGCTGGAGGAACCTGCAGAGAAATCAAAGACTTGCATCACCTCATTTAATGTCCACATATACAAAAAAAGGGTTCTATTTGCAAACTATCATTCTTCACATCTTGAGCTTCCTGTTATCAATCAATGGATCAAGTTGAAATAGGTAATGTCATGTCTTTACTTGAAAGCCTTTGTACTTGATCAACTCTTTAATACGATCCACAATAAACACATCGCCATCGTCATCAATGTATCCGATGTCGCCAGTGTGCATCCAGCCTTTGTTATCAATGGTCCTTGAAGTCTCCTCTTCATTTTTGTAGTAGCCTGAAACAAGAGGGAAAGATTCAGCTAGTATTTAATTGGAGATCTCAGGGCAATTTTTCCACATCAGTCTATGTTCCGTACCTTGCATCACACACTGGCTTCTTACACAGACTTCACCTGGAGTATTCTTTGGCAGAGACCTGCCGCTGTCGGGGTCGATGAATTTGACTTCTAGATTAGGAAGAATGCGGCCAACTGTGTTTTTCTTCGAAGTGATATTCTCTTTGCCTATACTTCCATAGTTGAGAGTGATGCAGCTGTGCTCGGTTAGTCCATATGCCTGTTGGTGATCAACAACATTTAGTTAGCATATTGCGGGATGTGTTAGTTAGGAGTTAGGACACCATGGATTAGCTCTGCAATAATGTGATGATGGAGCTTGGTTCGTTTTTGATATGCAGAAAACAGGAAGGTGGACTACATGTTATAGCTCAGTAATATGAAGGAATGAACGAGAGTCGAGAATTCTCACAATCTATCTATTAAACTCCTAGTAGTAACTTGATTACCTCTTGAACATCAACGCCTGGGAATTTTTTCTCGAACGCAGTTTGAAGTTCTGGTGCGAGCGGAGCAGCTGCAGTCATGATAGCCTGAAGTTTAAGACTGCTAAGATCGAATTCCTCCACTATAGGATTCTTAACCAAAGCCAAGATGATAGGAGGAACAATTGGAGCAAATGTGACCTCCTGTGTTATCAGGGCATTGATGAAGGTTCTGAGATCAAATCTTCCCATCACCACAACTTTCCCCTTGTTTCTAAGTGTGGCACAACATATTCCAGTAATCCCGTAAATATGGAAGAACGGAATTAGGCCTAACGTCGTGACCTTGCCCTCCGTTTCTTGCGGCACACCGGAGAGCGTAGAGCACAAGTTAGCCACTAGATTTCGGTGAGTTAGCATTACGCCTTTGGAAATTCCTGTGGTGCCTGATGAGAAAGGAAGAGCACATAAATCAGTCTGCTTGATATCTTCTTTGACAAAATTGTTGCCTGCACGATCTGCAGCTTCAAGCAGTTTGTGCCAGTTCATGGAACCTTCAATCAGTTCCTCGCCCAACACGATCACTGGTAACTTTAGTTCCTTCACCTGTTCTCAACCACATAGATAGTAAGCGAGTCGAGTTGAATTCGAAATAATTACGGTCGATAACGACAACAGTTTCCATTTTACCTTTTCAAAGTTTGCACTGCTTGTGACAACGAGTTTGGCTTCTGCTGTCTCCACCTGCTTTTTGATTTCTGATATGTGAGCTGCTGGATTCACACCAGAAAACACACCTCCAGCAGCCATTATCCCTAAAGCAACAATGGCATATTCTGCAACGTTGGGTAGAACAACAATAACCACCTGCCCCTTCCTCAACCTCAGAGAGCTCAAGGCCTTAGCAAACCTTTTTGTGTCTCTCACGACTTCACGGTAAGTATACGACTTTCCGTTCACGGCTTCCACAAATGCCACATTATCAGCATATAATTCAGCATTCTGGAGTACAAACTCTGGCAATGTGATATCATCAGGCACTTGGACTTCAGGAAGTTGGCTGCGGAAAATGTGTTCCTCGCCTTCTACCAAATCTCGAACACAAGTAGCCATGGCGGAGTTGTTGTTTGCTGCAGGCATCGACAAGCTTCGATTTCCCTCTTCTTAAAGGAAGAGCTGAGAAAGCTCGTATCATGCTTTGTAGATGAGAAATTTGTAGAGTTACTGAGAGTGAGATTGGCATGAGCCTTTTTTTGGTGAGATGTTGTTGATTCATGCCATTCATTAAGGCTGTTCCCTGGTCACGGGCTCAGCTGCAGAAAGCATTTAGACAATTCCCTATTTCTCAACTAACAAACAATGACTTGGAATCTTCGTACTTTGACATGAAGAAACTGTACAAAACTTATCAACAGAAGTAAGCCTGTTCTAAAATTTATTGAACCAAATAAAATTTCATTGAGAAACTTCCACGTATGCTTCTCACTTCTTTCCAGTTCAAATTTGACATTACAGAGAGAGAGAGAGAGAAAGATCCTCAATTCATGGAACTTTGACGTAATATTTTAACATAATGTCAAAGTCAAAGGGGCTATGTCATTTGGCGTAAAAGGAAAATCGTTAGAGATTTACTTTCTTTCTCGTAATTGAAAATTAAATTTTAATTGCAATCCCATCCTACCAAACGCACCCTTCTTCTTCACAAGTTCCGGCGAAAGGCGATTGTAACTTACACTGGTCAAAGCTTCGTTCTTCTGGAAGTTGTGACACGTCAGATATTAGGCTTCTGCTAATATCTTCGAACGGCTTCATCATGAAAAAAGTCCATTTGTTAAGGAAATTACAGGTGAAAGTGAAACAACCCATCTTTCTTTAATAATGTTATTAATATCCAACATATTGTTGAGACGAAAGCAACAAAATCTGGTTTATCCTCGAGAGTCAACGCCTCTGCAACTGCCAAAATTTGCTCTGTTTCCATGGCGGAGATGCAGAGTTTCTTCAACCTCCACCGCGCGGCGGATTCTGCAAATGGGAATGCCTTAGTCTTTACAACAGAGGACTTGAAAGAATTCACCAACAATTTCAACGGCAACAACCTGATCGGAATCACTCAGTCCGGCAGATTTTACAGAGGGCAGCTCCGATCATCTTGGTCGGCTGCAACAGAAGCTCGAAACGTGACAGTTAAAATTTGGGACCAAAACAACGAATGCTTGGTTCCAGTGAGTCGTCAGATTTTAAGTTTATAATCTCCATTTGCAGATATGGCTGCGTTTTTTAAGCTTGAAAATTTGTTTTTTTCAGGAAGAAGTGAAGTTATTAACGCACCCATCTCTAAATGGCCATCCAAGTTTGGCGAAATTGATTGGTTATTGCTGTGAACATGAAGTGAAGGGTGTTGTTTATGATCTCAATCCATTGGGTTCCTTGCAAAATCTTATGGCAAGAGGTAACTTACACGTTCATGTTCCATAAAACCATAGTCTTTGAAACTCTAATGATTTCGAGATTTGTTTTTTTTTTTTTTTTTTTGTAGATGATATTAGTTGGCTCCAAAGAGTAGATGTAATTCTCGAACTTGCTCGGCTATTGGACTTCATTCACAGCCAGGAAAAGCAAAGCATGATCTTCAAGTTTAGAGCATCAAATCTACTGCTTGATTGGGTCAGATAGTTGCTTTCTAGTCTATGAACAAAGAAGAAAAGCTACTGCTTTCTCATGAATCTGCAGTCTATGCAACTTCAAGATTGTTAATCTATTTATTTTAACAGGAATGCAAGCTGAAACTATGTGGATTCGAGCTGATCAGCAACGGGATGGATACTGACCTCAATAAACATCACAAATTTGCACAAATTCCTTCTGGCTATTTTCATCCATCTATAAGAGGTACCTTACAAATGTGTTTAAAATGGACACAAGCTTAGAAGTAAGTATAGTCTCTACGAAGTCGATTGGATAACTTCCAAACATAATATAAGAAAACCAATAAAGAACATAAAAAAATCCAATTGGAAAGCATTAGTATGCATAAGTCTGAATCTCTTGATTCTCAACTTCCTGCGAGAAAAGAAAATGAAGTTTTGTTCCTTGAAATTTATTAAATGAAGCATTGCAGATGGGAGTCAAGGGGAAATGAGCTCTGATGTATATTCCTTTGGGGAAATTCTGCTGGGACTTATAGCCAAGAGAGATTATGAACTTGAGAAACTGGAAAGGCAAAATCATCACCGGGTTGTGAATAGCTTAGTGAGCATTTGGGCAAAGAATGAATACAGACCAAATGCCTCACTGGTCCACGAAACCTTGCAAAAAGACTGGGGTTACAGCGCTGAAGAGGGAGTCGAACTCACTGAGCTAGCAATGCACAGTATAGAATTCTTCCCAAGAAATCGTCCGAGCATCAAGCAAATACTTCAACGTCTTGAAGGGTTGCAAGTTACTCAACGTATTTCGGATGTCAGACCCAGAAAAAAGGAAAGAAAGTTCCCTAGCAGTGCAATGGGCATATGAAATCATCATTTTTATCAGTCACAGGTTTACGCAGATAGTCATCATGGAGTTAAATAGCAGTTAGCAATCACTAGTTCTTAGCTTTCTCTCAACAATGCAGAACATTGTCTAACATGAGAGTTGCAAATACAGATCCCTCATCATTCATGACCGATGTTGTAGTTGTATCTGTTCAATATAGCTTAAGGATGAAATTGAAAAATTAATTGCAATCCCATAATTACATTTTGTTTCTGTTTTCAATCTTGCGCTAAAGACACAGCTTTCCACACTGACTACCAACTAACTCGAGCAAAAATAACTATCCTTTTCTGGAAGGATATGTTTCACTTTCACCAGATGTACAAATGAAAAATGACAATACCTAATAAAATACGAAGCCAAATCAGAGGGTATCTTTACATCTCCTATATTAGGTTCGTAGAGACTAATCGTCAAAGCTTAAAACAAAGGAACACCTAATCAGGTCTAGAAGAAGAGCTCAAGATTATTGATGGTGTCAATGCCATGTCACACATTTGTGCAGAAGATCTCACACTAAATTCCAGCAAGTTAAAGAGTTGCAAAACTATAGTCTACTGAACACCGAAATAGTATAAAATTAATATACTATTTCAAAAATAACATACATTAAGGAGTACTTTTCCTGGATTATAGCAAATTGCAATTTGGAGGAATTAAACGTATTCAGGATCATTTTGTGAAAGATATGGAAATCCGAAATCGCCAACAGTGGAGTGGGACACATTAATTAGAGACATGCAGATTCAAAGCAACGGGAATCCATTATGTATGTGGCACCCACCTAAACATGGATGGTGGAGCCTATGCACTGATGTATCCTAGTGTTCGAGCTCAAGGAGTAGTGGATTGGGATGGATTGTTCGAGATTGGAATGGGGAAGTGGTGAAGGCTGGCCATCAATTTATTACTACGAGCTGATCTATTTTGATATTGGAGCTGAATGGAATATTTAAAGGATTGACGGACATAATTGATAAAACAATACCACTAGTGGTGGAGTCTGATTCTCTAGAGGCTGTTTGTTTGCTTAAAGGATACAATGATAACTACACTGAAGTTCAGGATTTCGTAAAACATATTTTACTTATAGCAAATGATTAGCAACAAATCACTTTCCAACACATATTTCGTTTCTCCAATTACACACAATTTAGCACAAAGAGCACTTCAACGGAGAAGGAATGATGCGTGGACGGATGGAGCATCTATGGGATTGTTGAATTTCCTTTGTTAATTTTATTGTATTGGTTCTTAAAAAAAAGAAAATAAGAGTATACCAGTGACAAGACAAGGTTACAGTACACAATGGCGAGCCAATAATACAATCCAAAGGCCATATTAGAAGTCAAGTCTACAACATATTTCAATTTAATCATATTTACCCATGAATGATTAATAACTTATCAATGTGAAGACTGTAGAGCCCAGTGAATAATAATCTAACTTACACGAATCAATTCATGTCAGGTAAAGAACAGACTTGTTTGATGGATTGGTGTTGTCTCAAGTTCCTAAGCTTTAACCTCCACTTGTTTTTGTCCATGTTCATGAAGCAACAGCCCGAGCCCGTCCTTGCTATCAACATTCAGAGAGTTCGTAGGCTTGTTCAGATACGGATTTGATGTCAATATACGCGGCGGAGAGTTCCCAATGAACTCCAAAACTTCAGGAAAACCATCAGCGCAGCCCTTTGACATACCAACATCAATCCGAATTGCTTGGTTATTACAGACACCATTAATCCCCGACATCTGAATTGTGTGACCCATTATCATCCTCTTCACCCCTGGAATCGTATCCAGAACATGCTTTAGCAAAGAACAATCACAGTTCTTCGCCGATTCATCGGAAAATTTCCTCAGCCAAACAACAGCATTGCTCCGACGACAATAGTCCGGTGCGAATTTGCCTGACAGCCCTTTAATCCAATCTCTCACCTCTTCATTAATCCGTTCCAAGCCGTAAGACACGTGTCCCGGCAAAAGGCCGCCGTGAACGAACACCGACTCTCCGACAACCAGTACGGTCGTGTTCTGCGACAGGAATCGGCCTGAAATGGGGCCGTTCGGGTGCAAAGCGGCAATTCTAGCACGAAATCCGGTATGAAACTCTTCCTTAACACCACGAAAGGCCGTAGGAATCCCTTGAAATGGATCTTTGGACGTTTCTAAACCAACGCAAAGAGCCTTCATCTTGTTCCCAACGGAGAACCAGTCTCCCCAAGCCCTAAATTCCTCCAAGCCTTCCTTAGTCACGTACCTAAAATCACCCTCGACGTTCATGATTTCGTGGTTTCCATTCATGGTGATGATCATCCCGCCATCCTTGGCTGCTTCTCGCTTAAGCTTCTCAAGAAAATACAGAATCTTAAGCTCATCCCCGCCGCGGTCAAGCACATCACCGATCTGGACCACGGTGGCGGACCCTCCAATCCACTTTCCAGAGCCATCGATCAGTCCAGCAAGTCTCAGTGCTTCCTTGGACTTTGAAAGGTCGCCATGGAGATCTCCCACAGCAATTAGGCGCTCCGGAGAGGGTAACCATGTATGCAGCTGCGAGGACGATGATGGCGGCTCGGGCTGATGATTACGAAGGGAAGGCGGGTTTTGAGAAGCGGGAACAGGGCTGGCCGGCGGTAAGAAGAGACCACCACTGACGGAGAAGTCGACGAACGAGTCAACGAAAGAGGAGAGAAGATTCGGAACGTCTTTACATATCGGCTCTTCAGAGTAGTCCATTGGCATTGGCTGCTTCTTTTTTGCCTTTTCCTGCCAGAAAAGATCGTTATGTATTTAGCGCGAAAGAGTGATCAAAGGGAAAGGGAAAAAGGTGTGGGCTGGGTTCAAATGGGCCGGGCCCAAAGTTGAAAACGCCACCGTTTAAGGATAATTCAGGTGAAAGCAAAAACCCTAAACCCTTTGCTCTCTGCGATTTCAGCGGATTTTCTCTGTTGTTTGGTGTTTTGGGGAATTTGGAAGGAAAGATGAATCACATAGCAGCAATGGAAGAGCAAGTGGTTTCTGAGAGAATGAGGCAAAAGCTAAACGAAGTGAACACGGCTGCGCAGTCTCATCTTGGTCCAATCCAAGACCACGTCAATTTTACCCTTCAGGTTTGCCTCTCTATCCATTTGAAAGTGTTTCTGTCGAATCATTTCGTCATGAATGCCGGATTCTGTTTGGTGTTTTTCTTCTCCAATGGAAATCGGTTGCTGTAAGAAGAAAGGATTCTGTTTGGTGTTTTTCTTCTCTTCGTGATCTTCATTTCCATCGTATGTGATTTCTTTATTTACTTGACGATTATTGATTGTTCTCGTGATTCTTGACTGTAGCAAGCGTATTTCAAATGTGCCTATGAGTGTTTCGATAGGAGAAGAAGGCAGGAAGAGATTAGCAACTGCGTTGAGAATTGTAGTGTTCCAGTTGTCAAAGCCCAGCAACATGTTGAGAACGAGATGGCTAAGTTTCAAGTATGTGTTATATTATCCATTTCCTCAATCTTCTCCCTCATTAGAGTGCCCTCCGTTACAAACTACCTGTGATTTGATTTGTCGAGTCATTAATTAAACTTCATACCTTTCGTTTTTATCTGAACTCTTAATGACATAAACATATGTCTCGAAATGCTTCAAACCAAGCTCAAACTAGCTTTACCACATCATTGAGACGTCAGAAGGTTTTAGTTTTGTCCTCGAGAGGATGACCCTGAAGAAGAAAAACAAACAGCAAACCAAAACAGACCATGATTTTCTTTTAGGACCTCCATGCAATTCAAGAAATAGATAAGTTTCTTATGATTTGCAGAAATCAGCTATATATTTCAGCAATATCTAGTCATGAACTGAAGTTTCAATTCACATTGAATGAAGTGGTTACATCATATGGGAATTGCATATTTTAGTATGGTGACGATGGCAACTATAAGAGTACCTAGAACATTTGGTTAATGTGATCTCATGTTATCTAATATGGAAAGAATGTATTTTTGGATGGTGAATACAGGAAAGATTGAACAGGTCACTAATGGTGTGCCAGGACAAGTTCGAAGCAGCTAGGCTTCAGCAGAAAACTAACAGCGTATATGATTTGGAGTCATGCGTGGATTCATCAATACAAGAAAGCTTGAATACGCTGCCACACCTAGCTGATAAACTAAAAGCTTCGTTCAATATCAGGAATTAAGTGAAAAGAGAGCTGGCTTCATTTTGCTTCATTGTTGAATAGGCAGCGGAGTAATGTTGGGAAATGGATAATTTTCACTTCTATTCTTCACCCTGGTTATGCCAATTACAACCACAGCATTGTTTCTTCTTTTGCTATTCCTTTTCATTTCCCAATTATCGTTTATAAGTGTTTGTAATTTCAATTTGTTGATTTCGATTATGTAGTTCATCCCTGAAACTTAATGACAGGATATTCTTGACCCATTTATTGATCATAGCATACGATTGAATAAAAGTGAGGAATTGACTTAGATGCTGTCTACTCCTGATATACTTATATTTTTCTTGCACACGATCGCAATCGATCTCATCTGATGCACAGAGTAAGCAAGTACCAAATTGCATTAAATGAATAGCAGTTTGCTATCACTGATAATCAACCCTTAACCATTGAATCACTTTTCATACCATGTGTTGTTAAGAATTCATTTCTTTTCATGTATTGAAATCAATGGAAGTAATTGAATTGTCAAGTAGATGCAACGCAAATCATTCTGAATTCCCCAAAATGGAAAGCGCAGCCCAACAAACCACATGACATTACTTCTTAGAGTTCATGGAAAACGCATTATTGTCTAAATGCCGAGGAATTTGTTGTTTTTACAGAGCTATAAGTCAGTATAAAAGGGTCAAACTCAATGGTCCTTTTCCTCTGACATTAGCGTCTTCATTGTTGCGATCTCCAGAAAGAGGTTTATTGCAAGGCTACACGTTCGGATCCTTGCTTTTATGCGCTTCAAACTGGTCTATCGCTACTTGCAGTTCATCTGTACCTCCAACAGCTCTCATTGTGTAGAAATATACCCCAAACACAAAAGCAGTTAAACCTCCAGCAACAACAATATTCTTTGTCTTGGGTGCAAGGCCCCTATATCCCAAAAGTCCAGCCATTTTGCAGACAAAGACACTGTTTTGTTATACTTTGAATGCTGCAAACTGGTAAATATCAATCCAATTAGGACTATTATTCAATGGCAATATATGGTTTTCACATAAGGAACAAGACTTAGAAAAACGAATAATGAACTGATAATACTGAAAATCATTGTTATACAAAAGAAAATTCACTCCACACTTCATCAAGTCATACAAAAGGGGAGAAAAACAGCGTATTATGAGCTACACAGTGATCTTTCCAATAATATATTTGCTTTCTTATGATAGTAGCAAAGCATTAAAAGCTCAGCTACAGGAGGGTTCGAGTGAAGTAAATCTGTGCGACCTAAAGTTCCAGAATGGTTAAACCCTAGCAGAAAAAATGAACTTTACTTTGAAAGGTATATCAATGTTTATATACAACTTCCTAAGAAATTTATCGTCATCCAAAGCATTGGCAACCAAGTTCCCCACAAAGTGATTCTAAGGTTACAAGGCGTAAATGGGCATTTAAAATCAAAAGAAATCCAGATGGACAGTAGCGCTCAAAGGTCAAGTTAATGGATAAGAGATTTCCAATCACTGGATGTTGATTATGGTCAAACCTAATCAGATGGTTCTTACTATTGCTCTTGCCTACAGGTTGGGCATTACAAAAATTGGGTACTGCTGATGTCCACATGAACCAGCCTCCACATTTGGGTTCTACTAATGAACAAACTCATGCGCATAAACTTCGTAAGGCAGCATCTAAGACTTGGTTTGACATACCATGCATTTTTCTTCTTACTATGGATTATTGAATTCAAAAGTCGACCCCTCATAGTTGAGAACAGAGGTTCACAGATTTGAACTGTTGTTTCATTCTTCTACCTGATGATATATTGTTGTAACAGAACATTTGTCAACGGTATGGGTGCAGTTTCCAAGGGCCAAGTGGGTTGGTCCAACTCGGTATGAAACCAGACTAATGAATTCAAAAGTCGACCCCTCATAGTTGAGAACAGAGGTTCACAGATTTGAACTGTTGTTTCATTCTTCTACCTGATGATATATTGTTGTAACAGAACATTTGTCAACGGTATGGGTGCAGTTTCCAAAGGCCAAGTGGGTCGGTCCAACTCGGTATGAAACCAGACTAAGTGCCATCAGAATACCAAGCAACATCTACCTAAATATTTAACGGGGCCATCATTTAACGCGGCCCAATAGCTTCAAGCTGCAAATTTCAAAACCTTGCGGCTCTGACGTATTGAGGTCATCCAATCTGCTCAAGATTCGGGACTCTCAATCTGGGCAACAGCTGAGCGAAACAAACCAGTCAGAGCGGGTCTCATTAGGGTTTTGTTTTTTGTGCTAATCTTCAAGGTTCATTTCTTCAACTCCTCCATTTCGCAGATGTTTGGTTCATTCACAATTCTGTGTTTGCTTTCCTCTACCGTATACAAAATCAAAGTAGTTACTTTGTTTGAAATTCGAATGGGTTGACGATAACTTGTTAATGATGCGTTAAGCAATTTGTAAGTTCTTTTTTGCTTTATAATTTCTCAACGCAGAAGATGACTATACTCTGCTAATCACGGGGTCGATCATAACTTTTAGGGGGCGTTTGGGCCGAGGGTAATTAATTGAAGGAGTTGGGAGGGTTTAGAAAACCCTCGTTTGGCCCACGATTTTTTATCACACGGTTTAGAAAGCATTAAACTCTCGGACTCCAACAGTGTTTACTGTTGAAGTCTGCACAACCCTCCACGCGACTCCTCGGTATCTTCGCTCTCCCCTTCTCCATCTGTACATGAAATAGCTAAAATCACAAATTAATAAATTTGCACCCTAAACTCAGACATCAGAACTCCTTGCCCCAAGCACAGTTTCTCAGAACTCCAGAGTAAACAACTCTGCACCCCAAACACAGACTTCAGAACTCCCCAGACTTCTTTACTTCTACTCCCTGCAACTCCTACTTCCCCCAACTCCTCAATCCAAACGGCCCCTTATTAGGTATTTATGGTTTGCTTGATTAGTTACCATTATTCGACCAGAACCGACTCGTAATTTAAGTTAGGGTTCCATTAGCTTTCGCTTCTCAGTTCTCACGCTCTGTCTATCAATCGACGCATCAGTTCCTATGGTTCGTTGGCTCTCCGGCAACGTCAAGGCACGGACGACAACAACTTAGGCAAGGTTTTCTTCACTGAGAGACTTGCAACGACGACTGCTACGACCACAGGTTACACCCTTTCTCTTAATTCATCTGTTACGATTTCGAATGTTAGGCGATTCTCAACCTGAGCAGATTCTTCTCAAGTTGAGTGGACAAACTATGTGATTTCATGAACCAACCTATTTCTTCAAAGAAGAATGTTCCTGAAACCCCAACACCACAACCGCAAAGATAAAATTTCAAGAGTTCAATTTCTCCAAACTATACTTCTAATACGGCCATCAGCACCAGAACCCCCAATAATACCCAACCATATACCGCGACCTCTTCTCCAACCGCCAATCCCTCTCATCCAACCCCCGCGAACCCATCCCCAAATCCCCAACCATGTTTAGGTCTCACATTTTTTCCTCCTTTTCTTCCGATTCAAAGCATTGAGTCTTTTTTTTTTCCTTTTCATTTCTATTGGTGGGCTTAGCAGAAATCCTCACACCGGATCCGACCTGTTTTCACCAACGAAAAGTGCTTAGTTTGCTTTCATCATTGTCTGAATCATTGTTGTTGATGGCAAAGAAAAGACAGGAAATGTCTCTTTAGGAGGAAAAGAGAAGGACGCTTGTACCAAATTAGAATGGAATTTTGGGTTGACATGGACTTGGGCAGTATATTAGTAAATTTTTAGTTGGTATGATGTTTTGACTGTTCAAACCACCACCATTAAATTGGCACTAAGCTGCACGATTCTGCATTACAGGACACTGATACAGAAATATAAAGATCACACATCAAGAATTGCCATCAAACTCGACTCAGCAGAGGCACAAGCAAGCCTCCAAATTTCTACTTCACTGCTAGATTGGGAGACTTTGTTGCTTATGAGAGACCTTTCAATCATTTAGATTAGGCCCCAGTCAACGAGGTCGGATTAGAAAGAACCACAATCAATAGTACTATTGAGATAACCTAAAATTTGTTTTACGGCTTCCCATTGATGATCAAGTGGTGAGTGTATAATGAACCTACCATCCAAGAATTGACCATTGACTTTTGCTGCAAGCAATGGGAACTACACACCGAAAAGGTTTTGATAGGATTAGAAAATAGCTCGGAGTGTCATGGATTTTAAGGGAAAAAGTATAATGTGAGGTTAATGTAAGAGAGTTGTGGAAGTATTCTTCCTTTTGGAATTACACCGAAATTAACTTGCCAAACATCTACAATCAAGCCAACCAATTCGAGAGGGTTGGTGGCTCTCCTTGTCCTAAATTGCTACTCGCAATTTATACAAAAAGGATAACTAACTTGAAAAACAGGAAGAAGGATACCCCCCCCCCCCTTCGGATACAAATCTCTCACTGGTCCCCCCTAAGGCACTTACTCCCACGTTCCCCATTGTCCCCAATGCATTTCCCTTTTTACCCTTTCTTTGATTAACTTTTGTGATAGGTGGCCTAATAGTACCTTCCGACTTCCACAAAACCTTGTCCTCAAGGTTGAAGTGTGGGAATTGCCTCTTGAAATCTTCAATCTCTTCCAACGAGGAATCATACTCCGGTAGTCCCTCCAAACGCATCAACACTTCATCTTGTCCATTTTGTGTATTTTCTCTATAAGCTATTACTTCTTCAAGTATTGTTATCCACTCATGTTCTTCGTATATCAAGGAACATTTCTGCGGTGGTCTGCAAAAATTTCCCACAACCCAGTTGAGAAACATGGAAAACCGGATGAATGGAGGCATCCTTTGGCAACTTCAGCTTGTAGGCTACTGGTCCCAACTTCCCTTCAATGCAAAAAGAACGCAAATACTTAGCCGAGAGCTTCTCATTCCTTCTTTTGGCTATGGTAGCCTGCCGATATGGCTTAATTTTCAAGTACACCCAATCTCCCACTTCAAACTCGACCTCTCTCTTCTTTTTATCCGCAAACTTCTTCATTCTATCTCGAGCTATCCTCAAATGAGTCTCTATCGGTCAATGATCACATCCCATTCCACTAACTGCCCCTCCACTGTCTCGTTGGATGTTCTTTGCTCCCCGTAGGAAACTAGGGGTGGTGGTAAACGACCATAAACCGCCTGGGAGGGAGTCATACCTATGGACGTATGAAAAGTGGTGTTGTACCAAAATTCAACCCAACTTAACCATTGATACCATTGCTTTGGCTTCTCATTGCAAAAGCACCTCAAATAGGTATCCACACACTTGTTAACTACCTCGGTTTGACCGTCCGTTTGAGGATGATAAGAAATTGAAGAGGTTTGAAGCTGGGCTGATTCATCTTTGGCCTGAAATGAATTCTGAAGAAGAGAAATAATGGGGGTTTTGTTGGGCTGAAGATTGTATAACCTTGTGTTGCTTTTATTGAGACATGAAATGAAACTAACTCATGCTTTCCTACACTGTCTTCCTAACCCAATACACACATGCAATGCAATGTGCAATTTTTGGCTTCTCTTTTTATTTCTATCTTCTGGGTTTGATCTGTTTCTTCTTGTGGGTATGTGGCAAAATTTGTGCTTTTTTGTACAGGTGAAAAAGAAGGAAAGTGTTTGGTTGGTGAGAAGGCTTGAGGTTTCTATGAAAGTCATACAATCAACAAAGCTACATATACCAGAAATATAACTCAAATTTGTTATTTGAAACGTGAAAAACGTCAATGAATGACGTTTATAGATATTTAAGAGGACCAACTCATCGTGACATTAGTTTTGGAAAGCTTTGAACTGTGCTTGTTAAGCCTAAACCCTTCAAATCACCTTCAAAATTTCAACCAATTAGTTTTACAAACCCTCAAATAAACAAATCACCTTCAAACATTTATTAACATAGCACCTATAAGCTAAACTATTAAGAAAACTCGAACAAACCAAATGATTTTGGTGACAACGAACTAAAAATAATTTTACTAACTCACAAAAGTTACACAAACATAATAAGTATAACATCTAAAAAACCAAAGTTATAAGACAATAGATTTACTTACGACTTAGCTAACACTTCTCAAAATTTATTAACATAACACCTATAAACTCAACTACTAAGAACACTCGAACAAACCAAATAAGTTTGGAGACAACAAACTAAATATAACTTACTAACTCACAAAAGTTACACAAGCATAATAAGTATAATAACTAAAAACCAAAAGTTTTAGAACACAATAAAATTACTTAGAACTTTGCTAAGACTTCTCAAAATTATTTCTCACCCACCCCCTAACTTCAAATGAATCTATAAGCATCAACCTATACTCAAACAATAGTGGACTCCTACATACTCTTAATCAATGAAGCTATAAAATTTGTTGAGTTGTGTTAAAAAGAGAGTGAAAAAACAGTGTAGAAAAACTCTTTAAAATAATAAACAATCTGAAAAGTTATATTAAAAAAAAAAACAAAAAAACAATCTACAACAAACCTAGCCAAGAAACTCCAAGGTTCCAGAATTCGGGTTTTGATTTCAAACCTGTGCGCTAAACAACTCCTAAAATAGCAGGAACAAGATAAGAATATGTCTATTTCTTTTGTAATTTGTATGTCATGAGTGTCAAATTAATCAACATGTGTTAAATATGCATCTCACATCTTTATATATAATTTATCACAAAAACACAAAATGAATGAATGCTAACTGAAATAAGCATATATAGCTTAAGTTGTGATCGCATTTACTTGAGTCTGTGGTGTAAATATCCTATCATCAGCATCAGAGCTATTAAATACAATGGAAGTCCAAGGGAAATACTACACAGAATGCTAAGGATTGTGAGAATTCTGAGTTTTCATCAACGGTCAAAATCATCCTGTTAACTTCAAAACACACTCATTCTATGTCAACCAAAATTCATAATAATAAGAACAAGAAGAAGAATTGTGTGTTCTTAAGCTAGACTAGAAAATAAAATCTGAGCTAATTTGCACATAAGAAGGAGAGGGTACAAAATTCAAACTTAGCTTTCAACCTATACTCCAATTATTTCACTACAAGACGAAGCATCGACAGATAGGGATAAGAAAACAGCACTTGCATCTGACTTTGTTAGAAGTTAAAGTCAACCTATCATATCTCTTGACATCTCACTTATTACTTGCACTTTCTTCCTTGTAACTATTGGTTTATTTATTTGATTTGACTTCCTCTTATCCTTTAGAAGAGTTCCTTAATGATTACATTTCTTGTATTAACTCACCTTCTACCCTTTGTATCAATTCGATTAAGGTGAATAAGAAATTACGAAGTTATCAGGTTCTTCTCTCTGTTGTTTTTCAAACTTGGTATCAGAGCGTCGACAATCAACAAATCACGCAACCATGGCTGACTCTCCTTCGCAAACACCCATCAGCGAATCGTCCCGAGCTACACAACCTACTGCCGCAAGTGCAACGGCCACTGATGTGAACTCTGAAAAATCAGCAAGAAAAAGTCCATACCTCGTGCGAACGAAAGACATACCCGTCGGAAACCCACCATTTGTAAACCTTCTAAACCAGTCCACCTCGATCAAACTCAATCGTAACAACTTTCTCCTCTAGCAAAACATCGCCATACCCATTCTCAAAAGTTATAAACTTGAAGGGCATTTAACCGGCACTTCTTCGCCACCTGAGATGACGATAGAACTTCCACCATTTGAAGAAGACCCGACTGGTTTGAAGATTCCCAATCTTGAATACGACATTTGCCTTGCTGCAGATCAATTGCTAGTCGGTTGGATGTACAACTCCATGACTCCGAAAGTAGCAGGACAAGTCATGGGCCATGACGAAGCCAAAGGACTGTGGGATGTTGTTCAAGACTATTATGGCATTCAATCTCGATCACAAGAGGATTACAACAGGCTGATGTTGCAACAAACAAGAAAAGGTACCATGAAAATGTATGAATACCTTGAAACAATGAAGAAATATTTTGATAACTTGCAGGTTGCTGGTTGTTGGGTTCCCATTGGACATGAGGGCTTCATTTCACATGTTACAACTGGTTTGGATGAAGAATATACCACCATAGTTTGTTTTCTCAGGACTGCTAACAAAACTTGGTTTGGAGTTCAAAACGAACTACTTTCCTTTGAATAGAGACTTGAACATCTCCAATCTGTTAAAGGAGCCATCTCAGTTCAACAAGCCTCCGTCAATGTAGCCAACAATGAAGCTACCAAACCACCTCATCACCTCTCCAATACCTCTCAATATCCAAGCCGTGGAAGCTACCATACCTCCCAAAGAGGAGGAAGATCAAGGGGACGAAATCGTTATTCTCCCTTTCCATCACCAAACAAACCAACATGTCAAATATGTGGCAAGGTGGGGCACACAACAAATATATGCTACCACAGATATGAAAAACCAAATCAAGGACCTTCAAGCACTCAGATAAATACTTCCTCATAGACAGCAATTAGTCCTCACAATCCTACAGCAATGATGGCCTACCCTGAGACTCTACAAGATCCTTCATGGTACCTAGATAGTGGAGCAAGTAACCACGTGACTGCTGAGCTTGGAAAGTTGTCCATGAAAGGTAAAACTACTAAACTTAAGAATGTTATAGTAGGTGATGGGTCTAAAGTCTATATACTTGGCATAGGTGATGCTTGCATTAAAGGATCATTTAGAAATCTAGTCATTAAAGATGTTCTATTTGTACCTAAAATGAGGAAGAATCTAATTAGTGTTTCCAAACTAACCCAAGAATGTGATGTGACAGTTGAGTTTGATAAAATGTTCTGTTTTTGTAAAGGAAAAGAAGTCCGAAACTTGCTTGGTAGGGAAGCTTGAGAACGGTCTCTACAAGGTCCTTGAAGATAATCGAGCCTCCGTTAAGTCACAAGTAAATAAGGGAGATTCAAGAAGCAACTTCACTCAAGCTACAAGAAATGTGAAGAACCATTTCAATTCAAGATCAAAGGACTTGTCATTTTCTAGGAATTTTGTGTTAACAACCTGTACAATGGATACATGGCACCAAAGATTGGGTTGTCCATCATTTAATGTTTTGAGTCAAGTCCTAAATGCTTGTAATTCTCCTATTCAAGGCCATGAAAATATATCTTTTTGTGAGGCATGTAAGTTTGGCAAATCCCATAGACTTCCCTTTAACTTATCTAAATCAAGAGCTACAAAAGTACTAGAACTTATACATACTGACCTATGGGGGCCTGCTCCTATTCAATCCTCTAACAGTTTCAGTTATTATATTGCCTTCCTAGATGATTTTTCAAGGTACACTTGGATTTACCCATTAAAGAACAAGGGGGAAGCCTTCTTAACCTTTCAACAATTCAAAGTCCAAGTAGAAAAGCAATATGAAAGTACTATCGAGACTTTAAGATGTGATAATGGAGGTGAATTTAAACCATTCATCACCTACTGCAAGAATCAAGGGATTGAAGTTCAACTGACATGTCCTTATACCTCAGCTCAAAATGGGAGAATTGAAAGAAAACACCGACATATAGTGGAAAAAACAGGCCTCTCTCTCCTTGCTCAAGGGAAATTACCGTTGCATTATTGGTGGGAAGCTTTTCAAACTGCTGTCAATCTTATAAACCGCATGCCCACACCAATTATTGAAGGAAACTGCCCATACTTTCTGATAAAAGGCCAACAACCAGATTACAGCAGCTTAAGGACCTTTTGGTTCAGCTTGCTTTCCATGCCTAAGACCATACCAACTGCATAAATTTGATTTTCACAGTGAGAAGTGCATATTTATGGGGTACAGTGAGCTTCACAAAGAGTACAAGTGCATGACATCCTCAGGTAAAATTTATATTTCTAGACATGTGATTTTTAACGAACAAGAATTTCCTTATGCAGCCTTATTTAGCAACAGAGACAGCATCAAGGAGCATGATCAACCAATTAATTCCTGGTTCCCAACCCTTCCAATTCATTCCAGCCAACCTACCACCACATTAAATTCACCCCCCATTTATTCTCCCCATCTGCCTTCACTGCCTACCACACCAGACAGCCCAACTCACAACATTAATTCTCCAGCTACCCCCAGTACACACCCTATAAATCCATCCCCTTCCAGTCCCAGCTCATCACCCACTCCCTCCTTCTCTCCAGACCTTCCCGTGGCTGATATCTCCAACCAACATCCCATGGTGACTTGTCGAGCTAAATCCGGCATATCCAAGCCCAAAATACCCTTCACCTGTCTCACCCAATCTCAATCTCACCATGACTGGACACAAATTGAGCCTCTTTCATTTCACACTGTTGTCTCTGTCCCCGTTTGGCAAAAGGCTATGTCTGGAGAATTTGAAGCTCTCCAACGCAACCACACTTGGGAACTTGTACCTGCTGCCCCTCATCACCATCTTGTTGGCACCAAATGGATATACAAGATTAAACGTGATGTTGATGGGAACGTTCAAAGGTTTAAGGCCCACTTAGTGGCCAAAGGATACCTTCAACAACCCGGCATCGACTATGGTGAGACTTTTAACCCACCCGTTGGTCAAAGGAAAGGGGAGGTCCTGATGCCGGGACGGAGCCGTATGAGGCAAGAGTGTCACGTACGGTTCCTTTGAGAAGGGTGTGATACCACCACCTATCAGGCCCGACACGAGCAGTCCATGGACCTGCATCCCTACTCACCTGGTCCATTAAGCCTTCTACAATCCGCATAGTCCTCACTTTGGTGGTAACCTCCCAATGCGAGATTAAACAACTTGATGTAAGCAATGCCTTCCTTCATGGACCTTTGCAAGAAGCTGTATATATACCCCAACCTCACGGCTTCATTCAAGGATGAGCTCGCTCCAGAGGAAATCACGCCTAACCGTGAATATCGTTTAAGGGAATGCACAGTTTTGGGCTTCAGTTCACCAATCAATTCAAAATTTCAATCCACTCACAATCTTAACCAATTCTGTGGGATCTAACGAATTCGATTGACTCCAAACTCAGTGGGGCTCCTAAAATGAATTAAGATAAAATTTAAAATTAACTTACAGAATAAAACTTACACCTGCGAGTGTGACTGCGGTCGCGAACGGTAGGCCGACAGATCGACGTGCAGCTCTATGCGACTGCTCACGGCGGCTGGAGCTTTGAGCAAATCGCAGGTGTCTCGCGTGGCTGTGGCTGCGACAGCGATAGCTTCGTCCGGCGGCTGAACGACGTGTGTCTGAGACAGATCTTCCGGTGGCTGGGACGGAGCTTCGCGAATCTGGTGTGGTCGACGCCAGCTGATCGGAAAAAAAAAAGGGACCGAGCTTCAGCAATAACAAATCAGTTTTCTGGGTTTTGTTTTGTTTGGGCAAGGGAAACGAAATTGAGAGGGGAAAAGAGGATGGGGGCTAAAATTCGAGCCCTTCAAAACCTAATCTGATTTATTTTATTAATATAAAATATATAAAAATCTAATAAGCTGATTTAATTTATTAATAAAATATATAAAAAATCTAATAAGGCTACGGTTAATATTAAAACTAATTTACTATTAATAAATAATAGTTATTATATTAACTATAGCTTCTTATTCAAAATAATTTTATTGACATGATATAGAAATTAAAATATATATAATTAAAAAGTTCAAACCTTACCTAACTATTTTTTTCAATATAATCCATCCTAAATCAAATCATTAAATTAAGACTAACTGAAAAGCTCGAGCATTACAAATAAGGTTCAAGAAACATACAGATATTTTTAAGAACTAGATATTTATCGAAGGTTTATTAAACACCTTCAATAAAATATAATATATTGTTCGAAAGATTTTAACATCCTTTGATAAATATAATATCTTTTTTAAAAGTTTATAAGAACATTCGATAAATAGTAGATGTTTTTCAAATGCTTTTTAAACATCTTTGATAAAAAAATCATATAGTTTTCAAATGATTTTTAATGTCCTTTGATAAATATATTATTTTTTTCAAAAGTTTTTAAGAACCTCCAATAAAGAGTAGGTATTTATTAAAGGTTTTTTAAATACCTTTGATAAAAGATCATATATTTTCGAAAGTGTTTAAAAATTCTTTAATAAACGATCGACATTTATCTACTTTTTGCCGACCAAATAAAAAATGGTCGGCCTTTCTCGTGCCGACCATTATAAAATGGTTGGTATTTATCCAATTTCTGCCGAGCAAATAAAAAAAATCGGCATTTCTCCTCATTTTTACCGACTAATTATAAAATAATATTTATTTACTTTTTAACGATCAAATTAAAAATTGTTGGTCTTCCTCCTCATTTTTACCGACCAATTATAAAATATCGGCATTTGTCTAATTTTTGCCGACCAGATAAAAAATGGTTGACCTTTCTCTTCATTTTTGCGGACTAATTATAAAATGGTTGGTATTTTTCCAATTTCTGCTGACCAAATAAAAAATGGTTGGCCTCTCTCTTCATTTGTGCGACAATTTTTGCCGACCAAATAGAAAATAGTCGGCCTTTTGCCTCATTTTTACCAACCAATTATAAAACGATAGGTATTTATTCACTTTTTACCAATCAAATTAAAAATGATCGGCCTTTCTCCTCATTTTTGTCGGCCAGTTACGCAAAGGATCGACATTACCCTCTTTTTGCCGACCATTTTTTATTTGGTCAAGAGTTTTGTTCACATTTGCTGACCAACCACTAGATCGTCGGCATTGCCTATATTGGCCGACTATTATTAAAGCATCGGAAAAAATAGCGTCGGCATATGACAAAATTTTTGTAGTGTGTAGTGAAATACTCTTTACATGGATGTACAAATAACCTGAGTAATTCAACCAGACTACCTAACCCATAGTTGGATTGGGTTAGTTTTGTTTTTCGGTTTGGGTTGTGTTAGAAGTTTGTATAATCGAAAAGTTCGGGTCAGCTCTTGTGTTGGATTTTTTAGGCTCGGATTGACCCAATCCGACCCAAATTGTATATTTATTTGATTTTATTTTAATTGCACATGTACTTATAAATGATTTTTTTGTCAACTTTTAATGTTTTTATTATAAACTTCTAATAAGTGTTATGTCTTAAAATTTGAAGTTTCTTTTATGTGATTTTAGTTATTAATTCAAGAAAAATATTTTAAATAATTAAAAATTATAAAAAAATAAAAAAGAATAATCGACCCAATCTAACTCAAACCGAAAATATTGAATTAGGTTGGATTGAAGGAATGACCAACAAAATTTTTGAGTTGACTAAAAAAATTCTCTCAACTCAACCCGACACTACTAATTCTTCATTAGTTTATGACATGGCTATGAATGGTAGAAAATAATTGGTCTCTTAATGGGAACAATTTTTTTTTTTTGGCATTTTATGACAATTACAAATATGCAGAAAGTTTTTCGACGATTTTGCAATATAGTAATATTTTGTCTTATGTGAACTTGTTTCTTAAATAAATGAGGCAGATTAAGCACAACACATACGTCTCTTAAAAAATACGTATTCATTAAATAATGGTTGGAAAATGTGTTGTGTTTCGCCTTCTACCAAAAAGAAAGTAAAATAAATTTTAGAAGCATGTTGTCAGTTTAATACAACAGTATGTCTAATTTAGATCTTGTTTAATAATTATTTAGTTTTTTATTTTTATAAAATATATTTATTTTTTATTATTCTCTACTATAAATTTCATTTTTTAAAATAAGTATTTGAATCATTAGTCAAATCTCAAAAACAAAGATTTTAGTCCTCATTTGATAACTATTTGAATTTTGAAAATTAAGCCTAAAAATATTATATATACCAATGAGAATTTTATGTTTTCTTATGTACTTTGTGCATATTGATTTAAAAAACTAAGCTAAATTTTGAAAACTAAAAAAATTAGTTTTCAAAAACTTGTTTTTGTTTTTTAGATTTGGCTAGAAGCTTAGATGGTACTTCAAAAATGATGGAATTAATTGTGTAAAAAAAATGAAGAGAAGTTATGAAAAAAGTAAACATATTTTTCAAAAAGTTATTAAATGGGGTTTTAATCTTTCGTTTTCAAAATTATTATTGGGGAGTAAATAATCTTGTACACTTTTCATTGATAAGGCTTAATAAATAGTCAACTATAATATAATTGGTTGAGGATCCCACATTGAAAAAGTTGAGAGAAACCTCATAATATATAAGATATGTGGGCTACTCCTCTCATTGTCAATTGGTTTTGAGATGGAACCCTATATAATCTAATATGGTATCAGGGCCCAATAAACCCAAACGGGTATTCGGTCCAAAAAAAATTGAAAATCTGATCCAAGAATGGTGAACCCAAAGAGCCATCATTTTAATAAAGATAAAAAAAATATAATGCTAAATGAGAACAAAGTGACCATAATTCAATGATAATTGGTATGTATTTGAAGTTAGTAAACTACTACTAACTCTTCAACTATATATATATATAATTCTCTTTTTAAATTGACCGCTACTTAGGCATTAGTCTTTCTAAATTCATAATTTTGCCCAAAAGTTGTCAAATAGATCATCAATCATCATTGGAGTACATAAGAGTATGTTAAACTTATTAACACATGTAGCTAATACATCATGAAATTATTGTGTTTTAATAATATACTTAAGAGGCATTCCACCGGAAAGGAAGGGAAAGAATTGTGTTGATGGGCAAATGACATATTCAAGCATCCAAATATATCAAATAAATAAATAATTTAATGAAACTTCAATACTTTGGATTTGTATGAAATGACCCAACTGAAATTTTTCAATATAATAAGAATGAAACAAGCTAATGTTTGGGAGTATGGATTTAGCACACGTGTTCGAAAGCGATTTGAAATAACAATCTTTTGTCATGCTCTTTTTTTTGAATGACAAAAGTGATTTTAGTCATTATTCCCAAATTACTTTTATACATGTCCTTCAACTTTTAACCTTACCAGAACAAGCAAAAATGTCTTGTACTCAGGTTGGATTTTTATTGTAATTTAATATTATTCACACTCGGAATGGAGCTTCGTTTGAGTTAAAACTTCAAAATTTTCAACTGTAAAAAGCTAATTTAAGCTCGCGAGCCGTGTTTATTACCAGTCAAAAAAAGTTGCAGGGATCTTCTTTACATTAACCGTGCAAGGCTACAATCCACAGAGCGGTGGAAAAGTAAAAGAGAGATGAGTTAAGGAAGCGACCAATATTTTTCTTTTTCATTTTTTTTTGTTTTTCTTTTTTTGTTCGTTGGGGGCAAACAAAATACTAGCTAGACGACCAACATGTAAACTAATTAACAATATTGGTGTAAAGTGATAACAAAATAATAGAGAAGACCACATTAAAGCAGAGAGATTGATTGCAATTGCATTGTACAGAGACAGAGAGAGACCCAAGACTAGCAGCCGCTGAAAATAACTCCAAATTAAAGTAAGGAATGTCTATATATAAAAATTATAAATTAGAAGACCAATAATTTTAATTTAGCTATAATTTGGAGTTTCTGGGTGTGTCATAACTAGGCCCCCACGAGAAGAACTGACCAGTTGGTAAACGCTGAGGCGGCAGCAAGGCCAGCCTAGCTCCGACAAGTGCGGCGGCGTCGGCGGTGTGTGTCCCTTTCCCACGTGTCATTGAAGTCTGTGTGAAGCCTGGGCAAAAGCAGTTCACACTCACACTCCCAAACGCACCGTATCGTTTCGCCAAGACTCTCGCGTAAGAGTTTAGCGCCAGCTTCGATACTGCATAGTCCGTCCACAGCGCCGGCCAGCCTTGCTTCTTCCATCTCCCTCTCTTCACGTCCTCCAGAAATGCATTCACTACGCCGTCGATCTCCTCCTCCGCTAGATCTTCACTCTGCAGAATCTCTTTTACTTTCTTGTTCTTCACCTTCTGCAATTTTTTCATTATTAATATAATCAATCTTCATTTATTATTAATTAATTGAATTTGTTTAATTAAGGGTTACATCGATGGTTCCCAGCCTAGAAGTGATGTTGAGAATTCGGCTTCTGGAAGCAGAAGAGCGGAAGAAAGGCAACAGAGCCTCGGTCAGTAATTTTGCGCCGTAAAAGTTGGTTTTTATTACTGTTTCTGCGTTTTCCACTGAGTTCTCGTTTATGTCGTTGAATGATACGGCTGCGTTGTTAACCTGCAAAAGTAAATCATTTTTTTTTTAATGAAAGTGAATATAATAATAATATTGTATCAAAAACCTAATGATATATCTCAGTTATGTAATAATGTTATGCTGGTCCTGGTCCTACCTACAGGCTACAGTATATTATAGCTATTTAAATTACATTATTTTACAATATGGTCCAATTGATGGAACAAAAAGAAAAAAAAGAAAAGTCTGTAGGTTTTGTTTTTATAATTGATTGGAATATTATTATTGTACCATGTGTTTAAAATATTGCCCTCGTGGTCTTGATATTGAGACTTTTCCTAGATGGAGTGGGCGTCAAAGTGCTTGACTTATTGCCTTGTCGTTATGGAGGATGGACAATGGCAGTTCAAGTGGAAATACCGGAAAAGCATTAGTATGGATTTTTTTTTTATTTTATCTCCCTTCATGTCAGCATTTTCTTTTTTAAATTAGGCGGGATCTGTCAATATTTAAAACTGATTTGATGCAACATCTGTCGATATTTAAAATTTATTTATAAACTCAAGAATATAGGGTAAACAAAAAAAAAAAATGGTAATCTTTTCAAAATACACATAACATAAAAAGAAAGGGACTCCGAGACAAAATAGGAACATCTAAAACGACCAAATTGATGGGGAACATCCAATCACCTTGCTTATTTCTTTCCTCACAGAGAAAAAGAAGAAAGCTATTTATTTCTTTCACAATGTCATCTTTGTTGACTTTAAACCAAGTGTTCTCTTCTCTGCAACACTTTTTTTTTGTTTGTTTGCAGTTCTTGATTATAACTTTCATAAATTAAGCGTAGCCCTACCTACCATTACCATAAACAGAAGAGATTCCTCGGCTAACTACAGTTAAAGTTTGCTCATATTTATATATATGGGCTGCACTTAGCTGCACATATTTTAACCATAAAAGTTTTTTTTTTTAAAAAAATAAAATAAAATAAAATAATTGTGGCTATGCCTCCATTGGGCTGCATAGGTATATATATATATATATATATATATATATATATGATTGTTGCATAATAGTGATCATTTCCTCATAGTTTAGTTCCGTTCTGTTAATAAATCTTGAAACCTGGAATTAAATAGGACACTAAGGATAACTATTTGATTTTTTAGCTTTTTTTTTTTTTAAAAAAAATTAAGTCTAAATAGACTAATTATGAATTTCAACTGCTTTTCACATAAGTTTTAAAAAACAAGGCAAACTCTAAAAGCTAAAAAAAAAAAATGTTTTTGGAATTTCACTACGAATTCAAATGTTTCTCTGTAACAGAGATGAAAATCATTGTAGAGAAATTGAGAGAAAAAAAAATTCATTTTAAAAATCAAATGGTTATCAAACAAGGTCTAACTTTCAATTTTTTATCTAATATGACATTTAAATATGTAATAAACTCATCAACTTTCAATTTCATGTATAATAAATTCCTAAACAATTAGACATTTTTTAAAATTCACAAACTCTATTACCCAGAAAATTGAAACATATCAATAAGTTTTAAAAATGGTAAGATTGTTATTCAACGTAAAATAAAAAATTTAAAGATGTATTAAACATAATCTTGAAAATTCATTCACTAAACTTATAAATTAAACTTAAAAAAAAATATCATTACAAGGATGAAGATTTGATCTAATTTCTAACTCAATGAAAAGATGTACTTACCTCAACCCGCTGGGTAAATTGGCTTGAAAAAAAAAGGTTTAAATTACACATTTGTTTCATTAAAGAACCATTCTGAATTTTACCCTTCATGCTAAATATCACACATTTCTGTGTAGCTTAAATAACATATTAGGGCATCATGTACCATTTATGTTAAATACACACCGCAAAATTTAATGTAGCACACCCCCATAATGTGAAGTTATATAAAATCAATATTGAACGAAGGGGAATGAATAGAACAAAATAGAGTATAAATTCAAACTCAAAAATAACTTTTTCACGACAATAAGTTTTTTAATTTCTTTTAAGTTTCTAAAAATTGATTAAAGTAAGGAATGCAACAAATAAATGGTAAAAAAGAAAGAAATGGATGACAAAAAAATAAAATGGTCATAAGAAGTAGAACTAAGAATGGCCTAAATTATGATTTTTTTTTTATAAAAAGACGAGTCTCAATAATTATGCAAGTGACACAATAACACAACAGAATAGCTTGCACAGTCGCATCATCGACTAAAACCAACTGTTTATTAACCCGTGACGTGACGTAAGAGAATAATGCCAGAGTTGCGAGGAATTATAATTTCATGCAAGTTGAGGGTTGAAATTGTAAATTCAGAAAAAATGAAAAGTAGTTCTGGAAAAAACAGGAGGTGTGAGCTGAGCGTGAATGAAATGAATGGTGCACAAGCACAGCAGAAAGAGAGAAGTTAATGCGCGAAATTCGATTGAAAAGAAGAAAAAACAAATTAAAGGGGCAAAAGAGGACAGATTGAATCCATAGATATGAACTCATGAGTCATAAGTCATAAATACTTACAAGAATATCGAGGGCTTGAAAATTGGCGATGAACCAGGCCGCGAAGGCTTTGATGGAGACAGGATCGGAAACATCGAGGCGGCGAAACAGAACGTTCAGTCCTTCATTTTGTAGCATTTCAACGGCCTTCAGTCCTCTTTCTTCGTCCCTAGCGGTTAATATCACAGTGAGTTCCAATTGCGCTAATCTTCTAACTAGGGCAAATCCGATCCCCTTATTGGCTCCGGTAACGACCGCCACTGAGTTATTCGACCACCATCTGCACGGCCAAAGAAAGAGTATAATTAAAAACGGATCAGAAAAAGGAGATGAAAAGATCAGATCAGCGACGGAGGTTTAATCGATTACCTGTCGGAGAAGGGAGAAGAGGAAGGAGAAGAGAGGTCGAATTCCTTGGAATCCATGGAAGAAAGAGATGAGTGAATGTGAATCTGGAATAATCAGCCTCAGGCATGGAAATCGAGAAGTGAAGAGGGGAATATAAATACTAAATAGAGATGGGAAACGGGAAGAGGCGGAGTGGGAAACTGAAGGATATAGATCAAATTAGGAACGTGGGAGCTGAGAGAAAGGCGGGCCCACCCCGCCATTTCTAAACCCTTTCGAGAGGGACAAATCTTGTACGGTGAAAAGAATTATCACGCTTCTTTTTCCTAACTGCAAAATTATTTCACTATTATATATCAAATAGAAATAGATGGCTCTCCCTCTCCATCTTCTATTTCATTTAATTTTACAGACAAATTTGTGAGCATCGAAGTTGTGCGATAAACAATTATTTTTATTTCTTTAATTTTTTCTAAATAATTTTTTTAAAAAAATTATATAAATGATTAATTCTTAATTAGATATTTCTATTTAAGTGATATATTTTTTTAATTTTCTTAGAAAAAATAAAATGATATTTAATAAAAATTTATTATATTATTGTTTATTATATAGACAAATATATATATTTAAAAATAAATTAGGGTGGAGTCGGGAACAGACATAGACGTGGTGGAAAATGTATTTCTCGTCCTCATCCTTGTTTAGCTAACGGAAAAAATTACTCTCCGTTGCCTCTTCATTTTCTGCCTACACGTGATAGGTCTCGCGGAAAAATGGGCATCCCTAATAATAATATGAAGGTTATAATGATTTATGTAATTAGTATTTGAAATGTATAATTATTTAGCATGAGTTATAATTTGTATTTGAAGGTTATAATAACATCAAGATACTCTTATACGTGTGTGACGTCCGAGGAAGAGGGGTACATGAATGAACAGAGTCCATTTTCCGTCACGTCTCTATCTGAATGAAAGGGATCGTGAGGATATGAAAGTATGGTGTCCGAGAAAGAGGGGTACATGAGAGTGACCATCAGAATATGAAAAGTATAGTTGAGAAAAACTTAATTGATAACAACTACCTATATCAACAAGGTGCACCTTCATTTGCCACCATCAGTCCCAGGAGATCTTAGGCGGAGTGTTACAACGTGTATTTTGGAGTAAAATAAGTGGGGAAACTTTGGTGTGTTTATGTTTATTTAAAAAGTATTGAATAAGCGTCTGAATTTTAAAAATGTCATATAAACATGTTTTTATTTTTCATTTTTAAAAAGTATGCTTATTTGGAACTTCTTTTTCATGTACTATTCAAAGTATTTTTAAAATCCTTCATGTCTGGCCAAGATTACAAATCTTTTTCAAAAGTAAAAATTCAACCAAGAGAATGCTAGTAAATAAACAAATCTTAAACAGAAATATAATAACAGATTTAATTTTTGAATTTTGAATTTTGGTTAAATATTAAAAAGTATATTTTAAAATGTGAAAAACAAAACAAAGAAATGACGTAAAAAATAGAAAAAAATAAAAAAAATAAATATAGTTCAATGGATGTGTTAGTGACCACAAAGTCTTTCATGAATCATCTCAATTTTAATTGTATTTTGATGTTTTTAAATTAAAAAGGACTAAGGTCTAACATTTGATAGCCTTATATTTATATATATGAAGGTTTTTTACGTCATTATGAGGTCACTTAAAAAACAAAACATGATTTCCAACTTATGGCAGTAGGCAGAGCATAAGGGACAAGGGCCCTTCCTTTCTGACCTATAGACTACAAATTTGACGTGTATGTATTTTCTATAATTTAAAGTAAGCTTATTTGATTTTCTTTTGCTTTTTTTCATAATTTAATTTAAATTAAACACAACAGCATCAATTTATTTAGAATTTCAATACAAAAAGGTAAAATAATGCTTAAAAATACATTATACTTTGTTTTAACTTAATAAGAAATTAAGGCGCAAAGATATATTTCAAATAAGAATCCGACTACGAGAAAGTCCAAGTAGCAGAACACCCCAATTCCAATGGAAGAAATATTGGGCAATACAACCATGAAAATCAATGAAAAAATCTCATCGAATTAATGAATGAGAGTAACCAAATCCAAGTTCAACCATAGAAATGTCCACATATAGCCACAAGGGGAAAAAAATCTAACTAACAGATATTGACATATCAATTTCATCGACTTTTCAAATTCAACCTTTTTTGAATATATATAAATGAAATTGATAATTTAAAGTAAAATTTGAATTGTTTGAATTTTATTTGATAACTGTTTTTGGTTTTTAAAAAGTCTAGAGGTGTAAAAAAAAATGTTATAGAGAGAACAAAATATGTGGAGGCAAAGAGATAAAAGTTTACATAGAGATAATTTTTTTTAAAGAGAGTAATTTTAGAGAGATAAACAAAAAGATTTAGAGAGAGAAAAATGAGAAGAAAAGAATTATGTTAGAGATAATATTAGTTGGAGGGAGAAAATTAAAGTTAAAATGTTTGAGATGTGTTAGATGAGGATATTAGTTTGAGAAAGAAAGAGAAAGATTATAGAGAAAAAAAAATTGTTAGAGAGAGAGAAAAGTTGAAGAGCAAATATTTGTCAAGTAAATAGAAAAAAAAGTATAGAGAAAGTGTTAGAGAGAGAGAATTTATAAATAGAGTAAAGTTAAAAGAATAAAATTATACAACACAAAATAAAAAGAGAAATATAAGGTTATAGAGTGAGAAAGTTTGTAGAGAGATGTTAGATAAATTTTAGAGAGGAAAAAAAAAGTGAAAAAAAATATGTTAGAAGAAAAAGTGAAGCAAGAATAACATAGATGAAAATTTTGAAGAGTATTTTTTTAGCTGATAAATTTAGAGAGTGAAAAAAATTAGACAGAGAAAAATAATGATATGTGTGTTTATGTTACGAGAAAAATAAATTAGAGAGAGGAAAAAAAAGTATGGAAAGAAACTTTAAAGAGAAAAAAATTGGAAAAAAATATTAAAATTTGAGAGAAAAAACGAAAGAGATGCTAGAAGATAAACAAAAAGAAGTAATAGATCAGAAATGAAAATAGTAGAGAGAGAAATTTTGGTTAGGAGGTAGAAATTTACAGAAATCTACTTTAAAAAACTATTTTCATTTTTGAAATTTGCACACAATTTCAAAACAAAAAAACAGAATAAGTTATCGAAATGTGTTTCATATTTTTAAAAAAAATGTTATCACGCCTCCTCTATTTTTCTTTAGTTTTTTTTAGAACAATACAATCTGTACCCTTTTTTAAAAATTAATTAGTTATTTTCCAAGTCAACATGTTTAGGTGAAGATTAAAACAAGAATAATAAAGTTAAATCCTACCTTTTCTAAATAATAATATATAATCCCTTTTGAAAGGAAGTAAAATATGAAAAATGTGAAAATAAATAATAATATGATTGCAAGTAAAACTTTCTAATCAAGTAGCATAAACTCTGTTTTCTCAAACATTTTGGTAAGCAATCTGAATTGTGTTTTATATTTTTGATCAATAATTTCAGTGAAGATGTGTTTTGTAGGTTTATTTTCAAAAAAATATTTATAGATTATGTGATCCAAACCGTATAAATTCTGAAAAATAACATTTTTATGTTTTCAATATATCCAAAATTTAAGTTTGAAAATTTAAAATGTAAAATTATATTAAAAAATACTATTTTTTTTAAAATATATATAACATTCCATGTTAGAATCTCAATTCATTTTTGTTAAATTTAAAATAGGTATAATACAATATATTACAAATTGCATGCTATTGAATAATAACTATACAAAATTTTATAACAAAAAAATAAATTAATTAATTAATAATGATTTATATTTAATTTAATATTTAATTTTACCGTTTATAAATATATTATGAAATACATTTTTAACCCTTAAATTTATTAACAAATACATGTATAAAAACATAAAATATAATTACGTTTTGATTCAATATCTTAATTTCAAAATTCTATTTTTAAATTTTTAAAAAAAGTGTCGAACTTCCTCCACCATTCACTAGGGTGGAAGGCAAAAAACGTATCTGCGATTTTCAGCCATCGGTGGCATTTCAGAGTCAATACTCCATACGTTGACTTTACAAACATGTGGTTTTGGATATGATTGATTGATTGAGTTCATTTCCCGCAATTGAAGGTTTCCAATTTCCAAGTTGCGTGCCAGTAAAATTTTGATTTCAAACAATTTTTCCACCATTATTAATATCCAGTAACATATGAATTATACCATTTCAAATAATAATAATAATAATAATTAAATGTTGTAAAAATAGGATGAAAATCGGATATAATTTTATCAATATTTAAATACTAATATAATAATATATTTATAATAATAATATAATATAATAATAATAATAATAATAATAATAATAATAATAATAAAACAAGTGTTTGGAAAGTGGGGGCAATATATATATAATATAAATAAAGAGATAGTGGAAATTTATGGAAAATTAAATAAAGACTAAAAGAGAAAGTGGGAGAGAATGAAGAGAATTGGAGAGAATTCACCAATGGATGTTTTTTACTTTTCCACCAAAAGCCACTATTTATAGGCAATTTGGAAAGAGTGTGTTGGTACAATTGGACACCAAACATTGGTAAGAGATGGACACATGGAGGACACTATGGCTATGGAGGCTTTGCCATTTGGCATGAGTATTGAAGGGCACATTGCATGGGCATCTATTATGTGTAATATTTACAATACTCCCCATTAGATGCCCATTTATATAAAATATATGCCTCGTTAAAACCTTACTAGGGAAAAACCCAATGGGATAAAAACCCTAGTGAAGGAAAAATAGTACATATTTTATATAATACATTTACTCCCCCTCATGACGACATCACTTGAGATCTCTGAGTATTCGCATCCCAATACTGTGAACCAATTTCTCAAATGTTGTAGTTGGTAATATTTTTGTAAATATGTCCGCCAAGTTATCCTTCGAACAAATCTGTTGTACTGAGATCTCGCAATTTTCTTCAAGGTCATGAGTGTAGAAAAGCTTCGGAGAGATATGCTTTGTTTTATCTCATTTGATATATCCTCCTTTGATTTGAGCTATACATGTTGTGTTGTATTCGTATAATATTGTTGGAGGATGTTTACTTGAAGACCATCCACATGTCTCACGAACGTGTTGTGTCATCGATCTTAGCCATACACATTCTCGACTTGCCTCGTGAATTGCGAGAATTTCAGTATGATTCGAAGAAGTGGCCGTGATGGTCTGTTTCACTGATCGCCATGATATAGCGGTTCCTCCACATGTAAATAGATATCCTGTCTGAGATCTAGCTTTGTGTGGATCAGATAGATAACCAGAATTTGCATAACCAACTAGATCAAAGCTAGATTTGTTAGAATAAAATAAACTCATATCAATCGTCCTCAAGATATCGAGTACATGTTTAACTCCGCTCCAATGTCTTTTGTAGGACATGAACTATATCTAGCTAATAAATTTATCAAAAATGCAATATCCTGGTCTTGTGTTATTAGCTTAGATACATAAGTGCACCAATTACACTAAGATATGGTACTTCAGGACCAAGAAGTTCTTCATTATCATCTCGAGGTCGAAATATATCTTTCTTTACATCCAAATGAACGAACTTCCATTGGAATGTTCAATGGATGTGCTTTATCCATATAAAATCTTTTAAGATTTTCTCTGTATAAGTTGATTGATGAACAAATATCCCATCTGCTAAATGTTCAATTTGTAAACCAAGGCAAAATTTTGTTTTTCCAAGATCTTTCATCTCGAATTCTTTCTTAAGATATTCTATTGCCTTGGATAACTCTTCGAGAGTTCCAATTATATTTAAGTCATCAACATATACAGATTATAATAAAGCAAATCCTCGACTAAGATTTCTTTATAAAAACACACTGACATATTGGATTATTTTGATATCCTTCTTTCAATGAGATATTCACTCAAAGCGATTATACCACATTCGTCCCGATTGTTTTAATCCATATAATGATCTCTCAGTAACTTTATCGAATACAATTCCGAGAACTTGATTCATATGTTTCGGTATTTTAAATCCTTTCTAATTTTCATATAAATGTCATTATCCGGAGATCCATATAAATATGCCATGACTACATCCATTAGATGCATATCAAGTTTTTCATATACATCGGGCCAATCAAATATCTTAATGTTATTGCATCCACCACAGGGAGAATATGTCTCCTCATAATCTATACTGTGCTCTTTGCGAGAATCCTTGTGCAACAAGTCTCGCTTTATATCTTGTGACTTCATTATTTTCATTTCTTTTCCTTACAAATACCCATTTGTATCCCACAGTTTAACACCTTCCGGTGTTAGGACTCTCGGTCCAAAACCTCACGCTTTGAAAGTGAGCTCAACTCGCTTGGATTGCTTCTTTCCATTTCACCAATCCTTTCTTTCTACGCTTACATTCATCGATAGATTTTGGATCAAAATCGCCACTTTCATGAATAATATCGTGAGCAACATTATAAGCAAAAATGTTGTCAACAATAATATCATTTCGCCCATCTCTTTCCTGTTGTAACATAGTTTATAGAAATTTCATTATTATCCTCAAGCGTTTGATTTTCATCAATACTCTTTTGAGTAGTTGTATCTTGGATTTCTTCCGAACATCCATACTTTTATCGAATCATTTTGATTCTCAACTACTTTTCTTTTCGAGGATTTTTATCTTTGGAACCTATTGGTCTACCACGCTTACAGCGTGCTCCGCACTCATTATTGATAACTTGTTCTCGTGGAATATCAATTTTGATGGAGCATTTCTTTCTTTGGTATATATGATTTAGTCACCACCTTTTAGCATCTATGAATGCATCCGTAATTAATTTGCTATATTTTGCAAATGAATTATCTTTTGAACTTCAAGTTCACATTATTCTCTTCGAGGATCTAAATGAGATAATAATGATGCATTCCACGTAATTTCTTTTTCCAACTTCTTAATTCCTCCCCTAATGTTGGAAAATTTGTTTCATTAAAATGACAATCAAAGAAATCGTGCAATAAATACATCACTCGTCGTGGGTTCAAGATATTTAATAATTGATGGGGAATCATATCCAACATATATTCCTAACCTCCTTTGAGGACCCATCTTAAGACGTTGTGGTGGAGCAATTGGAACATATACTTTGCATCCAAAAATTCTCGGATGGGATACATTTGGCTGCCATATAAGCTAATTGCATGGGGAATATTTATTATAGGCTCTTCGCCTAATACGTAATAATGATGCAAATGCGTGTAAAACGGCATGACCCTGCATCGATGTAGGAGTTTAGCTCTCATAAGTAATGGTCTTGCAATTAATTGCGACGCTTTATAAATGATTCTCGCTAGACCATTTTGTGTATGAACATGAGCTACGGGATGTTCAACATTTATCCCAATTGACATACAATAATTATTAAAAGTTTGAGATGTAAATTCACCAAAGATTATCAAGTCGAATTGTCTTAATTGTATAATCGTGAAATTGTGCTCTTAACTTAATTATTTGAGCAAGCAATCTTGCAAATGCAAGATTTCGACTTGATAATAAGCATACGTGTGACCATCTACTGGATGCGTCAATTAATACCATAAAATATCTAAATGGACCACTTGGTGGGTTAATAGGTCCACAAATATCACCTTGAATTCGCTTCTAAAAATGCGCAGCGATTCAATCTCTACTTTAGCCGTGATGGTGGTCTAATAATTAATTTCCGAGAGCAAGCATCACATGACAACTCATTTGATTGAAGAATCTTCCGTTCTTTAAAGGATGTCCATGTGAATTTTCAATAATTTTCCTCATCATTATCGATCCTGGATGACCCAGTCGATCATGCCAAACACTGAATATTTCTGGATTCATGAACTTCTGGTTCATTGTTGCATAACTTTCGATTACTCGTATATGAGTATAATATAATCCAGAAGAAAAAGCTGGCAGTGTTTCCAATATACGTTTTTCATGTGAAACAATAGATGTGATATAGAGATACTCTATATTATTTTTACGATCGGGCCTTCAACATGATAACCATTATTACGTATATCTTTGAAACTCAATAGATTTCTTTTTGATTTGCTAGAGAACAAAGCATTATTAATTGAAAATTTTGTTCCTTTAGGCAAGATAAAACTTGCTTTTCCAAAACCTTCAATCAGGTCTGCAGAACCTGATATAGTATTGATTTTTGCTTCCAAAGATTGTCAATTTAGAAAAATATTTTCTGCTTATGAGAATCGTGTAATGCGTAGTTGCATGATCTGCTGACATAAATCCTCATTGCTCATTTTCTAAGTTACTCAACATATTGAAATTGTCCATATTTCTTCATTGATAAGAAAGGAAAAGCGATTACAAAAAGTTCTAAATATATATACAAAAACAAGAAAAACATATTATAATTAGAAACGATGCATTTAATTATATATCTTCATACAAAGCATCTTCTACTTGTTTGATTGCATCAATTTTCTCTCCAGAGATTCAAAATAATCACCACATCAAGGTGCACCATATTGGAGGGATCGAACACATCATCTTCTTGAATGGCAAGATTCACCTCCACATTCTTCCCTTTTCCTTTTTCCTTCAAGGAAGCTTGATAGAGATCAACAAGGTGTTTTGACGTCACGACAGTGCACGTGACCGAAGGCCATCATTCCAAGACCTAAACATTTATGTTCATCACCTTTTGAACTCCTATCTTGTGGAGCTTTTCCTTTATGATCATCAGTTCGTATGGGTTTCTTAAAATTATAATGCCCACCACGAAAATATGTATTTCTTCCTCTACCGCGGTCCCGACCTCGACCACGACCACGACCTCGACCACGATTATTGAAATTCACAACATTCACTTCAGGGAATGGTGTTACTCCAGTTGGTCGAGATTCATGATTTTTCATTAGTAGCTCGTTATTTTGTTCAGCCACGAGAAGACATGAAATTAGTTCTGAATATTTTTTAAAGCCTTTCTCTCGATATTGTTAACTGCTGCGAGCATATTCGAGACATGAAAAAGTGGAGAATGTCTTCTCTAACATATCAACATCAGTAATTTTTTCTCCGCATAATTTTAATTTTGAACTAATTCTGAATAGTGCGGAATTATATTCACTTACTGATTTGAAATCTTGCAACCTCAGGTGCATCCAATCATAACGAGCTTTTGGAAGAATAACTGTTTTTTAATGATCATACCTTTCTTTCAAGCCTTGCCATAGAATGTAGGGATCTTTTATTGTAAGATACTCCATTTTCAATCCCTCGTGAAGATGATGGCGAAGGAAGATCATAGCTTTGGCTTTTTCTTGATTTGATGCATCATTTCCTTCTTTAATCGTTTCTCCAAGATTCATGGAGTCTAAATGGATCTCAGCATCAAAGACCCATGACAAGTAGTTATTTCCATTAATATCCAAGGCCGCAAATTCTAGTTTTGCAAGATTTGCCATAGTAATACTATATACAAAGAAATTGCATTTACATTAGGAAATCAATTAGACATGCAAAATAACATTTTATTATTAAAAAAATGGCTTACCCGGAGGACTTACCTTCAGTGGAAAAATCGGCAGAGATTCGTGCTGATAACGTGTTGTAAAAATAGGATGGAAACCGGGTATAATTTTACCAATATTTAAATACTAATATAATAATATATTTATAATAATAATATAATAATAATAATAATAATAATAATAATAATAATAAAACAAGTGTTTGGAAAGTGGGGGCAATATATATATAATATAAATAAAGAGATAGTGGAAATTTATGGAAAATTAAATAAAGACTAAAAAAGAAAGTGGGAGAGAATGAAGAGAATTGGAGAGAATTCACCAATGGATGTTTTTTATTTTTCCACCAAAAGCCACTATTTATAGGCAATTTGGAAAGGGTGTGTTGGTACAATTGGACACCAAACATTGGTAAGAGATGGACACATGAAGGACACTATGGCTATGGAGGCTTTGCCATTTGGCATGAGTATTGAAGGGCACATTGCATGGGCATCTATTATGTGTAATATTTACAATATTAAACATATTATTTAGCCTTTTTTTTTATTATGTTAACTAGAGGAGAGTATATGCTAAAGGGAGCATAGTTCAGTCAACAAAAACACAACTCAACTAGTATCAAGTATGATTCATGACTAAAATGTCATGGGTTCTTTTATGATCAAATGGTCAAAGTTTCAAAACCTCTCATCCCAAAAGGTTGTTGAATTCAAAATAATAATAATAATAAATAAATAAAAATTGCAATATAAATGAATGGCACCATTGAATCTCCTCTCTAGTCTGTTTTTTTAGTACATCATTAACATTTGGGGTGGGGTATTCAAAATCATGACCTCTTGATCATAAGTCTTATTTGATGCTAGTTGAGCTATGTTGTTGTTGGCATGTCCTCTCTAGTCTGTAATTTAATATTAACATCAAAATAAAAGTATACATGCAATTTTTTTTTTTTTGTAGTAAAAAAGTTATTTTTTATGAGAATACATTTGTAAATCTAACATAATTTTTTAATAGTTGGGCATGATACATTTCATTTCACATGTTATATTTCCTGAGTTCCCTCTTCAAAGTCATGTTTACACATGTTAAGAAAATGAGATCAGCTTTTAGGGTATTTAATATTGTCTAAAGAATACTTTCATTTTTTTAATCTCACACGAACCATCTTCTTTCAGTTAAATACAAAAATAATGTATGAGGCTTGATGATTGGCTTGGATCCAACCTAAACTCAAAGCTTCTTTTATTGCCTTGCATTTGCATGCTCAAAAGTTGGAAGGTTCATGGACACACAGTAGTAATGGCCTTTTGTCATGCCTAAAAAGCTGCCCCTTACATTATTAAAGAAGAAAAAAAAAAAGGGTGTTTCACAACTTTGCTTAATTTAAATACCTGTTTGAACCTTGTAGCTTCCATGTGCTTAAAATTCAATCAAAAGCCTAAAAAGGCTAGTATTAGGCAAGTGATGCCTACTATTTTCTACCTTACGACTCTCAACTAATCTTTTATAAAATTACTTCTTCCCCCCGCCATGTTTACTATAATATTATTATTTTTATATGATTATGCTACAGTGCCCACCCCACTAATAATAGAAGATTGATAAATCTCACTACCAACTTCTTAAACATTAAAAGAATGTTATGTTTTTTTTCAAAAAAAAAAATGTTATGTTTATTTCACGTTTTGAATTTGCATAGCTTGTAAGATTATAAAAATAGCTTGTAAGATTATGAAAATAATCATATGTTTATTCGTCTGATTTGAACTACAAATTTTCTAACTTTACAAATTGTCAAATTACAAACTTTCTAGAACTTATACCTTGGACTACATGTTTTTTGTTTTTTGTTTTTTTTGAGTTCAACATGTAGATGTGGAGGACTGGAATCTCTAACATTTTAATTGAAAGAATACCCTTTAACTAATAAACTAGATACATAACTTCACTCTTAAATTACATGTTTTGATAGATCACAAATTCATAAATATACATTCATATCTCATTCCTTTATATTAATTATAGAAACGAAAAGAGACTAAGACTACTCTAGTCTATGCTACCCGAGTCACCGATCATATTTCCTTAGTCAATGGTCTACCAACCAACAACTCCCCAAAATTCTGTTACTGAAACTTTCTATAAGAGAGGTTTGAAACTCAGGACCAAGAACGTTGAATTTACTGCAACCTACAGCAGGTCCCAAAGTCATCGACCAACGAGAGCACTCCATGATGGTTTTCTTAGTGGAATGTATCCAAACTTCACTTTTTATATGCTTAAGAGAATCTTTTTGGAAATACAGAAAAAGAAAAGCAAAATATATGACAGTGCCATGCACTTACCAAATCATTGTTTAATTTATTTATCTGCAAGTTATAACTACAAACGATCCATATTTCCACTGTGGTAAAGCCAAAAAAATATCCAGGTTTTCACCTTTCATACTAAAGCTCAGACTCCAAGGGAATAAATAATTGGCGTTAACCAAACGGCAAAAGGAGAAAAAGGAAACTAGAAGATGGTGTTTGCATCCGTTTATATGGTGCTAATGGAGGAGTACCATGGTGCTGCGTTATCAAAAATAAAGACAATAACTAAAGCCTTCTTGTCACTAAATTCCTCAAACGAAAGATACTTCATGGCTCAGGTTGCATGTTTTCACATTCTTCTCGGATTGATTGGAAGAGGACTGAGGATAGATATCGTTCACCAAAGCTAGGGAATACGACCTGAAAAAAGTTTACATTGGAGTAAGGAGATGCCAGAGAATTAAGTTCAACTTATGATTACTCAGAATCAGAAAATAAAAATACAGCTATGTTAGAATTAGAAGCAATAGAGACGTTATAAAAAAAAATAAAAATAACAAATAGGGATGCAAAATGTATCTCTCTTGCTGTCGATCCATAGAACTATGTTTGGTTTAAATCAAATTACATGGTATATTTTGTAAAAAAGAGAGAAAAAAATACATATATGATAGATTCATAACTACAGAATACGACCCTAATTACGTGTCATTTGGGATGCCACATCGTCAAGGAGGATGAGAAAAATGGCGGTGTGGACAAACTACATTGTGAAAAACAATCATTTTCAAACCGTAGAGGTTGGATTTGAAACGGTGTTAAAATACGAGGCAATATCTTATATTTACCCCCAAATTATATTTATTTATACGAGACCTTCTATTCATATGTCTGACACAGTTAATACTAGCAACAGGCATTTTCTAAGATACTTGCGCAGTTTATCCCACAGGTCATATTTCCAAAGGCTTCTTCCTATAATCAATTTCTTTAATAAAGGAAAAACGCCTTCTGCAGCCCAAAATCCCTTCCCTCAAAGATTTCTGTAAATTTTCCCCAGCATTGCATACTACGGAACCCTTTTTGGTTCCTAAAAGATGCTAAGACTGAAGTTTATGAGCCATACTAAGTAGAAACTGAAAGTTCCTATGTCTTCTTAATTTGACTGCAAAAAAGATAGAAAATGCGTGATATTTTCTCTCTTATCCAACCAGCTTCAATATTAAGCATCCTGCTCATTTTTCCTCCATATGGATATTTCGTAACTGAGCATGAGAGGGGCAAGAAATTCATTTAACTTTATTTAAGTAAAAATAAAATAAAAAGGTGCATACCGCAATAAGCTTTCCAGCATTCTCAGGTCTTTTTCCCACTTCTAATGCAGCGGCAGCTGCTGCTCCAGAAGAAATGCCCACCTAATATTAAGTCAAAGAGGTAATGTCAGGAAATATACCTGCACACTTCAGAAGATATTGAACGAGGCTAAAAAAGCAACCCCACTTCTCTTTTGTTTTGACATTGTTTTAGATTGAAAACTTTTTGATAGAGTTCTAGATTGGAATTTCACAGTGGTAAAAAAGATTAAGCATGATTAAAAATGAAGTGCTAACCAGTAAGCCTTCCTGCAGCGCCAATTGTTTCGCCGTCTCAATAGCCTCTTCACTGGATATCTGCATCAATCACTATTAGTCAGAATTTTAAATGGAAAACCTAAATAAGACTTAAGAGTACGTGATGTGTTTTATCCTGCTAACAATATAAAAAGGCATATCTCAGCCAACTAGTTTCCAATGAATGGTGTTGCCTTGGGGAACAGCAGATCAATTTCAGTGGAAAATATGTATGTGCATAAATGCATCATGCATGCCTGTTTTGGGTGCTCGAGAGCATCAATTCTGCACTTACATTAATCTTACAATATGTTGCTTGCTGACAATGAAGAACTAAACATTGATTCATGGAACATTTCAATTCTCACATAGAGATTTGACTAAGAGAAAAATACTTGATTGAGTGCATGATTGGGGAAAAGTGAGTAGGAGACAGACCTGTATGATTTCATCAACTACACCTTCGTCCAAATTCTTGGGTACAAAACCAGCTCCAATACCCTGAATTTTATGAGGTCCTGCATTTCCATAATAAAATAATGGACACCTCTATTTAGTGTTATTAATAATAATAAAAATGCATGAATAATAATCGGTAAAAGTTAAATGGTTCATTTACCAGGCTTTCCTCCAGAAAGTATGTTACTTTCTGTAGGTTCAATACCAATCACCTATAGAATGGAACCAAAGAAGAGCTGTTAAACTTCAATAACTAGGAACAAGTAAATAGAACACAAAAATAAGAAGATGAGTCTTTGAGGAAGACCTTAAAAAGGTTACATAGGCTCATTTTCCTTCAAGAACATTTGGGAAGCTCTATCTCACAGCTTACCGCTCACCAAAAAATTTAAATGAAATAAATACAATGCTACTTAGAAGTATCTTTGTCTCAAAAATAATGTCACCTTAATTTGTGGATTTTTCTGTTTCAAGAACCGGCCAACACCAGAAATTGTTCCACCTGTTCCAATTCCTGCAACAAAAATATCCACCTTGCCACTAGTGTCTTCCCATATCTCTGGACCGGTTGTCTCGAAGTGTACCTGCAAATTCAAGTTTATATTTCATTAAAAAATTTCCTTTGCAAAAGCAGCAAACCATATCATCCGCACAACCAAATCCTAGCCTTATTATTAATTTTTGAAGAATGTCATGAAATCACAGTCATACTTGTTGAAAAGCTATTAAACTCTTCTCTATTTTACTCGTATTTTCTCTGGTAATATCATGTCTGGCCTGCACAAACCACATCATCCATATCTCTAATTATATTGCTGCATCAAAATGCAGAGTGTTCCAAGGGTTGAAAAACTTAACGATAACTTGGATGGGTTTTTCCTTAGCTGTGTAATCCTCACGCAAAATAATTGTCCTTGCTGGGAAATTTTCACTTGCCACTTCAATTGGACTGTATAACTTTCCGTGTGTAAATATGATTTGGCAACTCAGGAGATCAATTTTGAAATCTAGTTTGCATACTTAGAAATAAAAGAAGAATAGAAAGTGCAAAAAAAAAAAGAAGTTATTATGGTATTTTTAACTCTTAAAATTTATAATTTTACTCCTATATTTATTTTTATGTCCATTTTTAATAACTAAATAGATAAATATTCAAACACTTCAGCTCTAGCGTTCAACAATTATTTGAACATTTACACGTTTCATATTTTATTATGATAAACAAATATTTTGCATGTATGCAATTATTTCAACAAATTATCAAAATGTACCTATTATTCTAACAAGTGTCCAACAATTTTTGGCGAATCAAACTGTTCAATGTGTGTCATATTCACACATAGGCATGCTACCAAAACTTGAGTGTCCATGCTTCACAGTAAGAATAGAAGAAGAAAATTATGGCCCCATTACTACTAATATATTTGTTTGGTCCACAGTGAGCCAATGGAGTGCAAACCAAATAATTAGCAAACTTGATTTAATTCCACTTGGTCTTAAATTTAAATAACTAGGTAGATCAAGGTCTGTTTGCGTAAGACTTATGACTTCATACCTTAGGGTTAGCAGGATTGTCAAATTGTTGAAGCATGTAAGAATTAGGTGTCTTTTTTAAAATCTCTTCAGCTTTCTGAACTGCTCCCTTCATGCCTTTTGCTGCATCAGTTAATACAAGTTCGGCTCCAAATGCTTTTAAAAGAACTCTCCTCTCCATACTCATCGATGATGGCATTGTCAATATTAGTTTGTATCCCTTTGAAGCAGCGATAAATGCAAGACCAATGCCCGTGTTTCCACTGGTAGGTTCAACCAAAATACTCTGACAATACATAAGAAAGTTATGTTATTGAGTATTCTGGGCCAGGCCAGAATGTTTCAATACTTACATCAACCAGCAATTGGAACTATTTAGGTAAATGTTTCAAGTTCCAAAACATATTAGTGCAAGATCACTATCGTGGAAGGTATACAACTAGGATATCCCATCAGAAAATTTGGTATGCTCCTAAGTCCAATACAAGCCAAAAAAAAAAGTTCAACATAACTATCATAGGAGGTAGGCAATTATACAAAGAAGATGCCATCACTCATCAGCATCTTTGATATGTTACTGTGCAAGATCTCTTTGTTGATACAAGTATCTCAAATGAGCAGTGCAGTTGCCATTTTTTAAAGATGACATTGAGACAGGACATTAAAACAATTCAATCCCTATGCTAAGACAAGCTGCTAGTTATATTTTCAGTTACTGTTGTGGTGTAAAATGTGGTCTGAAAACAGGTCAAAAAACTAAAAAAGCATGTGAAGAAATGGACAACACAATATATAACTTATTCAACATTACATTTTTATCCAAATAAGCAATGTAATGAAACATAATTTTCAAAAAGCATGAAATTATGTCTCGAATATATTACCTTTCCTGGTGAAATAAGTCCTTTCTGCTCAGCATCAGATATCATACTATAACCAATCCTGAAGACATTTTGAGTACAAATGGTGAGAAGATGCACCCATTCTCTGATAAGTATAGATAGTACAACTCGCATGATCATACTAGCTAGCTTCATGAGATAATCCATTCACATAGACATGTAAACATTCTCCTCAATAATTGGCCTAAGGAGATTGGAACTGGTATAACCAGGATAATTGTACAAATACAGTGTGCCATATAATAGTTGACCACTTGACTTCCTCCTGCTATTTTTCTCACCTGTCCTTGACACTACAACATGGTTCCATTATTTCAAGCTTAGCAGCAATGTTTGCTACTGATCCCTTGACGATATTGTTCAGGTAGACCATGGGTGTCTTACCTATCAGCTGCATCACAGAGAGAGGAATAATTAATACAAAGAGATATAGGGTGAAGTTCAATTTATTCAAATAATATGAGAGAACCGATTGACCAGATTCCTTTTAATTACTATCTTAAATCCTGAGCCACAGTTGTTCCTAAACATTCCGAACACGATTTATTTGGTTGCTGAAGTCTGACTGTTTCGTGATCCTAAATAATCAGGGGGTAAAAAAAGGCTGACCAAGTTGGTTTATCACTTGGCATATCTGAAAAGACTGTTAACTATTTGACTTAACAGCAATCCACGATGTTCCTTACAACCATTTTATATAATTCGACGAGTTCCTTTTACTTTAATTAGAAAAAAGAAATGGAAAATTTATCGCAACGGTACCAAAATCACAGTAGACGGTGGTTGTTATCGTCCCAATCTGAAACGGTACCCATAATCATTAAGCTGTATTATTTCGTATAAAACGTTTTGGATAGCTAAGATTTAATCTGCTGAGTTTCCACTATGATGTCAGCCAAGCCAACTGCAAGGCACGGGGGCATGTTATATCAGCCAGATCAATAACGTAAGAACCGAAACTAAATTCTAAGGACACTGGTCGAGGCATAGTTTAACAAAGACGAGAATAACTTGAGTATGGAATTAAATTTAGTCAAACAATCAAGAAACCTAGCATCTCAATGGAAAGATAAAAGAAAGGGGAGGTCCATTGACCATCATCTTCACCTGAGTTACATCTTCGGCGATGTTGAGACCTTCAATCTCAGTCTGCGGCTTAACCGATACCGCCTTGCAAACAACAGAAACGGAAGCGGAAGAGACCGTCCCAAACAAATTGCTCTTCTTCGACTTCAGAGACGGAATGCGTTCCAGAGTCTGGCATCTAGAGTTCGCCGAAGAATTCAAGAAGAAGGCCTCTGATTTGGCGCCGGAGTTGCAGAGAGGGGAAATCAAGGAATTGATCATAGAAGCGGAAGCCATTGGCCGGAAAGATCAACACAGGCTCTCCTCCTTCACTCTAGACTCTATCCACCAAAGAAGAAATGTTCGCCTCAAGTTCACAGTGACAGACTTTTCGTTTTCCTTTTTGAGATTTTATTTTGTGTGTGGTTCTGTCAACTCGCGTCGATTTCAAACGAGTGTAAAATCGCTAAATTAAGCTCAGGCTATTCAAGTTATATGATTAAACGATTGATATTTATTTATTTAAGCATGTGATATACCCATCGAAATGCATCCTATGAGATTGAGATTTTTTTTTTTAAAAAAAGTAAAACAACTAAAATTCGAATTCATGACATCTTAATCATAAATTTTACTTAAAACCAGTTGAGCTAGGTTTGTTGGCATCCCATGAGATTAAGTTATAATTAATTAATTTTTCTGTTTAATTAAAACTATAATGTTACTAGCTCAATTAGTTAAGTTATTAAATTAAGTATTCAAATTTTAGTTGTGAAACTAAAAATATATAAATCTATATTCTAACAAAGAAAAAAAAACATCTCATTTCTTGAAAATTCAACAAGATTAAAAGAGGAATCAAGACTGAGAAATATATACATGATGATAATTTAAAGTAATTTCATCTAAAAGGGATTAACAGGATGAAAAAAAGATAATGGATTTTAAATTAAATGAAATATATAGAAAAAAATTACGAGCATAAAAGGCATAAATTTGATTGAAATGAAATATTTTCCTAAGGTTGTGTTTGTTCTCGCAATTTAGCTTTTAATATTCGAAAATTTCAAATGTCTTTGTCAAAATCGTGATTCACAAACCTGCCATCCATTAATTAACGTAGCTTCGGGGTTCACTTTCAATGGACTTTTATTTTATTCAGAAAAAGGTATGGGCTTCGGCACACACCGAAGGGCAAAATAATAAGAAGGCCACGTTGTACTTATACATAATGTAATTTGATATATAGTTTATTTTAATTTTGCCCATCAATTTTTGGAAGTCTCAATTCTACCCTTGAAGTCTCAATTAAAGGTTGGGGAAAATTGAAAATTTGTAAATACCAAGGGGTCAAATACTCCAATTTCTAATTTTAAAATTTGTGATTTTTCTTTGAACCAAATTAAATGTTTGAGGATAAAATTAAAAAAAAAAAGATACCAAATTAAAACTAACTCAATACACCAAAGGGCAAAAGCACGATGAGCATTTTGTATAATGTCTCGTGATGATGATATTCTTCAACGACTGCTTTTTTCTCTCCAGCTTGAAAATGGAACACAAAATATAAAGAAAATCAATAGAAACAGGCGTTGTATGGATGGTTGTTAAATATTTAAAGTAGAAAGTAGTGGCTGCGAAGAAGGCCTAAAAAGTAATTCCACAAATCATGATATGGAAACAAATGTCAGCTTCAATCTTACCTCCACAAAAGATCATCATTTTTTGTGGGTCACTTACATTCGGAAAATAGAAGGGGATTGCCTAATTGATAAAACACTACAGTACAGATTGACAATTTCGAATGTAGATTAAATCTCCCCAAGATATATCTGTTTATCACTACTGCAAGATCCAACAATAGGCTCACTCGGATGGAAGACACATTCATTGACAGATCCAGTATGGCCAGGGAGCTTAAACAAGATTCGTCGAGAAGTAGTATCCCATACGTAAACCATCCGATCAGAACTGCCTGCAGTGACCTTGCTACCGTCGGGAGACCAGCCACATTTCAGTAGATTCTTTTCGAAGTTATGTTGGTGCCCTTCGAATATCTTAACACATCGATTTTGAGGCGCATATGGTCGCATGTCCCATATGCAGAGCTTGCAGTCCATTCCATTGGTAAGTAGATAAGAACCATCAGGACTCAACTCCATACCAGTTATCATATCTTGATGACCTTGAAGTGTCATCATCACTTCACCTTTGCGCAAATCCCAGACCTTAACATCGTTGTCAATTCCACCAGTGAAGATCTTATCTGATGCATCCGAGAAACTTACTGCTGTAATCTGATACTTATCTGGAAACGTTTGAATGGCACCCCTTTGACGCATATCCCAAAGTTTTGCAGTTCCATCGTCGGATCCGCTTACAATTAGCGGTGGCCCTCTTCTCGTGGGACAACATGAATTGACAAAGGAGGAGTGCTCTGCCATCTTCTTAATTTGTTTTCCAGTCTCGACATCCCATGCTCTCAGCGTTTTATCGGGGCTCGCACTAACTATCTGAGATCCATCAGTAGTCCAATGAAGATCTAGAACTGCATTCTTATGCCCTCTCAAAACCATAAAGTTCTTGCAATCCCCATGTACGTTCCATAGGAAAATTTCTTTGTCATGAGACCCTGATGCAATCACGCTTCCGGCTGGATTAAACTTTAATGTATATATGGCACTCTGATGGCCTGTCAACAACATGATCGGTGATTCCAGACTTGATGTTCGTTGCTTCCCAGTTGGCCCAGGTCCTTGAGGAGCATTATATGGAACAGTGGACCACTCCATTGGCCGAGGACCAACTGTAGCCAAAGCATTTTCTCCTTCGGAAGGGAGTTGCATCTTGAATAATGCTTAGTATTTGACTCCGGCTCTGAAATGGTAAAAAACTAATTACGTTGTGCAAACAAAATAATAGAACGAGAAACAGAGAGAACACATAAGGCAAAACCACCGGACTCCGGCTCTTCAATTATACACTATATCACTTGAACACAGATATACTTTGTTTGGCATGCAGAGATACAGTCTGACACTAAATTACTATTAAAATTATAGTTTTCTTCTTTAAAAAGGCTGATTTGCATAGGAATAAACACTCCACATTAAACCTCCTATTAGAATCACAAAATCATTCAGCCACGTTATCATAGTGACCATGGGAAGCTGCATCCTTCCCCATTCCCAAATCCCGACTCAACTGCTCGAAAATGAAACCTTGAGAAATGTCCTAAAAGTAATCCAATCAGCAAATCTAAAAAATACAACCACCAACCTACATCTAGTTTTTGAGAAGCATAAGAAACAAAGACTACATTGCATAAAAAACAAGGAAAATGAACCCCACAATCGAATTAGCTAAATCACTTGCTGAGTCGTTGACATAAAACATGTAGTAGTATGAGGAGGGAGGGATTACGAGTCCGCAGTATCGCCTTCCCAACACCTCATAGAACAACTAGCAATACAACACGATCGCGGTACTCAAAATTTTCCACTTCAATTCCATAACAATAAAAAATGACAGTTATATCTCCCATTTTTCTTTGGGAACTCTAATCAATACTAATATCCACTTGGGACAAAATAATAGACGAACAACTACCCCGACTAATGCCATGCGATTAAGCAAATTACCCAGAAACACTAGAAGCTGGGATCTATCTGTCCAAAATGGAATTCGAAAAATTGAAGAAACTAAATTACAAAGGAAAATACAAAAACGCTCCCGGTATGTTGAAATTCATACAATCTGAAATTCCTTCGTCAATCTCCCGAGTTTATAATGGAAAAAGAAAGCACACGCGCGATTAGTTAAGCAAGGATGTTTTCAACTTATTAGCTTCAGTTTCATGTGCAAAATCAAACAATAGAGACATTTCTCAAAGTTAAATGAAGCTAATGAACTTTGTGGAAGCGCAAACCTGGTCAGACCCGGACGTAAACCCTAGACGGTAACTCAAAAGCTGGCACCGAAAGTGTGTCACTGCTCGCAAGAAGCGAATTCGATTTCTCCGACACTGAAATCTGAATTGTAGCCGATTCAATAGTCGAAGCACTCACGGGCCTGCTAGCCCCTCGGATCATAAGAGTCCGCGGGAGGCCCAACAGCAATTCAATGCCTGGGATTGAATGTTAGAGAAATCATTTTTTTATTTTTTTCACTACATTCTTATTTATTAAATTATAAACTACAAAGTTAGTCGATGAATTTTTATTTTTTAAAAAAATTTCACAGACATAAACTTAAAATTTTAAAATTTTATTAGACGTAAAATTTAAGTTTATATTTATTAGATCAATTCAATTTTAAAATTTTTGAATTTATCATGAACCTATTCGATACGATGCAATATTGAAAATTTAGGTTTTACCTTTTGAAAAGTTCAAACTAAATAGATAAAAACCTAAAAGTTCATGGACTAAACTTATAATTTAACCAATTATAAATTTAATCCTAAACAATTTATGTATAGCATGTTCAAACTTTGAAAAGCGTCAAATAGATCCTTTAAATTTTGTGTCTAATAGTTTATTGAATTTTAAAAATGTTTAATAGGTCATTAACTTTCTGTTTTTCTAAAATTAACGGATCAATTAAACCCAAAATTGAATTTTGTGCCTAAAAGAACTCTAAAGTTTAAATTTTGTGTCTAAAAAGTTTTTAGACTTCAAACATCATCAAATAGATCAAAATTTAGAAACATATTAAACACAAAATTAAGGCCTCATTTGATAACTATTTAATTTTTAGAAATTAAGCTTATAAACAATATATCTACCGATATGTTTTTTTGTTATCCACTTTCTATCAATGTTTTCAAAAACTAAGTCATATTTAAAAATTATAAAAAATAGTTTTTAAAATTTTGTTTTTGTTTCCAAAATATGACTAAGAATAAAATATTTACTTAAAAACAAGAAAACCATCATACAAAAATCACCAGAAAATAAACTTAACTTTAAAAAATGAAAAATGAAAAACCAAATGAGGCGTAGTATTAAATACTTTATAAACTTCAATGACCTATTTGTCAACTCAAATACAAAACTTATAATTTAATTTTTTTTATTTGATGAAACTCATTGATTCGATATTTAAATGATTTCTTAAAAATGACATATATATATATGTGCATATCTAACAAAATATTTTTTTTTACTTGAAATCCACCATAGATTTCTCGTGGATATTAAATTGTTGCAAATTTCCTTCAAATAAATAAGTAAAATGTTGCAACTCATTTTCTAATACGCATTTGACTTTTAGAAAAATGGAATAACTACTAGAAAAAGCGTCATTTTCTAGACTGCTTTTAGTTACCCGAGTTTCAATAACAAAATTATTGTTTAAAAAAAATAAATAACAAAATTACAAAACATTTCTAGTGCTCTACATATTGATGTGCATGCTACTAGAATATTGACTTTCTTTTTCTATAAAAAAAATTATTTAAAACCTTTTTCCTTGCTTCCAAAGAATAAAATTTATCTTCTAATCTCGAGCCAATTCCACTCTTTACAGAAAAAGGTTCTTGCCACTTTTCAATTTTTCTTCCCTTCATAGCCATAAACGAAATGAAAATGGAACAAAACGACTGTTCTCAGAGTGTTACTTAAGAATATTTGCAGTTTTGATCACTTGGTTGTCCATATTCGGTAATTGGCAATGGCATCATAACATGGGTCCAATCTTCTACGAAATGGACCACTCCTACTTTAAAAAGCCAATAATTGAAACAACAATGCGTTAATGCAAATTCAGGAGAAAAAGAAGAGGAGGATCAAATATTCTATTTCGAGACTGGAAATTTTATAAACGTTACAGAACAAATGCCCCTTAATTCTTCACTTTCTCAAAGAATCTAGAAAGTGGCACAGGACCATCGGCCTCTTCATCATCACTGGAAGAGTGCTTGCTTCTCGATCTATGCTTCTTTTCCCTCTTTGATCTCTTCGATCTGGACGACTTGGATCTTCTAGATTCCCTTTCCTCTTCATCGCTGCTGGATGAATCAGAGGATGAACTTGAAGAGCTCGATTCAGATGATTTCCTCTTGGAATGCTACCACAGTAGAAGTAAAATAGACGGTTTTTTAAATAATCTAATAAACAAGAGATTCACGATTACTGGAGGAAAAAAAAGTGTATAAGATGGTTAACAAGTTAGAATTGAGATAAATGATCATGGATGATAATATTCTTTGCAGAATGTTTCATGTCGCTTACGAGCATGATATATTCCAGACTTGTGTTTGCGAGTTCAACTTAGTTCCCAATCATAATAACAGTTCTTTTATACGAATTTTAACTCCGGAGATGAATGAAGCAAAAAGGATTACAAGAATATAGTGACATAAATTTGCACCCAAAATTTTACTACATTAAACACTTGGGCTAAAAAGGGGTGGTGCTGCCTGATTTCATAGTGATCATACTATCTATATGACTATAATAACTTGGGTGGCATCATCAAGCTCAGCAACGTTTCTCATCTCATATGAGAAAAACATTATCAAAACAATACATAGCTCAATCAAGGTAGTAAGAATTGAAAAATGTTGGCACCTTTCTCTTTTTTTTGCTCCGCTTCTTTAAATCTCTGTTCTTCCTATCTGTAATGCCGACCACTTTAGAAGATCTCATTTATCTAATTAATATAAAAAATTCATCAAGCATACCCTTTTCATGACTGGACTTGCTACTAGATCGATTTCTCCCATGAGCAAGTTTCCGTGCCCGCTCAGCATCCAATTGCGCTCTATATTCTTTCATCATTCTATCCGTATCTGCTTCCAGCTCTCCCTTTTTCAACTCATCTTCCTGTCGCACCAAATAGAACACAGCAAGGAGATGTCAGGTAAACGTAAATTTGATAATAATCATTGCAACAAACAATTCCCATGATGCTAAAATGAGGCGGATATGTAAAATATCTGACAATGATTGGTTGATGTGGAGAAGAAAAACTGCCATTCTCCATGCAATCAAAAGAGATTCTTGGTGTCAAAATAAATAATAGAAATAATAATAATTAAAAAAGAAAAGAAAAGAAAAGAAAAATGATGATGGATAACTGTATTATTGACAAGAAAAAGATGTTGGTTACAAATTAAAAAGACAACAATATAATGCTGTCATGGACAGCGGGTACCATCCTAGTATGTTACCAATTGTATGTTCCATACACTTGAGCAAAGCATTTGCAAGGGTGAATAAAGTTAAGACAACCAAACCTAGACACTAATACATGAGGAAAGAATTGGAAAATTTCATCCACGGAAACTTACCTTTTGCTTCTTTTTATATTCCTCCCATGTGATCGTGTGAGAAGTATTAAGGCTGGCCAAACGAGCAGCATGCCACTCTGGTGAATGAAATGAACCATCCACCTGAGACAGTCCTCATCAATAACAATAAAGGAGAAGATAATATCCCTAATATACTGCTGAATAACTTGGCATCAGAATCTCAACGTATATACAAAAAAAATATATAAATAAAAAAATCTTACTTCATTAATAACAGGCCTGTCATCAACCAATTATCCAGTGCTAACTTGGATTTCGTTCTCCAACAGATCATATAGTCATCAAAATGAAGATCCAAGCAGCGACAGAGTCAGACTACTTTATTGATGATTTGTAAGGGGAAAAAAACAATTTGTTCTTATGCAGGATTACGATGCTATTTCTAAACTCAAGCCAATATATCGTTCATATCAAGACATCATTAAGTATCATTTACCCAAAAAAGCCTCTTGTTTTTTTATATTTCTAAATATAAGAGAAGTACCCACTAGATTCTATTGGTACCAAATGCAACAAAATTTATAGTTCTTCAAATAAAACGAAAGCCAGATAAAAAGTATGAACTAAAAATGAATATAATAAAAACAACAAATGATTGGAGAAAAACAATCCTTCCAATTTTATTTGAATAAATAAAAGGGGGAGTTTTCTAAAGAGAAACGATGCGTCTGTGAAGTTCTTCGTCACTCTCGTCTTCCTCATCATCTGACACAATAATATCCTTCCCTGGTAGCTCTAACCTCCCTCCCATACAAAATGAAGGCCCCAAACTCTCTGTTTCAATGTAATCGCCCTTCATTCGCTCCTCAAATCTTTGGTCACTGCAGTTGAGAAACCAATTCAATGAACATCTGATTCCCTTGCTCTGCACCCTCTGATACCTCGGTTTTATTCTCGATTCCAAACTGTACGTAAAATATTCGGGGAAGTCGACAAGCTCTTTAATTGGCCTACCCATCTCGGACTTGAAGAAGTAGTAACTGTTTTTCATGAGTTGTACACGACAAGCGACCAACTGGGGACATTTCATAACCATCTTAGCTACATCAGAAGAGGGTATCCCGCGCCCGAGAAGGAACTCTACCGGTTTCATTATCACATGTTGGTGAAGGCTGACTATCTGTGGCATTTTCTCGATCACTTGTGCGAATCCTATAGGATCAATCTTGAGCTTCAAGTCAAAGAAGAATTGTTGAGAAGACAACTTGGCTTTCAAAGGCAACCCAAGAATTTGTGGATATTGTGCAATCACGGAAGGAAGCAAGTCCTTTCTAATCCCGAAGCTTAGCAAGCAATCTATATTGGGTTTCACCGTCTCTTCAAGATCGTAACCGAGTATGTATGCTCGCTTCTCAAGCATTCTTGCTACTATCTTCTTTGGCAAACCTAGAGAAACAATAAACTCAACAAGGGACTTGATCATGGTTCCAACTCTCATCCCCAAAAAGTAAGGGTATTGTGTAACCATAGGTCCAATATCTCTCGGATTAACACCTATACTCACAAGATATGCCACAGATGTACTCATTGTCCCTTCAAGCTTGAAACCCAGAAGCTCGGGGTACTTCTGGAGAACATATCCAATATCTTCTTTCTCCACATCGAGTCCACGAAGAAGCTTAACAACAGGGGCAAGCTCGACAATGACACTAGCATGCAAGACCTGTGGATAATTTTTAACAAATTCACCAAGTTTCGGCCTCGGAATCCCAATTTTCTCCAAGTAACCAAGAACAGGTATTATATTTTTCCGAACGCTACAACCTAGCATTAAGGGGAACTCATTAATGTCATCGATTGTCAATCCTAACTTCTGAAGAAACTCGACACGCTCTCTCATGACTTCAACTGTAGAGGGCAGCTCCAAGTGTTCTAACTCATCTGGAACAATCCCCAAACTTTTTAAGTAGTCACAAATTATGACTCGGGACACAAGTTTTTCTTTGCGCCCTTGAACAGCTCCCCAGGTGACCGTAGGCATGTCATATTCAGGAAGTTTGGAAGATTGAGTCGAATACAATACGCCTAATGGGAAACCCCTCCAAAGACTTTCAACATGCGACTGATGGGCACATGGATTCAAAAAGGATTTGATGATGTTGGGGGATAATAGTCCAAGATTCTTGTAAATTTGATGTGAAATGCCAAAAACCAAGGAGAACTTAGCAAATTTTCTTGGCATGAGAAATGAAAGTGCACCCATTTGAATCAAATCAGTATCCTTCAACCGGTGTTACGGCGAGCAGTGAATAGCGGTGGGCGGCCGACCGGTGGATTTTGTCTAAGAGGAACAGGGGAAAGGGAGAGATAGCAGGGACGCCTCTTTGTTCTTATTTTTCATTCATCAACTCTATACATTTCTGAGCATCCTTCCTATCTTTGAATCTTATCAGAAGCACACCATGTGGTGGTTTACACAAATCTTAACTGAATCTAAAGGACCAAACCTTGTGCTTTCCTCCTGAACCTTTGCTTTTATTTCTGAAGCTAAATTTTCAATATTATGTTGAAGAGGGACAAAACGTCAGGTAGCAAATGAACAACGAGAGGACAACGAATGAAATGAATGGCGAGAGGGCAGTGGATGAACAACAGATGAATGCCAGTCGAATGGTGGACGAACAGCGAGAGGAACGGGATGACGGTGATGAGGTTTGAGACTTCAAGCGATTGAATGACCAAGCAAGCGGCAAACTGGCGACAAGACAAGCGGCAACTGACAACAAGACGAGCAATGAGCGAATCCTCAGGTGTTACGGAAGGACGCAAGAGGAGAACTGTAGGGATGAGCAGCACGATTAGGAGGGGTAACAATCCTTCCAATTAAAATGTCAAACTTCAACATACATCAATATCTAACAACTACTACAATATAGAAACCACAAAATGCAGCCATCTCCAAATATTCTATAATTCACTACTAAACGTATATGTTCTGTAGCACCTAGGTAAAAGAAGGATGCTATTGACATATGTCTTTTTTTAACTGCTAAGCATTGAATTAACAAATTCAAACAATTAAACCAATTTCGACCTTGGACAACTTATCGTGAATCTACAGCTACACTGACATTTAATTACATCCAGAGACCCATTGAGTCTACTAAAACGAAGTGAAAACATTGATGGATTATACACTTCCCTAGTATGAAATTACACAGATCGAGTTAGTACAGAAATCGAACGTCACAAGACAGGTATTTCAATTATGAACGTCTCAGGGAAGCTAACTGTCCAGGGGTAGTAGTGTGAAAGGGTACAAACCATTCCATCTTCAATCTCAACCGGCCCAGTCGAGCTTGAGGATCCCAGCCTGGCTTTCTGCATCGCTTTGTACGCTTGATTCTTACCCATTCTGAAATACGGCCAGTCAAGAAATCTGAAAAAAAATGATAGTATAAATTCCAACAACTTATAGACTCTAAACGAAGATTGGAAATAAAAACCCAAAATATACTAACACACAACGCATTAAATATAGGAAAAACAAGTAAGTGGGCGAAGGTTCTTCTCGAATTGGAACTAATTGATGCTTCATTTATAACAACCCCCCTCTCCCTCCCTCCCTCCCTCCCTCAAGACTAAATAAGAGTTCCGAAGAAGAATGACCGAGTCAGTTCAGCTCTTCACTTTTACTTGGGAGCGTTGCATGAAATTTAAAAGAAAATTTTGAGAATTAAGAATTAGGAAATTTGTTGGGTCACTTCCTATCGGGTAGTTGTTCATCAATAGATTAATATATACTTTGAGAGTTTTACCCGGAAATAAAATCAATTGATCATAAATCTATGCAAGAACTATAAAAATTCAAGATGACTTCTTATACTGAACAGACCAAGAACAAGGAAGACCACGACCTCCAGGGTCTAATTGAATTGAAGAATACTTGAAAGGAATTTTCTCTCAATTTCCCAAAAAATGTGAACCATAAAGGAACGACAGATGAAGTTCATATGCAGCCAACAAAATCGGACTTTAGCTTCAATTTCTTATGAATTGATAACAGAGCCGAAGAAAAGTGAAATTCCCAGAGCTAAAGAAGCTACTGAATCAAAATTATGTTAAGGATACGAACCTGAATGTAAACCCTAGAGGGTTCTTCAAAGACTCGAATCTGAATTGTCCCGACACCGAATTCTCCTGAAGCGATAGTCAAAGCATTCACGGGCCTGGCAGGCCGTCTTGTCGTATGGACATGCGAGTGAGGCCCATCTTATGTTTAGCATCTTCATTTCCAAATATTTTTTTTTTCTTTTTTCTACAGCCATATTCGTTTGAATTCAAAATATATTGTTTTATTACATTATCAGAATAAAATCAACCATGAATTTTCAAAAATGGTTATCTTATTTATGTATAAAATCAAAGAATAAAAAATTTCCAAAGACAAAATAAAAGAGAATAAACTCTTGTTTAATTTTACAACTTTTTTTAATATATATCTATTTAAGTTGAACTATGTGGAAATCCCAATTCTCAACTTTAATAATATGTGTTATCCCCGTTGACTTTTGAGAATTCATTATAGATAGGATTGAACCTATGTAATCTCATTAGATCAATTGTCAACCAATACCAAAATTAAAACAAAAAAACAAAAAAAAAGGGATCAAATGTTCCTTGAAAAAAGAAATGAAATATAGAACTGACACGTGGATAGCAAAAACTGAACACTAAACCTGATGAAAGCTGAGATTAAGGTTTTATTTTAATTTTTTAAGTTTTTAAGATGAAGAATTTCTAAGCTAATAAAATAAATTAGGATACTTTAATGACTAAAGTAAATGCCCTCCGGCCCTTGTAAATTGAGACTTTGCGGGGTTCCAAAATGCAATTCTCCATCAAAGAAAAAGGAATGGGGGAACAGATTAAGACAGGTCAACTGCTATAATTTTTTGTTATGAATTATGTTGTAAATTTATTATTATTGACGATATTAATCATTCATAAACTACCTACAAGTACAACCAAACAACAGCATTTAAAACTCAGGAAAAAAACATTTAAAACCGTGCCCATGCGCATGGCTGACTACGAAATGGAAATCATCACTTTTATTTCTTAAAATATCATCAGCATTTATTGTAATTCCCGTTATGTCCCTTGACTCTGAATCATCTCCTTCCTCGTGCAGGGACTGGTTCTTCCCTCCACAATCCTTCATACACTCTTACCCCGCCAAATCTCAAAAGTACATCCGTCGATTTTCTGAAACTTCTCGAATATCGCAGCGTTATACCAATTATCAGAGGTATCGGAGGAGTTCGTCGTGTAGTTCTGATTCGCATTCAACGACTAGTAATGATGTCAAGTTTGCTCGTACACGACGAAGATTTGATTTTGATCCCTGCAGCGACCTGTCGCTTAAACGTTCCGAATTGGATTCTTCTTCAAAACAGAAGTTGGAGCCGCCGGACGTCTCGAGCTCGGCGAAGAAAGTGTCGGGTTCTTCGCGTTTGTTTAGGTCGTTTGATAGTACGTTAAAAGTTCGATGGCATTTTTTGGCTATTGCAGTGTCGGTTTGTTCTCTTTCTCCCTCTCTCTCTAAGCGTTTCTTAAGTTGTTAACGACTTGAAGTTGACATGCTTGAATTTATGTAGATATTTGTCGTGATTTCTGCAACATTGGTGCATGAAAACTTATCTTTACAGGAGCAAGTCAACGACCTAGAGGTACTGAGTTTGCAAATTATGATTTCGGCAGACGTTTGACTCTCATTTTCCATATATCTTTTTACCGTTATTTTTTTTATGAATTCAACGAGCCTTTCCACTCCATGTGTGCTACTTACTCTCTAAATGGTAAGTTGCTTTGCACCTGCAGACCCGGATTTCAAATATTAACATCAAATTACGAGCTTGCAATTTGTTTGACTCTGGAAGTGAAGATGATGTACGTTCACCAGACGAACTTGCAGATGTTGTTGCCGATAAAAGATTAAAAACTTTAGCCTTAATCGCTTCTCTTATGCTGTTGTCGGCCCCTATCATTATCCTCAAGTACATTGACTATGTCTCTAAATCAAGATCATTGGACCACAATCTGGAAGTAGTTTTACTCAATAAGCATCTAGCATATAAGGTGGATGTCTTTTTCTCTATTCACCCATACGCTAAGCCACTGGCATTGTTGATAGCAACTCTATTGCTGATCATGCTCGGAGGTTTAGCGCTATTTGGAGTGACAGATGATAGCCTAGTCGATTGTCTTTGGTTATCTTGGACATATGTTGCTGATTCTGGAAACCATGCCAACTCTGAAGGTATTGGTCCAAGGCTAGTTTCTGTTTCCATTAGCTTTGGTGGGATGTTAATATTTGCTATGATGCTTGGCCTGGTGTCTGATTCAATATCTGAAAAGTTCGACTCTCTTAGAAAAGGAAGAAGTGAGGTTGTTGAACAAAATCACACTTTGATCCTTGGATGGAGTGATAAACTGGTAAGACTCTAATTTCTGCTCGTTTTATGATGATATTTCATTTCCTAAAAATTCTAGAAATAAGCTGCATGGTTTCTGCTTTTATAATAATTACTTGATGCAAAACCTGTGTGCTTAAAGCAATTGTAGCACATTGCTAATTGATCTTCTTCTCCTCCTTTTTTTCTTTGTGCAATGCTATTAAATGGATCTAGGGGTCACTTCTGAATCAGCTGGCTATAGCCAATGAGAGCTTAGGAGGAGGAACTGTTGTGGTGATGGCTGAACGAGACAAAGAAGAAATGGAACTTGACATTGCTAAAATGGAATTTGATTTTAAGGGAACCTCTGTTATATGCAGAAGTGGAAGCCCATTAATTCTGGCAGACTTGAAGAAGGTACTTCTTTGTAATGCACAAACTTTGTGGTGCTGATATTTTCTTCCATCCGTCAAGAAGTTTTCTCCCTAGGAAATAAATATCTCAAAATAGTTGTAGCCCGTTTACCTAGTCAACTAAACTAAGAATTTTCATTTATGAACGTCAAGTTAGACTTGTTGGCTTCTGATAAAGAAAAAATATTCTTTAACTACTTCAATTCCAAGTTTGGTTTCTCATCTTTTTCTACTTTCGTTAATTTTTCTGTTTCTAAATAAATTACCTTTGATTACTTAATGGAAGAAACTCAGTTTAGAGTCATCAAATGAACTATACCAAGGCAAATAAATTGACCTTCTGCACAAAATTTGTGGATTTTGATTGTGTTTCTACCATTGATTAATTTCTAGTTTAGATTTTAAAAATTTTCTGTGAATGGTTAAAATACAAAAGCGTAAAGGAGCCTCTCTGGCTTTAAATCAAGCGCATCTTTTCATTTTGATAGCCAGTGCTGCAAGAATAGGCTTCTCTTAACAAGTGTTGCAACTAACCTTTCTGTTGTTTCACCCATGCAATGTCTGTTTTCCCCCCTTTTATAAGACCCATACAATGTCTCAACCACCACTCACGTAAAATGTAATTTCTGGTCTATGAATACCATAAACCTCCAGATGCGCATATCATTATTTACATCAAAAGGTTTGCTAACATCTTATATACAGGTCTCTGTGTCAAAGGCCCGTGCAATAATTGTCATTGCCGAGGATGGAAATGCTGATCAAGTAAGTGGAAATATTGGTATCATTGAGTTATGATGTTTGATCTTTATTTGATATATGTACTTTGCAGAGTGATGCCCGTGCATTGAGAACTGTTTTAAGTCTAACTGGAGTTAAAGAAGGGCTGAGAGGACACATAGTGGTGGAACTTAGTGATCTTGATAACGAGGTTCTTGTTAAACTTGTTGGTGCAGAGCTTGTTGAAACTGTTGTGGCTCATGATGTGATTGGTCGCTTAATGATTCAGTGTGCTCGCCAGCCAGGACTTGCTCAGGTTTTTATCTAGTTGAATGACCCTGTTCTATATTTTAAGATAAAATGAAATATTATCTCCATACTTCTCAACGTTATTCTTGTTGATCGATGCTATGTTCTTCCTTTTATCATTTCATATAATAATTCTTTTCTACACCTTGTTATGTGGTGAATCGTTTATTTCTTTTCATGCAATTGTAGATTTGGGAAGATATCCTTGGTTTTGAATACTGTGAATTCTACATCAAAAGATGGCCACAATTGGATGGTATGCAATTTGAGGACGTATTGATCAGTTTTCCCGATGCAATTCCTTGTGGAATCAAGGTTGCATCACGAGGTGGAAAAATTGTACTGAATCCTGAGGACTCATATGTGCTGCAAGAAGGTGATGAAATTCTTGTTATAGCAGAGGATGATGATACTTACGCACCAGCTGCATTACCTACGGTGCTTTCATTTCCCTGTAGTAACTTTCTTTTTTTTTTTTTTTGCATACTCAGGGCCTTCTTGTTCTGTTACCTTATCGCTTGTCTTTCCTTTTCCTGTGCTGGTATTTTATATTTAAATTTGTCGTTAGGCATTTTACAGTCATGCAAATAAGGGGAGGGATTTGGTTAAGGAATTCAAGATGCAAAAGAAGGAATTAGATTGATAAAAAAGGCATTGCTGAGCTTACCCTATGAAGGAATTTTCTGGATTTATTTGTCGAACAAAACAATGCTGACAAAGACAAAGGGAAATCTTGAGAGAGAGAGAAAGAGAGGGAGAGGGAGAAGCATTGTTCGTGCATCTTACAAGACCAGCATGAAAGCCACAGAGGATTGTACTTTGTGGATGGAGGAGAGAGAGAGAGTTTTTATTTAAATAAAAGCTCTGAAAGCTTTCTTTGGATGGTGCCTATAATGGATATAAGTGAGAAAATACCCTACAATTAAAACTTACAATATTACAATTAATTTGATCATTCAGGTAAGAGAAGCATCATACATGCATATTGCAAGACCAACAAGAAAGCCACAGAAGATTCTACTTTGTGGATGGAGGAGGGACATTGACGATATGATTGTGGTGAGTCCTTTGTATTAAAGCCCTAATTCTTTCTTTTTGGCGTTGAATGCCTGCAGGTTTGGAGGGGAAGTCTTCCTAAAGACTTTATTGTTCCAAAATCTGCTGAAAGAATCCTGTTGTGTGGTTGGCGGCGAGATATGGAAGATATGATTATGGTAATGTTATTAAGATCTGAGAACATGCTCCCAGTGCTTCTTGGGTGCAGGTCTTAGTGTTCACAGCATGATCATAGTCATTTTGTTACATTTTTCATTTTCAACTGCTGAGACTAGATTTCATGTTTGTTTTTCCTTTTTTACAAACCCATGCATGCTGCTTGCTTTATTGGATTGAGCACTCTATTGTCCTCATTGGTTTCTTCCGTCATAGGTATTGGATGCATTTTTAGCACCAGGTTCAGAGCTTTGGATGTTCAATGATGTTCCTGAGAATGAGAGAGAAAAGAAACTTACTGACGGGGGCCTCGATATCAGCCGATTGGAGAATATATCTTTGGTTGATCGTGAAGGAAATGCTGTAATTCGGCGTCATTTGGAAAGCCTTCCCTTGGAATCATTTGATTCAGTGAGTAGCATGATTTCTTTTCTCACCCTGGAAGCCAACTATGAGTAGAAAACTGCTTTGTTACTGTTAAAAGTAAATTGTTCCCTTTTTGTATTATATTTTGTTTCGACTTAACCACAACCTGTGCAGATCTTGATCCTTGCTGATGAATCTGTAGAGGATTCAGCTATTCAAGCTGATTCAAGATCTCTTGCAACCTTGTTGTTAATACGTGATATTCAGGTACTGCTCTTAATATTTGATGTACAAATGTATTAGTTTCTTGTATGGCATTTCTAGCCATGCCCATGGGAGTAAATTCTTCTGTCTTCATGGCTTTCTTTTTAATTTTTTTTTTTGTTTCATATCATTTGATCGCTTCCAATTCATTCCACCTCTCGTGGTCTTTTTGATTACTACGCTGAAGCAACACCTAATTTCTTTTTGGTTGGATGAGAAAATGCACCAATTGACGTTAATAAACAAACAACAATAACTGTAAAAGTCTTTTGCCAAAGAATTCCATCCAGAAACATGAAAACAGAAGTGTTAGGGCTCCATCGGTACATACCCTTTCAAAGATTTTACATTTTTCTTCACATAAAGGTGGCAAAAAAAAGCTCTTGTTGCATTGGCATAAATCCTAGCGCTGCTCATGAAAGGGATGCTTCATGAAGATTTATTAGAGGGAACCTCGCGTTAAGAAAAACTATTGAGCATAGCCACCACCAATCATAGACGAAGTGAAGTCTGAGGAATAATGGGTCTTGATCCTTCGCATCATTCCTGCAAAGGCGTGCACCATGGAGGCGTTGAGAAGCTGAGGATATGCCCTATCCAGATTATTTTGGACATGAACAAAGAAAAAGCTTCTCACTTTCTTTGTATTACTTGATTTTCCACACCATACAAGAAATGGAAGGGATGGCATCTGGCCCTTGAAGAAGTTGAGTTTGACAGAGTGCCAGCACTTTGAATGTGAAACCCCCACGATTCTGAAAGCTTCATAATCTAGAATCAATATCTATGGAAACTATCAACTTTATGAATATAGATATATATATTATTCGCTGTAAAATCTTGCTTTTAGAGTCATATTGCATTTTTTTTCTGTGACATGGTAAGGGTTTCATCTTTCCTATTGGTCAATTGTACAATCAGATTTGTGATTTTTGCAGGCTAAGCGTCTCCCTGTCAGAGATGCTAAGACTATAGCTCACAGAGGAAGTTTCTCGCAAGGCTCCTGGATTGGAGAAATGCAGCAGGCTTCTGATAAATCGGTTATTATAAGTGAAATTCTGGATCCAAGAACTAAAAATCTGCTTTCAATGTCAAAAATCAGTGACTATGTCTTGTCAAATGAACTTGTCAGTATGGCCTTAGCCATGGTTGCTGAGGATCGACAGATAAATGATGTTTTGGAGGAGCTCTTTGCAGAAGAGGTATTTTTCTTTATCAATCAAAGCCAAGGGACATATTATGAATAAGGAAAAGCATAATTACTTGTGGACCTACATTGAAAAAACTCTTCAATACCCCGCCCCTTTTTGAACATCCCATTCTTTCATACGCATTGAACATTGTTTTCCTTTCCCCATTATATCTGTTCTAACATGTAGTTTTAGTTTGAATTTTAGTTCTTTCTTATTTTTTGGGTACTGCGTCTACTTCTCTGGCATAACCTGCCGCTTTTCTGTTATAATTAGGGTAATGAATTGCATATAAGGCAAGCTGATCTGTACCTTCGTGAAGGGGAGGAACTGAGTTTCTATGAAGTACTTTTACGAGCTCGACAGCGAAGAGAGGTTGTGATTGGTTACCGTTCAGCTAATGCTGAAAGAGCTGTTATCAACCCTCCAGCCAAGAATGAGCGACGGAAGTGGTCTCTAGGAGACGTTTTTGTAGTGATTGCTGAAAAAGAATGACGTTTTTACATAGTAGGTGACTATCCTTCATCATTTCTGCGGTCTGATTTTCATTATAGAATTCAGAAATTAATTCCATCAAGGCTTCCAAAAACCAAATTTATAATAATCTTAATCACATTACCTAACCTTATTAGAACTCAAGATATAGAGTACAATCCATAGAACACATCCTGTCCAAGGTCGAACCTTAATCACATCAATGACATTAATTGACAAACGAATAACAATTGTGCACACTTTATTCAGGTGGAGTGACATATATCCGAAGGGAGACATGCAAAAAATAAAAAAGTTCTGGGTTTCAGAGAAATTATTCGGGTGGTGGCTGGTCAACAGGCTTTTCGGGTGGTGGCTGCTCAACAGGCTTCCCTTTCTGTCTTAGCTTGGCCATAGCTTCTTTCATGGCTTCCTTCCTCTTTTTGCTAGCTAGTACTTTTGCCTGCACTCCACTCAGATTGGGGTCCTTCTTCTCTTGCGGTGGAGGTGGCGGCGGCCTTCTTGCAGCGGCCTCTGCACTCCGGTCAACCACATTCACATTCAGTCCTAGCATTGCCCCTGTCAAGATCAATGCAGCATTCCTGCAATTTGAACCACACCACATCTGTTAAATTGTTTTGACCGGAAATACATTTTGTGGATGTGGCTGATAATTTGAGAGGAGTTGATAATAGAGAAATTTGAACTGGGAATTTCTTATTCTAATGTCAGGTTAAACCATTGTCGAATCTAAAAACTTAAATGGATAAATGACAATACATTTAATTTATTGTTAGTATTGTATGACTGCTTGTACCTGCGGGAGATGAGGTGGTTGCTGGGAGACTGCAGATTTGGAAGCCTTATACAGGAACATCGTGTGTTGCTGAATCTGGTAGAGCATGAGAGGGCAGCAGTGGCATTGGCAGTGGCCGATATTGAAGATAGTGAATGTGCCATTGTTTCTCAATCTCACATTACTTACTATGCCGGGGAGTTTTATTATATTAGAATCGAGCACACATCTTTTTTTATTTTATGCGAATCATTTCTATTTCTGATGTCTAAACAAACCAGACTATCAAAGAGGAGAGGATATCTCAAGAGCATCGCTACTGAAATCTATTGGTCACTAGTAGATAAGGCGCTGTAGTTGTGGGCCCCACACACAATTTAATTCATCTTCCCCTTTTGGAGAGAGAAATGTCAACTTTTAAATTACTTACGATTACGATGATTAAGATAATAGATTTCAATCCCAAAAGTAACAGCTATCACTTTTCAAAAAAAATAAAATAAAAAAGTAAAAGGTATCAGTTTTCAAAAAAAAAAAATAAGTAACAGGTATCAACTATCAATGCGAGAAAAGCAACATCCCGTTCGTTGAATACACTTGAATTGACATGATATACTAACATATTTCATATTGAGTTATTCTTATAACATCGTATCAATTCACTCTATATTATTTTCCTTCCTTCCCATACAATAACAACTTTACTAAACTTCTTTAATTTCGATAAATTTTCCTCATCAATGAAAAATTACGTAAAATCTGAAAAAGAAATCCTTCAACAAAGGAAACGAATGGTCTCTGAGTTTTTTCCTGATAGCAAAAACTAATTTCGTCAGAGATTTGACAGTCAAATTGGCATGAATGCCATCTCAAATACGCTGAAGTCAAAACTTGATTTGCATTAGAAGAGATTATGGCTCTCAAAAGTGACAGTCGAGGCGACCAAAAGTATCATTATCTAAGTAACAGAACACTCCAAAGATGTGAAAAGTTCTAGACCAACAAAAAAAAACTTAAATAATAAATAGCAGAACTGCAATAAAATCCTTGGATGCCGACGCCAACTAGTTCTGTTTCATAAAGTTCATCTTTCACTCGTCATCCTCATCATCATCGTCAGCATCCGCTGCAGAGTTGAGAGCATTCAAACGCTCGACCAAGCGGGCTTTTCTTTCCTCGTATGTCAGCTTCTTCAAGTTGTACCTGTAATTCAACCACCACCAAAAGGAAAATGTTAATAAACAAAGCCATGAGAAATAACACAACATGAAATCAGACAATTAAGGAACGATTTTTATCAATTGTCAAGGACTCGAGCTTCGTTTTTACCTCTTATGTGCCTTGGGTTGTGGCTTGTCAGATTTCTTCACTGTTGGGTCTGCACGAATGGCAGCATGAACTTTCTTGTATAATCCATCAATGTCATCCGCCTCAATGCCCTTCTTGATGTATTCGCTGAAGTGCGATTGATACTTCTCTGGTTCATCTTCCATCAAGGTCTAATAAAAGGCACGTGAAAAAGAATAAAAATTTTCTGTCAATTTTTATGAAGGATGGAAATAGCAACATACAGTAAAATAAACAAACATGGGCATACCCGCATGTATGCAGCAACGTGTCCACCAAAAATGTACTTCCGATGAACTTCAGCATCAAGCTGCTTACCATCCTTGGAAAAACCAGCAAACCTCTTCTCGCTGTGAGGAATGTCCAATCCACCATCCAAAGCTCCCTGCATTGTACAAATGAGATTCATTGCAAGCCTTTACTACAAGCCCTAAATTCGCAGACAACAATCATCAAAAGCTATACATTATGAGAACCCCATTCTTCTATATTAACATTTTCACCCCGGCATAAAACGACTACAATCAACCAAGGAATTATAGAAGATTGAAGTGGTTCCCAAAAAGAGGTCGAGAGAAATACTTAAAATAAAAGAGTAGATATTATTTCCACGTTAATGTCTCCAAGTGAAAATATAAAAATAAACGAAATTAAATTACAGTGAAAACCAGTTTACCTAGAAACAATAGAGGATATAAAAAGCCAAAAGGTGCAAGTCTATCAAAAAAACACAGCTCAAATTCAAATTTTTCAGAAAAATATAGCTTTAAAAAATAAGATTAAAGGCTATTTCAATTCCAGAGAGCTGACAATGATATCAACTTAAAAAGAACTAGAAATTGATTATCCAATCACTAACTGAGTACCTTAAGAGCACCAAAAACACGATTTCCGGTCGTAGTTCTAAGAAGACCAACATCAAGGAGAGCACGGAATGGCCTTCTGGTTTCTCCTGGTTCAACTGAGAAATCTTCACCAGTAGCCTACAAATGCAAGGTCAATGTTGAGAAAATTAAAAATGTGATAGAGATAGGGATAGAGGAAATAGTCAAGGTTTAACATACCTCCACATTACCCTCGTATTCGTCATCCATCTCAAGCATTTTCAAGACCCGTCGGGCCAAGAGAAGCCCAGTGCAATATGCTGAACATTTTTTAAACAGTTGTTCAGAACATTGGTAGGGATAGCGGGAATGTTATAAATGAAGAGCAGACATGGAATAAAAAATTGACAACAATTGAAAACACACCTGCGGCATAGTTGGTGAGACCGACTTCAAGCCCATAACGAGGAAGCTCATGAGAATAAGCTGAAGCAAGAACCAAGTCCCCAGCAATACTAGCGGAAATAATTTGAGCTGTAATGTCTTTGTTCGACTATCAAATGATGTCAAGGACATACATCCCAAAATGCATAAAATTTGACGTATAACTTGAATAAGAAATATAAAAATAAAAAACACAACAAACGGTATTGCATTTGATAAGATAATGCAGAAACAATTATCCATGCTCTTAAACACACACAATGTAAATTTCAGCAAAATATTCAATTTCAAATCTTTCTTAGGATACAAATCGGACAACAAAGCGATACTTGGGAGTATTGTACTTGTTCTTGTCCTGGTTAATAAGACGAATTCTGGCCCGATAGTCAGTCTTTCCCTCTGTGGATATTCAGATACCTCAATCAGAGGTCTATAAAGAGATAAACATGATAACATTCTTTATATAGGGATTAAAAAATCACCTCTTCTTCTCTTGAACTTGACTTGATAACGTTTGAAGTAAGCCTTTGTCTTCTGAGCTTTGGCAAAAGCCTACAATAAATAGCTCAGCGTAAAAGGGTGCCCCAATATTGTAAACATAACACGACATAGAAAATCAAAGCATGAGTTCGAATTCAAATTAAATGAAGCAATGACCGCCAAAACATGGAAATAAAGTGACGTTAGCACCGATCCGTGACAGCAAAGTTATGCGAGATAATTTATGGAACGGGATGCTAAAACTAAAAGTTAGGGATCGAGTGACCAAATATGGAACTTATATTCAGGTGGAGCGGGTGGGGGGACAATAAAGAACCCAGTAAAAAAAACAAAAAAAAACAGCTCCCAGTATCAACATGGCTAAGAAAAAATGATCCCTAAACATGCATAGCATGAAGTCTCCGAATTACAGACATGTCTCGGAAACAATAAGATATAGATTTCACCATGCAGCGAATTGGGAAGATGAAAAAGCAAGATTAAGTGAACTTCTGTAGTATAACCAGTCAATGAAAACAGGTAGAAGATCCAATGGCGGGACGAATCAACAAAAACAAATGAAAACGCGAGAAGGGGAAGAGAAGGAGCTCTCACCATCGTAGATTTGAAGCCGCGAGCGGAGCAGGAAACCCGAAAGAGAAGTGGCGGAAGACAAGAGAGAGGGCAGAATCCCTTTATATAATAAACCCTAGGTTTTCTTTTTTCTTTTTGGGCATAAAACCCTAGGTTGCTTGCATATGGGCCGACGACCCATCTTGTTATTCGTAGTGGGCCGGCCTCGTTTATTATATAACCAGTATAAAACAATTAGTATGTCATTTTGCCTGATATTTACAAATTTATCATTTTAGTGAAAATGATGGTACGTATATATTACACTAGTTTTATTTTATAGTTTGTTTCCCTTGTTGCCCTCAATACAACTCAGTATTTCTTCTATAAATAAATTTGAGAATGTTTGTGTATGAATAATGTTGATGGGCAAAATTTCAACCAACGATGAGTTTATATGAAAATGAAAAAATTGAACCAACGGCTTGTAAGACGAATTTTGGAGATATTTTTTATTTACCTCTTTCGTTTCCCTTTAACTGTATCTTTTTCATTCTATATTCTCCTTTTTTTTTATATGAGTTCGGTTGAGTAATGAAAATCATCATTTAATTAAGTAAAAAATCTCATTGAAATATTTGATGCTTTAATCAAAGGAAACGGTTATGAGATGGGGCTCAAGTTGGAGCCTAATCTTAGCTATTGGGCTCGTGTGGTCGTCCTGTGTGCGTCGACTTTTTGGCCTAAGTCCTTAGATAGCCTCCCTACTAGAGTTAATTCTTTTAGGTCACAACCATGGTCGACCTCCATGTTGGGTCGCCCTTCAAGGCCTTCGGCAACACTCATGAGGATTAGTTTTGCAACGCCTTGGTCATCTAGAGGGACCAACCCATTATGCTTGATGTCTCACGCCCCGCATTTTAGGCCTTATGCCTTTAGTCCCATACCTTAGGCCTCATGTCTTATGTTTTAGGCTCCAACTTTGGATCTTGGGCCTCGTGATTTTTATATATGACTTATTTGATAATTTTACCATCAACAACTAATAACACAATTTAAAATTCTCTCTCCGCTCTTTATTCGAAAGACGAGTCTACGCAAATTAATGGTTTATTTTGCCTCACATAGGTTGTTTGGAGCGTTGTGTTAGTTATAATAACATAGGTTATAATAGTTTTTTAGTTATAATAATATGTGAAATCGTGTCATTTGTGTTTATAATATAGAGTTATTTAGTATGGATTATAATAATTTGTGTATAAACTACAGAGTATTCTACATACTATTATAACTCACACCCCAAACAACTCCAAAATATTTTGTTAAGCAGTAGTATTAAAGTTTTTTTTTTCTAGTTAACTTAACTAATGTAATTTTAGTTGGCATTGAGAGCAAATATTTGTAGTATAATTCAAATGGGTAAGTTATTATACCTTCGATCAAGAGGTAAAAAACTCAAAATCTTACATTCACATTTCGTTAAATTAAAAAAATCAAAACAAATAAATTCAACCGTTGTTATGTTAAATGTATCACACCAAGCGACAATGTAAAATGTTACACAATATTTTTATTAAAAATTATGAATTAATTTATTTTTAGTTCATTTCGGAGAACATAACTCTATAGTATGAGAGTGTGTTTCTTTTGTAAATGTTATGATGGTTGCTTTTGTAAATGTCACAACCTTGTATGAAGTGGTGATCATGAGCAGGGGTGGATTTAAAAAAGGCCCAGGGGCACTTGGGCCTCCTCTCAACTTTTGAAGAATTTAGTTTATATATATATAATGTTATATTCATTTTATAAAATTTATCTTCACACAATGACAATTCATATTTTTTTTTATATGTCGTTTGAGTTATGCTATCTTTTGCTCATTTTTTTTTTGTTGTTGTGAATGTATTGTTCTTCTTGGTATAAAATATAAATAAAAATGAATGCAAATATTTTAAAATTTTTATAAAATTCTCTTTAAAAGTTAATCACACAAGAGAAAATATGATTTTATGAATTCTCGTGAAACAAAAAAAAAATTGTTATTTGCAATTTTTTATCATATACTTATGTAAAATTTTGTTAATCATACTTTTTATATCATAATATATATATATAAAAACTATTAAATTAATGTACTTTGTGATTTGTTTTATGTTGGTCTCTATACTTTCACGATTCAATTTCTTAATTTCAGTAATTCATAAAAATGGAATGAAATTATACCCAACCAATATTAATTCGTTCAAAATAATTTGTATACGAATTCAAGCTCTCCTAACTCAAAATTATGGATATGCCACTGATTATGAGTCTTCTCGTTAAAATTTATGTTACATATAACACGTCTTATCCTAACATACAATTATTCAATAAAATAAATTTATCAGGAGAAAAACTAAGATTTTATTTCCTTGATTTATTAAGAGTGATTTCACTTGACATCTGCTTAATTAAACTATGGTATACTTTATAAGAAAATTCATGAGATGTTAAATATTAAATAAGTGGCTACATCATATTCAAATAGGAATGCAATCCTACACTTAAACAAGATCAATAAATTCCTTCTTCTTCAAGCTTTAGACTTTTCGACTACAAAAAAAAATGTACTAGATGTTGGAATTTATATAATAAAAAGTGTGAAAGAAAGTGTTGATTTGAAACATCAAATTCAATTGATGTTCATGTTACTTAACTTTAAATTCAAAAGTTTCAAAATGGTTTGAAACATCCAAATGTGTTGATGTTTCTTATACAAATTTAACTTAAAAAGTGAAGTTTGTGAGTTTTGTTTGAATTTCAACAAGTAACTACACAATTGAGTTACTTTTGATTTATGTTTCATTTTATTCATATTAATTTGATTTTAGAAAGTTACAAAGTTGTTAGCCTATAAATAGCAACTTGTTTATTCATTTGGAGCATCCCATTCCATTTTGGAGTATCTCATTCAAAGTGAAGAGTTTTTCTCTTTTTTCTTTCTTCTCTTTAATCTTGAGTCAAGTTGAGAGCAAGTGTGTCAAAGAGTTCTGCCAGATTCGAGTAGTTCGAGGTTGTTGTTCTATCGGAGTTAGTCGTTGTATCCTGCTAAGGCGATCATCATGAAAATCGCCTGCAACAACCCCGTGCAGAGCGAATAATTGTCTTCGGATGTGCGCTTAGTAAGCGTGCCTCGACTATTTACAATTCTTTGTTCTTGAGTTTTGAGTTGTTATATACAATACATTGTAATTGTTTGTAGCCAGTTAAGTTGTAATCTACTTGCTAGTGTTACTCAGTTTTATACACAGCAAAGTAGCATTATTTTTCCAACACTAGAGCAAATTGGTATGGGCGAGGATCAAATCCAAGCATGCCAAGCCATTCAAGGGTGGTCAAGTGATAAAATAAGCAAAGACAACTTGTAGTTGTATTTAATGCAAAAAGAATACCATCAAAATTTCAAGTTGTCACGAGTATGTATTTTAGTCATAAGTGGCATCACTGACTTGATAGGAGTAAGCAAAAGACCGTCGATAAGTTACTCAACGCATTTCGTACATACCTACCACCAATCTCAATAGTATTCACATTATTAGTCTTAGTAGTATTAAGTATGGCAATGACATGAGCACGAACTCGCTCACAACTCCTTCCTTGCTTGCAAAAATAATAACTTATCGTTTATGGATAATGTTGGGATAATTATTTTAGTGCTCGCACGTATTAGTCTAGAAATCTGCTAGATAGACTAATCTAATCTCTTTAATCCCTTTATTATTTACATTTACGGAACACTAAAGCAATACCACGGTTTGATCAACTACCTGCATTATAGTTGAATTAAACAAAATGTCTTTACTCACGCACGAGTAAATATTAAATGTGGTTACAACATTTTTTGAAGTGTGTAGATTTGAAGATTGAATTATCCCACCAATGAGCTCGTGTCGTTTTTATTCATTATGCTTGTCTTGCAACTTCACACCGTCTGCTTAGAAAAACGTCACTGCAACTATAGTTGCTCGAGCATGTGACTATGTCAATAGTAACAAATTATACAAAAACAGTTGAAACTATGAATAAACTTGTATTAGGCTATACCATTAGTTAACCCATTTTGATTATTTTGAAACATTACTCGAGCTAAATTTATGTATTTGTCTGATCGAGGCCTGTAAAGTTCTCAAGTCATTGATTGCTGTTATAAAAATCATTAATCAGTAATGTAAATAAAATTAAAAAAAAAAACATTAATTACTCAAACAATTTAAATGGTGATTTGAAAAATTAATCATTGTGGTTATTGTTTTGATAAGTAGACCGTGTGACTTATGTTGAGTAAAATTACGCTCAGTTGGGTAGTTCGTTTCGGGGATATGCAGTAAAAGTTGTTGTATATATTTTGAACATGGTTCCCTCTAAGAGTGTTGCAAAAATACTCTATGAGTTATATGGAAAGAGCGTAAAGGTAGTTTACGTCACTTTAGGATTTGGGAATGTCCGACACATGTGCTAGTGTGCAATCCAAAGAAATTGGAACATCGTTCAAAATTATGCCTATTCGTATGATACTCCAAAGAAACGAAAGGTGATATATTTTATGATCCTCAAGAGGACAAGGTACTTGTGTCGACAAATGCTCTGATACCAATTGAAATAGTTTAGATTAAAAAAACGGAAGCAATTTTGGATCTCGAACACTCTAAGTTGATCAATTTTGTAAAATAAAATGTATGCTCAAAGCTGAAAAAACTGGGAGTTAAGAAACTCACTTTTGAAGATCAAATTCTCTTCACCCAGTGGATGATTTTCAACACGAACACTTCGTGAACAATCACTAGTGTCTTCCCTACTATCCTCAGGCATTGAAACGGATTGTGGGATCCTAGGTTGAGACAATTTGGAAGAAAAAACCTCAAAGGTCACTAACTCGGGCCATAAACGTTTTCTGCAAAATTCTCTCAAAACACCTCAAAATACCATTAAATAAAGCTTCATCAAGCTTCATTTGAGTGACAACTCAAGTGTGATAAGGATAGTTTAAGATGGAGGTGACAAATTTTGGCCATTTTGAGCTGAATCATCATGAGCAAGTTGACAACTTGGATTTCATGGAAAATCCATGAAAATCCACTATTTTTCATTTAATTTTAATTCAAAAATCAATATTAAATTGATTTTAAATTAAAATTAATTTAATTAATTAAATTAAAAATTATTTTATTTAACCCCAATCCAATTTGTGAAATAAAATATTATAAAGGATTGTTTGGCCCATTAATATGAGTTGGGTTGAGTTGGTTTTAAACCAACTCAATGTTTGGGTCATTAAGTTGGGTTGAGTTCCTAACTCTCCACTTCCCCAAATATTTTTCCTAATTTTCTCAACTTACATCTCCCACAAAATCAAATCACACACATCTCCACCAATTTCCCTAAACCTTGATTCCCTTCTGAAGGTCCGACGACTTCCCGGTGGTGGTTCGACGACTTTCCGACGAAACTCCGTCGATGGTCCGGCGGGATGAGAAGAAGATGAGAGTTTTGAAGTGCACCATTTAAGTTGCAATTACTCTAGTTTAAATAGCTAGCAAAAAATCACAACCCTCTTTAGAACAGAAAAACCCTGTTTTTTAAAAAAGGAAATCGTAATCCTCTTAAAAAAAGAAATGTTAATCTTTTTGTTTAAAAAAACATAAATCCTGATCTTTAGACTTTGAAATACTCTTTCCTAAAAAATCTCTAGATTTATGATCCTGATTTGATTATCCAAAAATTCAACTTTAATACAAATACAATCAATGCATTTGATTTTACGGGGCGTTACAGAAAAATATGGAGTTTAAGTTGAATTATCCATAAGTTTCGTTGCTGAAACAAAAATAAAAGTTACAGGGGAGTGATTAAGAAAAAAAAAATGAAATAGAATCCGCTAAACGTAAAGATGTTGTAGACCAACGGTATACAATAGAAGGGTTGGCCAAAGATTATCCTCTTAGTCGCATACATCCAGAAGATGGACTGCTTCCTCCAAGTCCCACCATAATCCAATAAGAGATACTGCTTGCATTTTCTTGGTAGGACTAGTTGAACACCTACTCCACCTATCTTTTACTAAGCCAATATGACCCAAACACTTCATGTTTATTTCGTTATATATATATATATTTTGAACGATAATATTTTTTGTATACTTTATTTTTTTTGGAGCATGCGAGATAGAAGTTGATAGCATACCATTAATTCTTTTGTTATGAACGAATGTATTGTCAATGATGGAAAATATTAAACACCATTTTGACAATCTTTCATGAAGTTTGTTTTAGACATCGTAAGTTATTTGCCCAATTGCATTAGTTTTTTTTAATTTTTCTGTAAACCTTACAAATATTCAATTGATTATGATTGATTACATATTAATTATAGATTTCAATTGATAATGAAACAATTAACAAAGCTTGATAACAGACCATTATGTTCAATCATTATGCAAGTCAATATTATACACATTCACTACATTGAAGTTATCATACAACACAAGTTCAGTGTTCACACCTGAATTCAATGTTGGAACTTGGTGGTATTGTGTTTTGAAGATAAATGTTTCGTATAGAATAACTAAAAACCATCAGTAAGATAAAAACTTACTATTTGATCTTTTTTAAAAAAAAACTGCACTAGATACCCATGCACGACTCAACTAAACTCTGCACCCAAAACACAGATATCCTGCATTCAGCTCAAGTCAACTCTGCACCCTAAACACATACTTCTTGCACTAAACTTAACTCAACTCTGCACAACTAAACCCAACTCAACTCAACTCTACACGCCAAATGCCCCCTAAGTGATCCTCCAAGTAATCCCCACATAGATACTTTGTCATAACTTCAACACAGGTAACAATTTCTCAATCTTCACTCTCGATATATAACTTGCTACATTTTCCCTTTATGGCTTAGGCATCAAAGTGGATATGACAAACACCACGTGCAAGTTTTTGTTTTGTAGGTCACCTATTTCTCTCTATAAATACAAATTCATTGTTAGCATCATTTGTTTGTCTAAGTTTGTGCATTAACACCCACAAACTTTATAGTAAATTTCAATGAGCTTTCAACTTTTAGAAATATTAAACATGACTCATTAACATTTGAGATTGTTGAAAAACAACTATTTCATGAGCTTTTGTTTAAATGGAGTTTAAAACATAACATGACAATCTAGTGCGAGATTAGACGTTATACATAGAGTATGTATTGTAGTGAAGTGTACAAATATCAAAGGATTTTAATTATATTTGAAAACGTGTTGAATAATAAGAGAGGAGTGAGTTAGTAAAAAACACGAGTACGTGGAGACCTAGAAGATCAACCAACAAAACGATTAACTATCAAATAAATACAACTTTCATTATCAAATGAATAATTTTGTCGAAAAACTTAGTTTCTTATTTCTCCAGTCATGCCCCGTCGATTGACTTTAAGATAAACATATCAAATTATATTTATCAATCGTTGTTTACTTTTTTTTTAGACAAATATAATTTCACTGAATAATTCAGAACAAATGAGTTACAACCAAATATAATTACATTGAATAATTCAGACACTAATCCAACAATCAATTTGAAAAATGTGATAGCCATAACGTACGCTTTTGGAAAGCCCATAACGGGCTAAATGGTCGAGCATACAATTAACAGTTGGAGAAATACGTGTGAACCGAACATTAATGAACTTTTCCGCTTGGTTTCTAATGTCTTGCATTATCGTTTTAACTTGAGTCAATACTTCATTCTCTCCGTTCTAAAAAATGTTGCTTTCTCTCAAATCACTTGACCACGAGAGAAGAAAAATAACATTTTACTATAGTCCTCAAATTTCCGTTCTATTTTTTCCCAACTTACATGACACTATTTTGTAGGTGACTTAAGAATTTTTTTTTTTTTTACATCCCACCACCATATCATGTTTTCTATCATTATTTTAATAGAGAACCTAATAGAATTATTGTTTTGAGGTCAAAATAAAAAACCCTAAAATGATAAAAACATATCTGAAATATATTCTAAAATTGATAAGCATAGTTGAAACTTGCAATACACATCACTATAATATAACTTAGTGCTAAGTCTCAATATTTTGATAAAAAAAGTTGGTAGAAAAATTATTTTAAAACAAATTTAAAATTTAAGAATAAAAATAAAACATTTGAAAGTTAAAATGCACGATCAAAACTTAATACATAGTTTAGGAGAAAAATGAGAAGACTAATATATAAAATATATGAGTATAAGTACATGAGATTAAAATAGTTGAAAACATAAAAGTAATTGTTCGAAAATGAATTTAAGACAAAAATTTATTACAATAGGTCATCGTTTAACAAGCGGCATTAATTAAAATCCGAACCCTATCGATGAACATCACCTTGAAATTCATGGATGAAAAACAAGGCGTTTACGAAGCACCAAAAAGGAAAAAAGAAAAAAAAAAGAAAAGAAAAAAAGAAAACATATTATTTCACATTTAAAAAATAGAATGGTATAGAGTTTTTCGAAAAGCCCGATTAGCAGTCTCCCACCTTCCATTGTTGGGAAGTGCAGCAACCTGGACCTGGAGATAGAGGAGCAACGGCCAGACATTACAGACCTTCTGCCATGTCCTCTTTCGTACGCTTAATTCCTCTAACAGGGCCTTTCATCTTCTTCTTCCTCTTCTTACTTTCTCCCGCGCTTGCCGCTGAGTCGGATCACAAGGTAGGTTACCATTTCCATATCTTTTGAACCCCATCTCCCAAACCCTTCACACCAATGAATTGGGCACTTGATCTTCCAGATCTTCCTGTCTTTCCTCAATCTGTCTTTCATTTCATTATTTCAGATCCGTCCACATTCTAATGCGTTCGCCGTTAAGTTGATTTTGGGTTTTTGACACTAGTTTATATTTTGTCAATTTGAACGTGTCTGTATGTTTCTTGCTTCAAATTTGAATTTCTTGATACGTGAACCCTCCATTGCTGGACTCCCGCATTGGATCTCATTTCTGCTTTCACGTGTCCGTTGGTGTATCTCACGTTCTAATTTAACCCGCGAAGTGTCGACTTGCTACCGAGATTGGTGTATATAAGAATATTTCTGGAACTATTCAGCTATTATCGATTTGATGGTGTCCAGATCAAAGTAGCAGAAACGTAGTCTCTAGCAATGACGGAGAATCCTTCACGAGTTTGCCGCGAAATCTGTCCAAATTGACTGTCGCAATTAGGCAATTCATTTATTTATTTTTTTTCAGATCCAAACCTAGCGTGAAGTCATCAGCCTGCCGTGAAATCTGTCCAAATTGACTGTTGCACAACCATAGCTGGCGATTATAAATAATACATGCTCTTCTTCCTGCACAAATTCATCTGTCTTCTTCTTATTTGTTCTCAGATTGAATGGAAATGGGCTCTTTTAGCACTTCTCCAATAATTTGAATTTGAGTCTTTATAAGTTATATACCAGCACACCATGTTTTAAAGGTACCTTATACGTATATATATATATATCTTTCCGGTGGTTTTTCGAGGTTCTGTTATTTAGATTCGACAATGTTTGAGCAGGCATTTTCTTCATGTCAAAGCAAGGATTTCTTCGAAGATCCTGATACTCACTAAAGACAACAATTTAATTTTTTTTCTATCCATGCATTTTCGGCCTCCCATAATTTTTTGAACGTTACATTTAGCTATCTGGATACCATGGTCATGCTTACGTGATTATTCTTTAAGTTTTAGTTATAGTTATATATTCAGTGACATCTCCTTCAGTAACTTGTCTTCACGGTTGCATATTGATTAAACTGCTGCTTGATACCAACCTTCTCTGTTTTTTTTGTTTAATTTTAATTCTTTAAAGTTTTTAAGTGCTTAAGATTATAATATGAGTTGCTTACCCTCTCTTCATTATCATTATTTGCAGTATCAACCAGGGGAATCAGTTGTTCTCTGGGTAAACAAAGTTGGGCCTTATAATAATCCACAAGAAACATATAATTACTATAGCCTTCCATTTTGTCACCCATCTGGGGATTCTGCTCACAAATGGGGTGGTCTTGGTGAGGTCCTTGGTGGAAATGAACTCATTGACAGTCGGATCGAAATAAAGTTTCAGAGTATGCAGTATTTCGTGTTATGATAAATCTGACAACCTAGTCATGGCCATACAGTTTGCCCACTGATATTTTCATGTTGCAGAAAATGTAGACAGAACTACCATTTGTCAGCTTGATCTTGATGAAGCAAAGGTTAAACAATTTAAGGATGCAATTGAAAGCAGTTACTGGCTTGAATTCTTTATGGGTACGATCTGCATAATGTTTTATAGTAGTGGTGTTGTCACAACTATGGACATTGTTTATACTTTATAGTTATGATAGCACATACAGAATTGGTTGAATGGTGATATAGTTCGCATAGGAAAATTAACTAAAATAGCATTTATCTGTCCATTACGACCTTATACATTTGTTGAGGAATGGACTGTTAATTCAAGTAATGTTGAACTCCTTTTCTTGCAATACATTTTTACCTCATATTAGCTTACTCTTAAGTTATTTGTAACTTCATACAGAATTGTTTTGCATATTGTTAAAAGCAAATCCTGGTCTTAATTGAGATTATTTGATAGCTGAAGTTTAGAATTAACATGTTGTCTCACTGGCTTATATGCATGGGCATTAGGGTGGGTTTAGGAACCCCAACCGCCCACCCACCCACAAAAAAAATAAATAAAGAAAGAAAAAAAGTTGAGTCATATTCAAGTCGTTCCATGTCATCTGCAAGTTGGTTAATAAGAAATGAGCAGAAAGTTTTGAGTTTGACCTTAGCTTCCATTTATAATAAACTGCAGTTTCAATTGTTTCCTTCTCCTCCAGGTTTTATACTTTTATGTAGTTGGGGCCTTGATCTATCGATTCCATATTGTAAAACTGACTCTTGTTTTTATGTGTATGTTTTCTTTCTTATTCTTTTCATGCCAAATACAAGTTCAGATGATCTGCCTTTATGGGGTATGTTCTCTGCCTGCTGCAGTTTGTTCATTGATGAGTTCTTATATTAGTTGACGGCTTGCTGAACTTAACTTGTTTTGCATGATTTAGGCTTTGTTGGAGAGTTGCATTCAGACAAGAATAGTGAAGATGAAAAGCATGTTCTGTACACTCATAAGAATATTATTGTTAAGTACAACAAAGACCAGGTTTGTGAAAGTTCAAACTTTGCAAGTCGTGGGTACTCACTCATTTGATTTATAACAGCTAATTTTTTGTGCTATAGATTATTCATGTGAATCTTACTCAAGAGAGCCCAAAGTCATTGGACGTGGGAAGATCTTTGGACATGACGTATTCTGTCAAATGGATACCTACCAATGTCACTTTTGCTCGTCGCTTCGATATCTATTTGGATTATCCGTTTTTTGAGCACCAGGTATTCTATTGCTTAACACGTTCCTTTTTTTTTTCCAGTGATTAGTATATTTTAAAAAAATATTATATATATATATATATGTATGTATGTATGTATATATGTATGTATATACTGTATACTGCACAGCAATCAGGGTCATCAAATACAAACAAGTTCCGTTTTAACTTCATTTTAATAACTTTAACCTTTTATCTATTAATTCTTCATCTCGTTTGAATGCAGAAAGGTCATTGAACAGGTTTAATAAACTTCTTATTGTTACTAAGTTTGCCTAAAAATGAAAGTTGGTATTCTTAAAAAAGAAGAAGAAGAATCTAGTCTAAAAAGTGTTCAACTCCTATGTTTTGAGTCTTTTGACTTCCAAACAAGGTGCTTTGTTCTAAATGCGAAATAGTTTTGCTATTATATTTCTTGTTCATTGTACATATGTTTCAGTTTTTAGTTATGTAGCTACTTTGCTTGGCTCACTCTGTTCTATTTTAACCAAGTATAGCATATGTTTGAATTTGCAGATCCATTGGTTCTCAATTTTTAATTCTTTCATGATGGTCATCTTCCTTACTGGTTTGGTCTCAATGATATTAATGCGGACTCTTAGAAATGACTATGCAAAATATGCTCGGGAGGATGATGATCTGGAGACTCTGGTGATATTCCCTTGATTTTTAATCTCTCTCTTTCTTTCCATACCTATTTATATCTGTGTATATGTCTATATGTTTCCATGTATGGATATATGTACATATTGATGTTTTATTTAATTATTTTTAATATTTTTGCTGCATGTTTGAGAAATTAATGATCACTTATAAATCCTTTTGTGTATGTTATATATGTTGTTTTCAGGAACGAGATGTCAGTGAAGAGTCTGGCTGGAAGCTTGTTCATGGAGATGTTTTTAGATCACCTCGCTGTTTAGTTATTCTATCAGCTGTTGTTGGCACAGGTGCTCAGCTAGCAGTGCTTGTTCTTCTCGTTATCTTATTAGCAATTGTTGGAATGCTGTATGTCGGGTATGTTAGATTTTGCCTTTTATTATTTATAATTTCTACTTTTTCTTTACACTAAAGTCAATATACTTATTGAATCAATCACCATGTAATGTCAAATCTCTCCGTACCTTCTCTTTGGTTTCATTTCATCTCTTAATTTGTCATGTTTTTCTTGCAATGGTTCTATTTCAATGCAGGAGAGGGGCAATTATCACAACTTTCATTGTATGCTATGCACTTACATCATCTCTATCAGGTTATGTGAGTGGTGGAATGTACTCACGCCATGGTGGTACGCATTTTATCTACCAATTTGCATGTTATCCTTCTTTATACTTCAATATGCCCGAGGATGGTTTCTTATGTAATAGAGAATAAATGAGAAGTGTCAGTATTGTTTCTTATGTTATTACATTCCATTCAACAGGTAAAAGTTGGATAAAGTCAATGATCCTCACAGCCTCTCTATTTCCCTTCACGTGCTTTGGAATCGGCTTCATTTTGAACACAATTGCTATATTCTATGGTTCTTTAGCAGCTATTCCATTTGGCACCATGGTCGTTGTTTTTGTCATCTGGGCTTTCATTTCTTTCCCTCTAGCACTTCTTGGTACAGTTGTTGGAAGGAACTGGAGTGGCACTCCAAACAATCCTTGCCGTGTGAAGACCATACCTCGTCCTATTCCTGAGAAGAAATGGTACCTCACGCCGTCTGTGGTCTCCTTGATGGGTGGATTGCTACCCTTTGGCAGCATCTTCATTGAGATGTATTTTGTCTTCACATCTTTCTGGAATTACAAGGTGAAGTGCCCTGTTTTTGTGTGCACGTGGTTGATTAAAGTAAAGATAGCGAGTTTATTAAGTGCAATAGTATGATGAACTTCTTACTTATAGCAATTGATCAGGAGCCAAGGAATTCACAAAAAATGTCCCAATTAGCTAGAATAAAAAAAGGAGCTACAATCATGAAAAAAGATATAAATAGTGCACCTGTGGAACCCAAAAATCTAGCCAAGTCCTGAATTTCCTCCATGACTGTACTTTGTCTTAAAAAATTCTTTAGTTCATTCCTGCCCAAACCTCTCAAGCAAGCACCTATTAGACCAAACAACCTTGGGACTTGACTTTGTAGTTGTGACCCCAAAGAAAACACAGGAAATTAGGTTCTGTATCTACAGAAAACTGAATATGAGCTCTGATGCGATTATGTGTTTATCCCTCCAAGATGTTTACTTTCAATTTTATATTTGTTGAATGGCCTAAAGATAGCAAATATTTTTTACGTAGTTGTTGCAAGAACCCATCCGGCAATTTTCTTTTGGGTTCTTGCTGTCATTTTTTTTCTGTAGCTACTTAGGATTGAGAGTAACAATAAATTTTCGAGAATAAAGCTATGATAGGGAGAAGGTTTTTGGATATATTCCACAATTTTTTTTTGTACCTACTCGATCTTTATTGTAGAACTCGATCGGTGGTGTTACTTTTGTTAGGTTGGGATGTTGCGTCATCCTGTTGCTTCTTTTTGTATTTCTGAGCATTAATGTAATATGGTTTCTTATCAAACGAAAAAAAAAGAAGGAATAAATAATTTGACGTTGCTGGTGTTAATGGAAATAGTTACATAAAATTTATGGGAAGCGTCACACTGATTCACATATTGTTGAACATGGTTTTTCAAAGTCATATAACTTTCCCTTCTTCTTGTCAGCAGGTGTACTATGTCTACGGTTTTATGCTGCTGGTTTTTCTGATTCTCATTATTGTTACTATTTGCGTCACAATTGTTGGTACATATTTCTTGCTCAATGCTGAGAACTATCACTGGCAGTGGACTTCTTTCTTCTCTGCAGCCTCGACTGCTGTTTATGTGTACTTGTACTCAATATACTACTATTATGTCAAGACAAAGATGTCAGGTTTCTTCCAGACCAGCTTCTATTTTGGATATACCTTGATGTTCTGTCTTGGTTTAGGAATTTTATGCGGTGAGTTGTCGCATCTTTACTAATTTTCTTCTCCGTCTCTAAATTTTTAGCAGCTTTATAATTGCGCTTCCTAACTTTCCATTTTTATAATCGATTCTATAAATAATGAATTCAGTTTTACAACAGACTGCTGTAGACTTTATCATCCTTGTGATCTTTTATTAAATCTTTGAAATCATCGTCTTCTATTTGATGCCTCTGGTATTCTTTAAGATGAGAACGTTGCTTCAGCGTCGGATTGATCTAACTAGGACAATTAATTTTCTGAATATGCAGGAGCTGTGGGCTATCTTGGCTCCAACTTGTTCGTGAGGAGGATCTACAGAAACATCAAGTGCGATTAGGGGTTGATACAAGAGAGAAGACTGCGCTCGGCTTCACTTTTCGCCTCACGTTGTTTCAAATTCCCGAGAAGAAGCAATTGTGTCATATAGCAGGCAGGGAGTATCGTGCAAACTTCTGTTGGATTGAACTCACGGGGTTAGTGTTTGTGGGTGCATGGCTTTTTATGCATTAGGAGTGCCCAGATTTTTTCTTTTGTGATTCTCCGGCTGTAAGTGAGATTTCGGTCTTGAGAAGGGCAGAGATTGTTTTTTTATGATCTAGAAAAGTTAGCAAATTCATATGGCACTCGAGTAATTTTTTGTTCATTTTTCTTGTCCTCCTTTACAAATAGTTACCCATCCTTTTGGAACAAAGGTATATTGGAGGGAGTCTTCTTATGCTTAACTTTACTAATTAGAAATCATATTTTGGAAAGTATATATGAATTTGGTTTGGGACCATGGGGAACTTGATGCAGATGGTGTGTATTGTAACAACTATATGAAGCGAGTCTATGCAGGTGTGACCAATTCGAACATAATTTAGTGGATAAGGTACTAATTATCATCTTCAAAGTCGATGGTTTGATCTCCATTGGATAATTATTGTACTGAAAAAAAAAGGTCCATAGTGCTTTTATGGAACATGGTATGATTCTTTGATTGGCCTGGTAAATGCAGTTTTTGGTTGGGGAGGGTGGTATGGTGCTCATAATTGATGGCTTTTGTATCTGTTTTTAGTTTTAATGTTTTGTTAACATATTTCACATGCTTAGAAAAAGATTTTTTCCCTCCTTTGAACGTGATCTTCCTTGTGACTTTTGTCTGAATCGAGAGATTATACTGTATTTGGTGCAAATGAAGTTGGGGCTTGTTCAAGACTTTGTGCAATTCATAATCTGGTGACTTGTTGCAAATGAAGTCTCTATTTTTTTAATCAATTCAAACAAGCTGAGTCTAAGCAATCCCCAATTAATCAGGAAAAAAAAAAGAAAATTTATTTGAAGAATTTGGTTACGCTAATGTTGGAAGAAACCGGCCTGATGCATGCTCAAAAGAAACGCAAGAAATCGACCTAGACCGATTCGACTTATCAACATGTTTTTAAAGTACATGGTCCAAAATAGATTGTCTCTAAAAATACAAGAACCAAAATAGTATTTAGCTAGACTTATCAACCTATTTTAAAAGTACATAGACCAAAGTAGATGGTCTCTAAACGTACATGGACCAAAATAGTATTTAGCTGTGATTATACATTCTTCTTCATCGTATTTGTTTGTTTTTAAGGTTAAAATCTGTAATTGGGAGTTCTGCAAAAAAAAAAAAAAAATCATGGACCCTATGGAAATAGTATGTTTTGTGGAGACCGAAATTTGTAATTACTCTCTTGAACTCATAAAAGCTCTTTTATTTAAAGGATAAAATATGTAATATGATTTAGGATTGATTAGTAATGATTTTTGAAAAAACGTTGGAGCTCTTCACTGCCATACAAAATTATTTGCATTGGTCTTGAGATTAAATTGTTACAAAAACTATTTTATTTATAAAAGTAGAATAGATTTTTTTTTCTCTTTATAAAATGAATAGGTTCTATGATTTAGGATTGGACAAAGTAATTGTTATAAACTAAATTTAGAGACTAAATTGTTGTTTCTAAAATCGTGATTATTATTATTATTATTATTTTGCATTAGATGTTTAGAAAGTGAGGGAACATTTTATGAGTGAGTGCGTTTGTTAGAGTGACTAAGCGCCACCACTCAACTGACATCAAGTAATACTTATGATTAATAGGTTATGAGTTTGAATCATTCCCCTCCCATTTTTGATGTATTAAAAAAAAAAAAAAAAAACTAAGCACCGAAAAAGGTGTATTCCGTGCAAAAATTTCATCGTGACATCTCCAATCGGGATGATTTCTTTAGTTTAACGCTAAGGGTAATATGGTAATTTTAACAAGCTGCTGATGCGAAGTTACCTTACCGTCTCGTCTGTCTCATTTTCATTTCACCCACCCAAAACCCTTCGGAAAATCTCTTCTGTAAACCCTAACAGAAGAAGGATCAGTCTTGTTTGTTTCTTCTCCATCCCGATTATGGCATTGTATTCACTTCGTCTCCGCCGCACCTTGTCCGCTCTTTCCGTCCTCCACCGCCATGTTTCTTCGACTTCGGCGTTATCTGCTCAAACTAGCCACTCTATTTTTCGTCCTTCTGCTCCTTCACTATCTAAGTCTCCAGTTATGATCTCACTATACTGGCCTCTGAGATCGTCGTCAATGGCCTTCTCTTCCCGGTCATCGTTTGGTAACAATAACGAAGATGACAAGATTGGCCCCGATACAATACTATTCGAGGGCTGCGATTACAACCACTGGCTCATTACCATGGAATTTCCTAAGGACCCAAAACCCACTCCCGAGGAGATGGTTCGGACCTACGAAGAAACCTGTGCTAAAGGCTTAAATATAAGGTTTTATTTCTTTTGAACTTTTGAAAAACATTGAGTTTGAAATGAATGTTGACTATTATGATTTGTATTATTTTCTTGTTTCATTATGTTGGTTGATAAAGTGAAGACATCGAGGTAGCTATACATTCTTTGGCTTTTGTTTTCGATTCCTTCACTCACTGCATGTTGTTTGGAGATCTATATGACTTCCCAAGATTATTTGGGATGACTAATTTTGTTACTTTACAGTTTTCAGTCACCACGCAGATGCTGCAGATATGAAATAACTCCAATTGTTTTCAATTGAATTTTAACGAGTTATATATCATCTACCAATTTCTTCTATTCTGGTCTCCTAAGTAACACTGCAACATTTTCTTCTGTAATATGCTTCCTTCATCATCCAGAATCAGACAGCACTTTAATGAGATTACGTTTTCCCCCTTCTCTGGGGTTGGGGTGATCAAATAGGCTCTAAAGGTCACTATTATTTGATATGATAGATTATTCCAAATAAGAGAGGTGGAGATTTCATTCTCTTCCTTTGCACTTTGTTTTTGTTGGAGTATGTGGGTTTAGTTGATGGAATGGTTTTGGTATTATTATGTTTCACACTGCGGATTGGACCAGTACTGACAAGGTTAAGCTATTATAATTCTGATATTTGTAGGGTTACGAGCTCAAGTTTTAATGTTATTATCTCTGGATATTTATCCTCTGGTTTTCTTAACGTTTACTTTTAGATACCCTATTATATAATAAGAGTGGTATATTGGCCTTTAACACCCATAGATCTTAAACTGGTGTACTTTCTGTCTAACTAACCAAAGCATGACATGCTTCAAGAATAATGCTTTTGTTCCTATCGCATGATCATATCACAATCTTGATTCTTTACTTTGTTCACAACATTTTTACCTCTTTCGTAGCATTTAAATTGATTGAAGCTGCTATATCCTTAGTATTTTGAGATGGTTAGCATGGAAAAATTTGCACCTTTGTTTAACCTTTTTTTCCCCAAACCATGAACAGTGTGGAAGAAGCAAAAAAGAAAATGTATGCTTGTAGTACAACTACATATCAGGGGTTTCAAGCTGTGATGACAGAAGAAGAATCAGAAAAATTTCGCGGTAGTTGTTGTTTTATTTATATATTTTTATTTTTTGATTGAAGCGGTAGTCGTTATTGACATCTAATTCCATCATTCATATACCATGTTCAATGCTGATTTTTCATATTTCTTTTTCTAGGTCTACCAGGTGTCGTGTTTATATTGCCTGATTCTTACATTGACCCTGTAAACAAGGAGTATGGAGGTATGCAAATTTTCAAATTGATAATGACTAAAGGCAGCTTTAATAGTTAACCAAGTGATATATATCCTCCTGACAAAAATTTTCTTTGATATTAAATGTGCTATTTCTTTCTTTGAATTTACAACTTCATTTTGTATTCATCAGGAGACAAATATATCAATGGAACAATTATACCAAGACCACCACCCATTCAATATGGGAGGCAGGGGGGGAGGTATCGGGATCGGAACAGAAATCCTGATCAACCAAGATTTGATAGGGGAAATAGACCAACACCAAATTGGCAAGGTAATCCATCCCACAGTCAACATGGTTCTATGCAAGGAGATGGACGCAATTTCGAGGCTTCACAGAACTACTCGCCACAAGGTCCACCCCAAAATTATGGTCCCCCAGGGCCTGGAGAAAGGAGAGATCCTTCACCTATGAACAGTTATGCTCCTGATAGAAGAGATTCCTATCAGGAAGGGAGAGGTCCAATGCCTTCTTATCAAGGAAACTACAACCAAAGGGGGCAGGGAAGTTATAATTATGATGTGCAAGGAAATTATCATCCCCAAGGAGAGCAGAGAGATTATGTACCTCCACCAGGCCAGGGTAATGCTGGTAGTGGTTTTAATCCTGCACAGAGTGGAGCTTATGGGCAAGGTGGATATCATGGCCATGGGACAGGAACCCCTTACGGCCAAGGACAGAGTCATGGACCTTACCCAGGCCCTAACGATGGTCAAAGATTTCCACAAGGTGATCAAAGAAATGTGCAAGGAGAACAACGAAACTACACTTCTGGTGGACAAACATGGAATGACCAAGTAAGGCATTTTAATATAGTAAATACTTAATTTTTAGTGTAATATTAGAAATTTAGAATTGACTGTTAGTACTAGATAGTTGTGTCTCTTAGAAATTCCCTGTAAACTGGACTTCTATGAACGCCGTTTATTCTCTTTAGTGCAATGGCTTTGGGTAGATACTTTCACATGCATAGATACATAATTGCATACACGAATATGTGCATTAGAGTTATATTTTAATAACCAAAACTTCTGATTTCTGTAGGGGAGATTCTGAGGCGGTCGAGTATTTGATGTCAACGGATCTTAACAGAAGCTATGAGCCATTTGTCTCGTGTTTCTTATAGGAAACAATGAGGGAAAGCTTTTCCAGTTTGTTCTTGTGAGGATTATGCAAATCTTGTGTTGGGCCATTTTCTTTGGCATAGGAGCTTGAACTGAATGTGAATGTTAGGTATTATATAACCAATGCGAATGTCTTGCTTCTTCTCTCACAAGGATGTCCTCTAGCAGACCTTTAGCAGAGACACTTTCTTGCAATGCCATGCCATGGCCTCAGATAATGATGTTGTGTGTTTTATGGAGACCATAATAATAATATTAACAGCAACATTAATAATATTGACTTCCACAACATGTGGGGGGAACATTCAAACTATTTATTTCTTGGAAAATATATGCTTAACCAGGTTGACAGAATAATTAGTGTTTCGAACTTATGAAAATTCTTTTATTTGCAAAAATAAAGAATATATGTTCATCTCCATAGAAAAAATATATTTTTCAATCAACATCCTTTTTGAATGAAGTGGAGTTGGGTTAGCCCGTTTTTACATTACATATGAAAATGGCAAACATAAAAGTGGATAAAATGGGGTCATATTTAGGTGGGCAGCGGCCATTATAAAGTCTAACATAACGACCTCTCTTGTTTCTTCTTCCATTGACTGTCATGTTTCTTCGACTTGGGCACTATCTACTCAAACTAGCTATGCATTCTGTGTATAATCTCAGTATATTGGGCATTGAGATGGTCGCGAATGGCTAAGAGGAGAAGATTGGTCCCCATATAATAACATTCGAGGGCTGCGATTTGCTCATCACTCGTGCCAAATACAATTACATGCTGCCACTGCTCCATTCTTCTCAATTTCAAATTAATTGAATTATTTATAAATAACATAATAATTCAGCATAAAAAAGTGACCGCATAGCGCAGTGGATTAGCGCGTCTGACTTCGGATCAGAAGGTCGTGGGTTCGACTCCCACTGTGGTCGATTCTTTTTTTTCTCCCTGTTGTCTTCTCCTCCAGTGCTGTGCTGTTTCTAAAACCCACCCACCAAATAGAAACAGAAGAAATTGGATAACTAGGGTTTATCTCTCCTTCTTCTTCCCATTTCACAATTCCAACACCGTAAGTTCTCTTTCTCAAATTTCATTTTCCCATTCTCCGAAATACTTTAATTTTAATACCTACTGCTCTACTTTCTCTCCCGCCCCTTCCTCGCTCTTCCACTTTTTTCAGATCTGTTATGCACGCTTCCCCTTCCTTGTTTGCTCTCCTAGGAAATTTAATGATATACAACTGATATCATTGTTTTATTATTAACTTTGTGCTAGCTTTATTGTTTTTTTCTTTAGAATTATAAGATTCTAGCATTAATTGGGAAGCGCATATTTGCCATCTCCATTCTCCAGCCACTCACTGCTTGACTAAGTCATCTTCATATTGTTCACATGTAATTCAAACTTTCTTTTCGCTCTTTATATATTGCAGTTGGAAAGATCTTGGGTGATCATTTCCCGTTTGAGGAAAAATGGCTTCAGTTGGACAGCTGCCCTCCCTTAAAAAACGGGAGTCATCCGCGACGAGAGAGGAGGATCAGCTTATTATAACTCCTCTTGGGGCTGGTAATGAAGTGGGTCGGTCCTGCGTTTATATGTCTTACAAAGGCAAAATTGTGTTGGTATGCTTTAAATTCATCATAATTTCCCTTTCAGTATCTGGGTATAATTGTTTAAGTGGTAATTCTCCTTTCCCCCCTCACTTTTGTTGGATCATAGTTCGATTGTGGAATTCACCCAGCTTACTCTGGCATGGCTGCTTTGCCATACTTTGATGAGATTGACCCCTCAACAATTGATGTCCTGCTCATTACCCAGTATGTATTTCTTTCGTTCTATCTTTCTTTTTAAAATGCAGCTTTTAACTCAAATATATGCATTTTAATTTTCTTTTTTGCAAAATTAGTGGATGACAGTGGATGATTACTTGCAGGGGCACTTGAGAAAATAATCTAAAGATAAAAACCTTTATTTCCTGATCACATTCTTTCTGAACACAACGTGTTGTACATATTTTATTAAAATCAATGGCTTTGTGAGCATGGAAAACGCAAATATACGTGAGGAGAATGGGAGTTCTCCACTGTTTATCTCTTTAGCTGTTCCTGCCATGAGATTCTATTTGTCCCAGCTTTCTTTATTTTCTGCCTTTTTTTTGTTCTTTTAACTAAGGTAGTTTTTTTATGCACACTCATTTTGCAGCTTTCATTTGGATCACGCTGCATCACTCCCTTATTTTTTGGAGAAGGTACATTGCTTTCTAATTGAATTGCAATTTGATGCTTCTTTGATTACAGAAACTAATTTAGCACTAATATGATAGACTACATTCAAAGGGCGAGTCTTTATGACTTATGCTACAAAAGCAATCTACAAGCTATTGCTGTCAGACTTTGTGAAAGTGAGCAAAGTTTCTGTTGAAGATATGTTGTACGATGAGCAAGACATTAATCGTTCCATGGACAAAATTGAGGTAAATGATTTCTCATAATGCATCTTGGCTTTCTGTTTCATTCATGGTGATAAATATGTATCACATTTCTTATAGGAAATTTTATTGATTGTACTAAATTCATACCTTCTAATAGAAATTCACTTGACGTTTTATTTGGAACAATTTATCAAATGTATTTGCCTCCCTGTTATCTATCATCTGTCTGTCTCTGCCCTGATCCCCTTCTGCTGTAGTTCTTTGTTAATTTTTTTCCATTTCAATGCTTGAATTCTGTTCTTAGAGTTTTCATAATAAGAAATAATAGAACTTGAAGTGGGTGCAAGAAAAAAAAGGAAAAAAAAATGGACTTGAAGTGGTATTTTCTTGTATTCATGCATTTTTTGAAATTAACTGTTATAAAGTATAACACGATTTAAATGTTATATTTCTAAAATTAACATGTAAACAATAGAATGCCCTTCCATACAGTTTTTGAGGTTAAAAACAATGGAAATGCACAATAGTTTTTAAAACAATTTCTGGAAAGAGAGAACCTATGCAGTCCTCAAGCTTGCTAAATGATTCCCCAGAAACTTCTTATTGAAGGAAAAAATAAAACAAAAAGATATCTGTATGATAATTGTGTTACTGACCATCGAGATTTTAATAATAATGAACAATCTATACCGGAATGCAGATTGCTTTATATTGATTATATTGTTGTCAACTTGCATAGATTTCATCTCTATGCGTCTTGATTTGCAATGATGAAAACGGACATCAATTCTTCTCTTGTTTAATAATAGTGCACAGTAATTGCAGGTCATTGATTTCCATCAAACAGTAGAAGTAAATGGTATTCGGTTTTGGTGTTACACTGCTGGCCATGTGCTTGGTGCTGCCATGTTTATGGTGGATATTGCTGGTGTCCGAGTCCTCTACACTGGAGATTATTCACGTGAAGAAGATCGGCATCTTCGAGCTGCCGAAATGCCTCAATTTTCTCCTGATGTTTGTATAATTGAATCTACATACGGTGTCCAGCTCCATCAACCTCGGCATATTCGAGAAAAGCGCTTCACTGATGTTGTACATTCAACCATTTCTCAAGGTGGTCGTGTGCTGATTCCAGCATTTGCCCTTGGACGTGCCCAGGAACTCCTCCTTATTCTTGATGAGTATTGGGCGAACCATCCCGAACTTCATAATATTCCCATATATTATGCTTCTCCTCTGGCAAAAAGATGTTTGACTGTATATGAGACATACACGCTCTCCATGAATGATAGGATCCAAAATGCCAAATCAAACCCCTTTAGATTCAAGTACATATCCCCACTAAAGAGCATTGAAGTTTTTAAGGATGTTGGCCCATCAGTAGTGATGGCCAGCCCTGGTGGACTTCAGAGTGGTTTGTCGCGACAACTCTTTGACTTGTGGTGTTCTGATAAGAAAAATTCATGTGTGCTTCCTGGTTATGTTGTTGAAGGGACACTGGCTAAGACTATAATCAATGAACCAAAGGAAGTCACCCTTATGAGTGGACTCATGGCTCCTCTCAACATGCAGGTTCATTACATTTCGTTCTCTGCCCATGCTGACTTTGCACAGACCAGCGCATTCTTAGAAGAGCTCATGCCGCCCAACATAATTCTTGTGCATGGAGAAGCTAATGAGATGGGGAGGCTCAAACAGAAGCTCATGTCCCAGTTTGCTGATCGGAATACCAAGATTCTTACTCCAAAGAATTGTCAGTCTGTTGAAATGTACTTCAACTCTCAGAAGATGGCAAAAACTATCGGAAAATTGGCTGAGAAGACCCCAGAAGTCGGTGAAACTGTCAGCGGGTTACTGGTGAAGAAAGGATTTGCTTATCAGATAATGGCACCAGATGATCTACACATCTTCTCTCAGCTATCAACTGCAAACATCAACCAGCGTATTACGATACCATACTCCAACGCCTTTAATGTGATTGTACGTCGACTCAAACAGGTGTATGAGAGTGTAGAATCTTCAACAGATGAAGAATCTGGGGTTCCGACAATTCGTGTGCACGATCGGGTGACAGTGAAGCACGAGTCGGAGAAGCATGTCTCACTTCACTGGACGTCAGACCCGTTAAGCGACATGGTATCAGATTCTGTTGTAGCTCTCATTCTGAACATCAATCGCGAGGTTCCGAAAGTCATTGTGGAGTCAGAGGCTGTGAAAACGGAGGAAGAGAACGAGAAGAAAGCAGAGAAGGTAATACATGCTCTCCTTGTTTCACTTTTTGGCGATGTGAAGTTGGGAGAAAATGGGAAGCTGGTGATTAACGTTGATGGGAGTATAGCAGAGCTTGATAAACAGAGTGGGGACGTAGAAAGTGAAAATGAAGCTCTCAAGGAAAGAGTAAAGACAGCATTCCGGCGAATCCAAAGTGCTGTGAAACCAATTCCTCTTTCTGCATCTTAGCTTTTTTGAATTTAGATTTGAATCCTGTATCAAGTAGGGACATGAAATGTACAAGCTCGTGTCGTGAATGAATATAACTATTGCCCTCAATTATTATTATTATTGACATAAAAAAGTGACATTAAATTAAAAGTTCGAGCGAAGCCCATGGAATGGAATTATTACAACTTTTAGTATTGTTTTGTTTGTATGTTGTTTGTCCACTTGGATTTTGGCGATTGTCTAAAAAAAAAAAAAAAAAAAAAGAGAAAGAAATAGAAATAGAAATAGAAATAGAAATAGAAATAGAAATAGAGAAAAAATAGGGGATGTAAAAGTCATATGCCATATCATATATGAATGGTGTCGGGCAAATGACAGCAAGGGCCGAAACTGAGAAACTTGAAATTGGAATAAAAATAATTAATTTTTGTTTAATGTTAGGCTTTTGCCCTTTTTTTTTTTCCTTCATTTTTAATCAATCCCCCTACCTATTTTTCATAACTGCAACTCGAATGTAAACATGCCCTAGGCTCCTCCGGGGAACACAACATTTTAAACTTTGCGTCAACTCCATTTCCCCTTCGCATTGCATTTTACAAGACAAGATCTCGGTCAACCAATCACCATTCTTGGTATGCAATCTCTCCCCTTATTTCTTCCATCTTCCCTAAATTTTTGCATTTTCAGGACTCCATTCTCATTGTAAGAAAATTCAACGTTTTTCGGCCGATTCGGGAATGAGCTACATTTTCCTTTCTCATATCATTTATCTCTCCTATTCTAGTTTCTGCAATTACGTTTGTTTCTCTTTCTGCCTTTCTCTCTGGTTGCAGATGGCATGCAATGCGGGAGCAGAAATTGTAGCGTTGGTATTCTTAATTTCTTGAACCTGTGCATTCACAATGTTTCCTTTCGTTTTCGGAGGAAAAATTTAAGCTTCTAACCGACTGCATGTTTTTACTCCAGGATCTTATATCTCTCCTCTTTTTGGATTTTCTTTTTCATGATTAGCTTGAACTGTCTGTCGTAAAATGGTGCAGAATCAAATCGGATAATTCGAGCTTGCTAATTGTGGTGTTGTATTTGTATATCGTCACATTCTGTGCGGACGGTATTTGCGTCAATGAAATTTGTCATCTATGGAATATGTTGTTAGATCCGGGTGAGGAGAGGACGAATACCAATTTCTCTTAGAGATCTGCCTAACACTACGAAATTTTCTAATTAGTTTTCGTGTTCGTTTCGGAGGAAGGAGCGGCATCTATCTCCTTCCACACTGCTCTTTCCAGCGAGGTCTTTCTTTGTATTTGTTTACTCCCTGGTTTAGTACAAGAGTGATGTCTGATGCGCATGCAGGTAGCTTCCAAGATAATTGTCAATTGTGAGTTTGATGTTGACTTCTTTGATTTTGATTGACGTCGATACCTTATTCTCTGAAAATTATAATAGATTCTGTATGCATGACTAATTCTAGAACAATGCACATGCTGCTAGGATTTCAAATAAATCCCCCTAAGGTTACGTGTCTAGCTAATAACAGCAGTTGACACCTGCGCGCAAATGGCTCATACCCACATCGGCTTATTTGGTTGAAAAAGTAGCTGCTGTGCTGCAAGAATTTTGCACATGGTGTTGTTTTGGATTGAGGAAAGATGTGTACTTTCATCATAGGCTTTCGTTGTTGTGGTTCTTTCTTCGATTGTAAATCTGGAGTCTGGCTGATTTCAATTGAAATTTAACGTACAATGTTGATGTTTTGCTTCTTCCTTTTTGGCAGAAACTTGCGCTGTTAAGGTCATGGAGAATTCAAAGGTGCTGTCAAACATGAGAAATATGATGTACTCTGGAAAGCATCCTCTACTTCCTCCCAAGAGTCCATTTCATAGTGGTTCCTCTTCATATTCTGCTGATTATTTCCCCAATCCCATTATTGGTTCAAGAGCAGTGCAGAATCCCAGAGAGGGAAATGTGCAACATCATCGAACATCATCTGAAAGTCATCTGATGGAGGAGCAACCATCTTGGCTCGATGATCTCCTTGATGAACCTGAAACACCTGTTCAAAGAGGTGGTCATCGACGTTCATCAAGTGATTCCTTTGCTTACTTAGACGCCGTGAATGTTTCAAATAAAAATTATACACAAGATGACTCCCAATGTAAAAATATGTCTTTACCTTCCTGGGCATCACACGACTTTGATTCCCGCAAAGATCCACAACAAGCTTCATTTTATATGAAAGCAAGCTGGATCAAACAGAAGAACAGGACACGGGAATTGCTTCCAACTACATTTACTACTAACCCATGTGCCCGCACTTCTGCTAAGAGTAGCATTCTTCTTGAAAGCTCAAGGCCGATAAGTACATCACAGGAAACAAATGGGTTTTCATCAACAACTATTGAAAAGCAGGATTCAGCAGAAACTGGTCTGCAGGATTCAAAGTCATCTGAGAGAATTGATAGTCCCCATGTTAAGCCAGCTCCAGCTGATACAGATAATAAAAGAGCTAAACAGTAAGTTCTCATTGCTTATTATCTAGATTCTCCCTGCACATTATCTGGAATTCTGTTTGAAACTGCATCTCCCAGTTGCTGCCAATCTATTTTGTAGTCTTGTACCATCTTTAGCTAGCCCATGTCAGAAACCTGTTGCTCAAGTCTTCCTTAAGGCTTATGGTTTTCTTTTTCACTGGAATAAGTGTAACATATGCCTGGATATAATTGGATTTTTTTTTTAAAAAAAGATCAGAGTTCAACGCTTTTAGAAAAGCATTGGTCCACAATTTTAAACTGTTCTTGTGGATGCTTGGTAAAGCATTGTCATTTCTTCCCAACGAATCCCTCGCCTTATTATGTGGATTGTTTGAGTTCTATGAAGCATTCTTGCCTATCTTATCTGCATTTGGATGTAATATGCTTCAATTAGGAGCACTATGATGGTGCAGCAATGAAGTCTTCTGTATTAAGATCACTAAGTATCCAAGTTTCTTAGTTGATTGAGAAGACCTTCATTATCTGCATATCCTCAAATTGTGAGGGAATCTATTTTATTTTCTAGATTGGCATCTCCATCCCCTCCCCTAATATTGGGTCATGTGCTCATATAGGAATGTAGAGAGAATCTCCAATATCAAACTTAATATTAAACGGATGTGTGAATTAAATATAACTCTCTTATAAAGAAAAACTAAATATAAGTTATAAAGGAAAACTAAATATAATTTCTTATGAAGAGATGATCTATGTATGATTTAACCTGACTTGTTATGAATACAGGCAATTTGCTCAACGTTCTCGTGTGCGGAAACTTCAGTACATTGCAGAGCTAGAAAGAAACGTACAAGCTTTACAAGCAGAAGGTTCTGAAGTTTCTGCCGAGCTTGAATTTCTCAGTCAGCAAAACTTAATTCTTGGCATGGAGAATAAAGCGCTTAAACAGCGATTAGAAAGTTTATCTCAAGAGCAGCTTATAAAATACTGTGAGCCTCCATTCTCATCTTGAGTTTTGACCATCTGTTCTAATGGTTTCACTTTTATAAATTGTTGAATTGGTTTTGATGATATATATTTTTTTCTTCTCTCGCTTAGCCACAGTTTCCAACTGAATTTTAATTTTAAACAGAGAAATGTAATTTCTATAATTTGCTTTTCTAAGAAGACTTGAATTTGAAATTATATTTAGTTGAGCATGAAGTACTGGAGAGGGAAATTGGAAGACTACGAATGCTGTATCAGCAGCAGCAGCAGCCACAGCCACCACCTTCCAGCCTAAAACGCACCAAGAGCAGAGACCTTGAGACGCAGTTTGCAAAGCTCTCATTGAGACAGAAGGATGGGCGTTCAGGTCCCGACTCTGGCCGCTCCAGTCCAAATCTAGTTTTGTAAATCAGTTGGAGTTGTTTCGAACCACAAAGCCATCTAAGGAATGTGGTTTGTAAATTGCTTGTGCAGGATAACCAGGGCTCGTCAAATGTCCAATGTCTATACTGGCATTTGTTTGGTTGCCCTTTGTAGATGTGAATGATAATCTTCCAATGCACCAGACCAGACCTGGCTGTCATTGCTGGAAAAATGTCCTCTTTTGGGTGCCGGTGACTTGCCGGAGCTGATCACCGGAGGTGATATCTATTATCTACACATGCCCATGCCCTTCTATGGTGTATTATCACCGTGTATTGAAATTCTAGTAGGTGTTTTTTAAGTCCTCCATTCTTCTTGGAGGGCATGTTTTTTTTCCCCCATCAAATGCAAATGCATATGTATCCAGAGCTTTGGATGTTTGTGGGCGTGATGCTTGGTACTACTACTAACAATTACTATTGAACAATTTCAATGATCATGCATTACCATGAGTGAAGTAAAGAGAGCAATGGTTGCGGGGCTTTATATAACCCCCTGAAGGAAATGATATTTGCAAACATAGAAAAAATGTGTGGTTCATATAGTACATGGTCATATTTATCACAATCTAAAAATTATGTCACCAGATAACCAAAAGAGTTCACCATAAACAGATCAATTTTCACTAGAGAATTGGATTCATTGGTTAAGGCCCCTTCAGATCCAAATCCTTATCAGCACCCCTGAAAAGGAAAATCAAGGAGGAAAAATGCGAATAAATATATAGAAATCTGATAATTTCTGGAGTCCATTTTCTGTATCATTCACTATCTATCATTAAGCTTTGAAATTGGCCTCAAGCTTCTTAAGCTTTACATGATTCAAAAGCGCTTGCATGATCTTAGAATTCTATTGTTTCATCCATATATGAATGGTTAAATGCAACTACAAATTCAGAATTCACAAGAGCTTACCTCAACTAGTCAACAAAAGAACAAACTAGATCTGTGACTCAGGCATGCCGCAGTCATTTCGTGTCATCTTCATAGTATAGCTCCCAATCATTATGATCAAGAGGGCTCAAGTCATCAAGTTTAGCAATGGCAACCAAGTAATGATTGAGCAGTATAAGCTCCTGGTCACTATGACGATTTGCATGAGCTTTCCTGAATGGCTTAACTACCAGGCCATTTTGTGGATTCATTACAAAATTTCTCCGAAGATCATCAAGCATTATAGTATTTCTCGAATTGTAAAACTGCAGATTTTCAATGAATGTAAAATTGGTTAATAAAACTAAAGCATTTGAAAATTCCCTATTCTTATCAGCAAGAATTTTTTTCTTTCATCAACATGGTTGTTTTCTGTAAAAGAATTGCACGTACCAATTCAAAAGAAAAAGGATTCCATTTCCCTGGAAATAACCACATTCTAACATTTAGATGGATTTGGAGCTAAAATGAAATAATCCACACACCTCTGGAAACTGTGCCCAAATCAAGCCCAGTGGCTTGCAATCGAAGGTCCCACGATGATCTGACTGAACTGTAATCATGGCTAAATGGTCTAGAAGAGCAGTGATTTTGTAGTCTGGATTACTGAGAACGCCAAGCTGACCCATCTTTAATTCAATCCACTTAAGGCTGCCAAAGGAAAGGTACGAAATATAAAAGAACAAAACAAGAGTTTCACATACTACACCAACAGCAAGCATGCACTTGTTTGTTAGGGAATATCTACTACTTGAGTTAAAGAAACATAGGACTAAGAAAAGAAGAGTGGAACAATTGTACAAGTCTGCGAGGCCGTTACAACATTCTCAAATCTTTCAAGAATTTGCAACTCTCTCTACTACTTGAGTTTCGCTTATCAATACCATGCAAATGCATCCTCCCTTACTGCTGTGTGACATTATTTACATCCCATCCTCTTCTCCCTGGCCCTATTCACTTTCTTCCTCCTAACAGTGGACATGCAGCTTCATATTCCTATCAAGGTGTGTCTATGTTTGTTTACAAATCTAAAATCATTGTTACTATTGCAAATTCATTTACGTTATTTCACCTTTTTAAATAGTTTGAAGAAGATGTTTGCAACTCTGTTAGGGTAGTGAATACTACCCTCATATAGCCATGTTTCTTCTTCGATAAAATTGTTATTGAATTAGTATACCATAATCTTGAATCCAATAAACTAAGGTCCCAAGGCTATTTAATGTAGACTTGAACTTTATGTGATGACATAAAACATGGATCAAGTTCGAGTATATAGCCTAAAATGGTCTATAATATAGGGATAAGGTTGGGCGCCTTATTCTGGGGACACTATGAATGCAGCCTACTTTGTAGTTAGTACAAATGATGTGATCCTGAATCGTTCATATAGAGATATGTAAGTGGGGGCATCCTATGCAATGAGTTTGTATAAGACTGGACCACGACTTAGTCACTTTTGTTTTATAACACTGTTTCCTGTATAAAACTGACTAATTCAATTTTGATGACCTAGGTAACTCGATCTCAATCCTGAGCTAACTATGAACTCCTGTTTCTTCGGGATTATCCTTTGATCTGCATGGGTGAGAGTAGCTCAACAGCGTTGCCTCAATAAGCCACCCATTTCAGGGGTAAGACCGGGTAGATAGCTGGGGACATAGGGTGCAAGACGGAATCCACTCCTACCCGACTCTAGGGATAGTAGATAGGTTATTCCCTTAAGTGCTAACTTCGGAACTAGAACAAGGGGCCCCATCCTCTCACTAGGCTGAGAGGGACTAGATTTGTTGGTTGGACCACAAATGAATTGTTCTATAGAGGTTTAGTGGGACTTAAGGAACAAGAAGTGTTCTCGGGGGTAAAACGGTTTTTGACCCAATGAGACCACGAACAACTCCGTGAAGGATTGACTTATCGTTACTGATTATATCAGGTGGACAGAAATATATCTACAGTGAGGGGAGTGCAACTACGAGACTTTAGTGGAATGACCCGTTAGTTAACAAAAGTTGATTAATTAGGTTAAAGAGTTTGACCGGTTAATCTCAGATTGTTGGAGCCCATGATCCAGTAGGTCCATTAGGTCCCCTCGCTAGCTCATATGGATTAAACTTAGAACAGTATGATGGATTAATTCGAATTGTTCGAATTAGGAAAGGAGTTTTAAACCGACAAGTATATGTGATATAGCTATTGGTTTTTTATGACACAATATATTTAAATGTGATTTGAATTTCAAAAATATGAATGCGGATTCATGTTCGGGAGGTCAAAATTAGTCAAGAGGGTAAAAACCGTAAAAAGTCAAATGGTTGACTTTTTCGGCTCGGGAAAAGTCAAAGTTTGACTTTGACCAAATGGAAAATATCATTTTACCCTTGACTAGAGTTAGTGGAATTATCCAAGTTTTTCTTGGACAATTCCACTAACTTAAGTGGACTATGTGTAAACATTATAGAATGACACATAGCCCACTTTAGTTAGTGTTTTGTGAGGTGTTGCATTTTGGTGAGCTTTGACATGCATTTGATGCATGTAATTCCTTTATAAATAGGTTTGTTTTCAAAACAAAGGGTTCCTTTTGGCTGATTTTTGAGTTTTTTCAAAAGAAGTCTCACCAAAAGGTACTTTTTTTTCCTTTCCTTACACAAAGCTTTCAACCTCCCATTCTTTCCTTTCCAATCCTTCATTCACCGGGTCCCACAACCCGGTTCTGAGTCCAAAGGATAGCGGGGAAGCTCTAGTGGTGGTCCGGTTGTGTTCGGTTTTTGCTTTGGCAAGGAGGAGAGAAGAAATTGAGCTACAAAGGTTGTATCTTCTTCCCTTTTTTAGTTTACCGTTTTTTGTATGTTTGCATGTTAATTTCTATTAAGTTAGATGCAATTAGAGTATCATTAGATCCTTATTCCGCTGCGTATGTCTCGTGTTCCATCATGTGGTATCAGAGCATGCTTTAATTTCACTCAATTGCATATGGTGGGTTGTTATTTTTCATGTGATGAAATTGTTGGAACTAAAATTGGCTCACTGTTTTGGCATCGTTTAGGCTTTTATTTCTTGTTATAATTTGTAATTTGCTCAAGGGTTTTGAGCCTTAATGTGTACCCAATGAGTCTGTAAAATTTGGGAGTCAATAGAGTTGAAATTAGGTTGTAATTGGAGATACAACGGGCGTTGCGCACTGCCGAAAAAAACTGCACTGTGCTGTTTTTTTTGGAGCGTTTTTTCAGCCGCTGTCCGTGTGTTGTTGCTGCTGTTTTCAAGCTGGTTCGGGCCGGTTCGAAGTGTTCGAGATTGGTTCGGAGCTTGTTTTCAAATTATTATTGTAATAATTTAGTTAGTTGCTTGTTTAGGTGCCAAAACGGGCCCAATTTTATGCTTTGTTTTCTTTATGCATTATGAATGTATTTAATTGTTTAAATCTTTATTGTGCATAAAGTATACCATGTAGATTTAAATTCCCACCATAGGTTAACATGCACATGCATTGAAAGTATGTTATAATGGTTATAATATCTATAGTATGCATGTTGGATTTCATGAATTAATGTAAAAGTTATGCACAATTCATGATTTCTTTAAGTAACTTAATATGGTAATTGATTAATTAAATCTTTTAATTAATTAATTTAATTTGTTTAATTTAATTTGATTAAATTAAGTAAATTAACTCCATATTAAATTTTCATTATATAATTGTTATGTAATGAATGTAGAATGTATGTTATAGATTAATCAATTAGACTTTTTAAATCTATAACAAAGATAAGATGCATGCTCACTTAAGTTAACCATCGACAATCTTTTTTTCATAGAAATTAGGTCGATATCTTGTTGTAAAATACAGAATTGAGAAAGAATAATATTCGTTCTATTCACATTTGAGCTCTATGGCAAATATATATAGGTGTACAAAGAAACCCTAATACTAAAGGATGTATAATTACGATAAAGGACAACAATATATATATTATAACACTCCCCTCAAGCTGGAGCAAATATGTCAAACATGCCCAACTTTGTTACACGAATAATTTATTCTTGCTCCATTTAAAGCTTTAGTAAGAATATCTCCCAATTGCTCTCCAGTCTTCACATATCCTGTGGACACCAAACCTCATTGTATTTTCTCGCGAATAAAGTGACAATCCACTTCAATATGTTTAGTTCTCTCATGAAACACTGGGTTCGAAGCAATGTGAAGTGCGGCTTGATTATCACACCACAATTTAGCTGGCATAGACATACTAAATCCTATCTCAGACAGAAATTGATGTATCCATATTATTTCACACACAGACTGCGACATAGCTCTATATTCTGACTCAGCACTCGAACGTGATACCACATTTTGCTTCTTACTCTTCCACGATACCAAATTTCCTCCTACAAAAACACAATATCCAGATGTTGATCTTCTATCTTCTTTAGATCCCGCCCGATCAAGATCGGAAAAAACATTCAATCTTTGTATGACCGTGATCTCTATATAAAATCTCACGTCCAGTGCGACTTTTAAATAGCACAAAATTTGTTCAATCGCAACCCAATGATCCACGGTAGGTGAAGACATATATTGGCTCACAACACTCACTCAATAAGCTATGTCCAGTCGTATTCTTGTCGCTGGATAATTCAACTTTCCAACCAATCTTCTATATCTCTCGGGATCTTTAAATGTTTCTCCTTCTTTGGTGAGTTGCAAATTTGGTATCATCTGAGTACTACATGGTTTAGCTCCTAGTTTTCTGTCTCGACTGATAAAGAAATCAAGTACATATTTCCGTTGTGACAGAAAGATACCTTTCTTGCTTCTCATCACTTCAATGCCCAAGAAATACTTTAATGTTCCTAGATCCTTAGTATGAAACTGACCCTAAAGGAAAGTTTTCAAAGAGGATATACCCAAGTATCATCTCCAAAGTGATAACGATATCATCGATATACACTACAAGCGATGTAATACCCTTCTCAGATCGTTGATAAAAGACAGAATGATCAGATGTGCTTTTCTTATTCCAAACTGCTCAAGTGCTTGGCTAAATTTACCAAACCATGCGTGTGGACTCTGTTTCAATCCATACAAAGATTTTCTAAGACGACAAACTTTATCACTCTCCCCCTGAGCAACAAAACCAGGTGGTTGCTCCATATATACTTCTTCTTGAAGATCACCATGGAGAAAGGCATTCTTAATATCAAGCTGATGTAAGGGCCAACCGTGAGTAGCAGCCATGGAAATAAATAATCGAATAGAAGTCAATTTAGCAACTGGAGAGAATGTGTCAGAATAATCTATCCCATAAGTTTGAGCATAACCTTTAGCAACTAAACGAGCTTTCAAGCGAGCAACAGATCCGTCGGGATTAACTTTAATGGCGAAAACTCATTTACATCCAATAGCCTTCTTTCCTGCAGGACGAGATACCAAATCCCAAGTACCATTATCATCTAAAGCATGCATCTCTTCAATCATTGCATTACGCCAACCAGGATGAGATAAAGTTTCATGAACAGAGTTAGGAAGACAGGTAGAATCAAGGGATGTAACAAAAGAATATGTAGGTTGTGACAATTGGTGATAAGAGACACAAGAAGCAATAGGGTAAGTGCAGGTGCGTTTACCTTTACGAAGGGCAATGGGAAGCTCATCACAAGTTCCTGGATCAGATGTCGAAGAATCTTCTGACATAGGATATGTGTCTGAAGGTTGTTGTGGTATACGTCTAGTGTAAACTTGGGTAATAGGCGGACGCAGTGGGATAGGTGCTGAAGGAGGCAAAGTAGAAAGAGATGAAGGAGAGACGATCTCATAGATAAGTGTGTCGTCCTCCTCCTGACATGAACTCGACGATGATGGGGTAAAGGGTAAATCTTCAAAAAAACGTAACATCAGGAGAAACAAGATACTTGTTAAGACTAGGACAATAACAACGATACCCTTTTTGAACCCGAGAGTAACCCAAAAATATGCATTTTAAGGACTTAGGATCTAACTTCGTCATTTATGAGGACTGATATCTCGAACAAAACAAGTGCAACCAAATATTTTGGGTGCAATTGGGAACAAAGATTTTGTTGGACAAAGAACACGATAAGGGATCTCACCATGAAGAACTGAAGAAGGCATTCTATTTATCAAAAAACAAGCTGTGGAAACTGCATCTGCCCAAAAATGTTTTGGTACATTCATTTGAAAGGACAAAACTCTAGTTGTTTTCAAGTAAGTGTCGATTTTTTCGTTCAAAGAACCCCATTTTGGGATGGAGTATCGTATGAAGAGGATTGGTGAAGAATGCCATGTGTACACAAGTAAGATCCCAACATGTTAGAAAAATATTCACCCGCATTATCGGTTCGCAAAATTTTAACAGAGACATTAAACTGATTCTGAATCTCAGCATGGAAATTGCAAAAATGAATAAGTAACTCAGATCGACTTTTCATTAAATATAACCAAGTCAGACGTGAAAAATCGTCGACAAAAGTAACAAAATATCGAAATCCAGTTTTGGACATTACAGGACACAGACCCCAGACATCAGAATGGACTAATTCAAATGGAGCACTAGCTCGTTTATGGACCCTAGGACTCGAACTAAGACGATGAAATTTTGCAAACTGACACGACTCACAATCCAATGAAGACAAAGAAAGAAACTCTGGATACATTTTCTTCAACACGGGTAAGGATGGATGACCTAAACGACAATGGACCTCAAAATGGGGATGCAACACGAGCATGCCACAACTTTCTGATATCTGTTGATCAAAAATGTAAAGGCCTTCGACTCATATCCTTTACCAATAATCTTCTTCGTCATACGATCCTCAAACAAGCAATAACCAGGAAAAAATGAGATAAGGCAATTAAGGTCATGAGTGAGTTTACTAACAGAAATCAAATTAAATGAAAGTTGAGGCAAGTGTAAGACAGTAAGATAAAGAGAGTGAAGGTGTGAGGTTAATGGTTCCTGATCCAAGAATGAAGACGTCGAACCATCTGCTAAAGTAATGTATGGAAAAGGTGTAGAGAGGAGAGAGAGGTACAAAATAGGCTAGAATTACATCATATATGAGTTTGTGGCACCGAGTCGATGACCCATTTGGTGGAAGATGTAAGGAGACAATGATTCTTACCCGAGTCGCAATAGTTGCAATAGGATTCGATGAAGAGGATGCTTGTAGTGAGTCCCGTACAAGCTGGAATCTAGCAAAAAGTCATTTGCGAGAAATAGTTACCGCTTCTCTCGGTGTATCATTTGTAGATGCAATCCGAGCCACTTCGTGTCTTTGCCCCTATTCAACAACTTCCAACAATCCACGTTTCAAGTGACCCGCTTACGACAATAGTTACATATAATCTCTTGTGGCTCTTGTCGTCGATGATGATCAAAACCAAGTCTCGATGGTTCCCAAAGAATGGACCCATGTCTCTGATAATCGAACTAGGTCTTTGATGACACGCTTACCATTCATTCCTTTAGTGACCTTAGGATCATTGCGATCGACTAAAGCAATCATTGGACTGGGGAAAAGCGAGAGCGGGCGAAGAATTTTCTCAGATGCGAGATTTCTACTAAAAACTTCATCCAACGAGGGGATCTCGGAACTTGAGAGAATTTGTGATTTGGCCATATCAAATTCGAAGAAACCCCATCAAGAAAGCTCATGACACCCATCTTTTCTCTTTGAGCTTGTTGAACCTTTATGTCTGTACTAAATGGGAGTAAAGTGTTCGATTCTCGCACATGTCTTCTTAACTTTGCATAAAATAATTCGTGATGATCGATCTCCTGTTTACTTTGATAAAGAGTCATGCGCGGACTTCATACATTCTTGTTAACTTGCTCTTTTCCCGAGTATAAGAATTCTAAAAATTCGAAAGCAGCTTCTTTTCTGAGTCACGATGATTTACCAATCCAACTACCTCACCCTCAATTGAATTCTTGATTTGAATATACAAACGAAAGCGTCATCACGCAACCAAGTCCTCCTTGTATCATCCTCGGTGGATCCCGATCGATGTGATCATCCATCTCGATTAACTTCGTAAATAGAGCCTAATTGTTCGACTCAATCATAATAGTTTGAACCATTCAACTTATGCTCCGTGATCTTTGACGAGAGGGAACCAAATTGGGTACAACTATAGGCTTCATCTCACCATTGTTAAGACAAAAGCAGTGAGGTTAATCTTCAAAGAAACAGAAAATCAGATCTGAATAGTACCAAAAAAAGTGCCCTAATCTCACCCAAATGAAGAAACCGAGACAAACCAAGGTTTGGTGTCAAATCCGAGGTGACAGAAAGGCCGGAAATCATGAACGGAGACAAACCCAGGCGGCGGCTCGCTGATCGGAGCTCCCATGTGCTCCCATGCGCCGGCGCGTGGCGGCGGAGGCAGATTGCTTAGGCGGCGCGTGAGCCTCACTCGCGGCTGCTTCGTGAATCGGCGGCGCGGTCTTCTTTTACGGCGGCGCGGCGCTCCTCCTCAGGTAGGTGGTGTCGACAAACGGCCACCCTAAGATGATGACCCAAACTTCAAACCCTAACCTTACTTGGGAGGAAGAAACCCTAATTTTCAAATGCAAACCCTAAACCCTAGGGTGCTCTGATACCATGTAAAATATAGAATTGAGAAAGAATAATATTCGTTCTATTCACATTTGAGCTCTATGGCAAATATATATAGGTGTACAAAGAAACCCTAATACTAAAGGATGTATAATTACGATAAAGGACAACAATATATATATTATAACACTCGTAAAACCGAAGTTACAAGAAAACTCACCCGACAAGATCTTGGCAAAAAAATCAGATAAGATGACTAAGGTTGAAAGGTTTTTAAGTTGACGGTTCACTTTAACACCTTCTACCCGAGATCAAGTCAAAAATCGCATTAGGTTAAATCGGTTTTATGAGCATGCGTGAGCGGTGTGAGGTAATAAAATTTGTTTATCACCTAGACATCGTAGGTTAAAATCCAGTATAAATGTTATACTCGGATGTTTCACCTAGACTTAGGATATGTTTAGTTAGCCGAAATATATTGCTAAGTAATTTATACCCTAACCGTCTAGAACACTTTAGCTGGAGAGAAGTAATGTACTTTTAACTCTAGCGTCCCTAAGAGTTCACGCCGTGAGATTCATGATTGGCTTTGGGCTGCCCTGGGAGCGGACTCCATTCGGAGAGTATTTGCATGAGTCAATATCAAGGTGAATAGGGGAAGTCGTTCATAGTAAGTGGGAGAAGGAAGTGTGTCAACGCATCCTACGGTCTCTGCACCTGCATGTCTGCCCTGGAGCGACCTTACCAATCGGAGGGTTGTATTATAGGAGATTCGGAACACCGCGAACTCCCAAAATAGATAGGGTCTCTCAGGTCCGTTTTCATTCTTGTCTTCCCAATTTCGGGAGCATAATGATCCTGATCTTTGAGGTCTGAAAATGGAAGGTTACACTTACAAGAATCACCAAGTGTTAGCAAATTCTCGACCAAATGAGCGATAACTAAGTTACTATAGGAATAAGAGTTATTCTGGTGATAGTATTTAGTCAAGATAGTCTTGGTTCAACGGAGGAATGGTCGGTCACCCCTCGGTGAAGGTTATTCTAAACCGTTGAAATATCGTTGCAAACATAATAATGATGGGTACATTATTTTTTGCTAAACTTGATTGGATTATAAAGGTTAATATTTTTTACTAAAAATGATATTTTTTTTTCAGCCTGACTAGCTCTTTAGTTCAACTATTAGCTTCCGAAAAACTTAACGGCGACAACTACACAACATGGAAAACAAATCTAGTCCCTCTCAGCCTAGTGAGAGGGTGGGGCCCTTGTTCTAGTTCCGAAGTTAGCACTTAAGCGAACAACCTATCTACTATCCCTAGAGTCAGGTAGGAGTGAATTTCGTCTTGCACCCTATGTCCCTAGCTATCTACCCGGTCTTACCCTTGAAATGGGAGGCTTATTGAGCCAACGCTGTTGAGTTGCTCTCACCCATGCAGATCAAAGGATAATTCCAAATAGATCGAGTTACCTAGGTCATCAAAATTGAATTAGTCAGTTTTATACAGTAAACGGTGTAATAAAGCAAAAGTGACTAAGTCGTGGTCCAGTCTTATACAACTCATTGCATAGGATGCCCCCACTTACATATCTCTATATGAACGATTCAGGATCACATCGTTTGTACTAACTACAAAGTAGGCCGCATCCATAGTGTCCCCAGAATAAGGCGCCCAACCTTATCCTTATACTATAGACCATTTTAGGCTATATACTCGAACTTGAACCATGTTTTATGTCATCACATAAAGTTCAAGTCTACATTAAATAGCCTCGGGACCTTAGTTTATTGGATTCAAGATTATGGTATACTAATTCAATAACAATTTTATCGAAAAAATGTTTATCAATTACAAACTACGAATTTTATGATATAAAATCCAACAAACTCCCACTTGGACTAAAACTCCTAGTGGAATAACCCAATGTTGAATTTAAGTGAGAAACATATGAGAACAATAAACATATGTATACAATAAACTAGGGCACATGCCCAAATGTTTAAGAAATTGGGGAATAAAAAGCAGGAGCATAACTTAGTTTATAATATTTGGAAATGGAAACTGACCTGGTTGCTGACCAAATCATAATATCATAGTCAAGATAAACAGATGACAGAAATTCATGAAGATCTGCACTCGAAAAATTGAGAACTTCATATTTATTTATTTACAAAGAAAACAGTAAGAAAAAAAAAAACATATGCACAGACAATAAACGAAACAAAGTGAAATAAACATTACGGATAAAACATACAAGGCCGCATGAGTTGAAGAGGATTTTCTGCAGGAGAGCGATGATCAAAAAGTGTATAGTCAATGTCCAGAACAAGTAATTTCTTTCCTTCACGGCATGGATTGCGAAGTTCTATCTACAATTCAACAAATGCGGGAGAAACATTTGTAGTCAGTGAGTCAAGATGACTACAATAAGACTCTTCAGATGATAATAACTCAAAAGTAAATCATTGTATGAATAATAGTCAATCGAAGGGATTAGTACAATGCACAAAACTACGTTCTATGCAACAAAATCCTATCGTCCACATTAATATATGATATATCATCAACCCTAAATCTTTGACATGCATTGTTAACAAAGTGATTCAAGAAGAAAGAGAAATCAACAACTGCACCCACAAAAGAAAACCAGTCAGTAATTGCATCAGAGACGAAGATGTAAAACCATGACAATGTCAGCATTGTAAACGTCGATACCCGTAATCAAGATTCTTTCTTAACAAGTCATATTTCATAATCCGAAGAATCCATAGCTCCTTAATAACTTTCCTTTCAAATTCATTAAGTATAGTACAACTAAAATCGGTAAACATCATTGAGAGAGAGAAGAAACAGCTCACCTTGTATTGACTAATACGTCTTCTCAGTTTCTGCTTATTGACATCCTTATCCTTAATGTCAATGACTTCATCTTTCCCAAGTTCAAAATCGTCAATAATTTCAGGGGAGTCCACTTGATCCACGATTATATCATCTTCAATAGTTCTGGTATCTCGATTTATAACATTGAAATAACTCGGTGACTTTTAAAATATGAAGATGCAAATGCCAAAAATAAAACATGGAACTGCAGAAAAAGAAATGAAGTGCAAAGCATCCAACTCAACGAAATTATACTCCTGTTTTGGGTCCTTCCAGTTCTTTCAATTAAATACTGTAGTTTAGCTTTCAGCAGCAAGAAGTTACAAAGAGATTTGAGCGTTTTCATATAGGTTTCAAAAGCAACACTGTCCAGGCTCGATTTCTTGATTTGGCATCCAATTCATAGCCTCTTTTCGCAAACAAAATGAAAAGAAAACTAAAGGGGGTAAAAATGGTTAAGAAAAAAGGAAAGTCTCAATTTATGCACTGCATATTACAGGGCAACAATAGGCGACGTAGAACAAGTTGAAGGATAGAAAGTCGAACCCGATCATGGTCATCTTGAGAGATGATTTGAGGGGAAGTTGAGAAAGCAAAAGCGAATCATCGGCTAGTTTGGATCCGACTTTGGGATAAAGAAGCTTTTGGCGCTTGGGCAAGACGTTAGTAACCTCGCAGATTCGACGCTTCAGCTCAGTCACAGAGTCATCGCCGCAAACTCGTACAGTGTACTCCTTTCCGCTCCACTTCACCGTCAATGTCATCTCTTCCCATGAAGGAGACGAGGTGGACGCTGAGGCAGCCATTGTCGAGTTCCCAACTGAGAAGCTTTCTTGCTCTCTCAACCAGAACCTTTTTTTTTTCTTTCCCCAATCAACTTCTCGATCAAATGAAACCGAAACTAAAATTATAATTCGTTTCGTTCCATTTCATTTTACTTTCCATTTTAGACCAATGTTTTGGTTGGGCCGTTGATAACAATATTATAAAACCAAATCACCTTCGTCGTATCCTTCAATATAGCTTTAAAATCACATTTAGGTATCAATACCCAAAACCCTATCCTTTAAATATCAAACACTAATCACTAATAAAGGGTAGCCAACATGACCATAGTTTTGTATTCATTCTTCAACGTCATAAGTTTAAATTTTTATGTCCCACATTTGTTCTACTAAACAATAGCGCATGTGGCGTTGTTGAAAGAAAAGTCAAGTGTTGAATCTATGCAATGATACATAACATGGTGATTAAAATATCATCGGTCAAAATTTTTAACCCTTAATTTTATGATCAATATTTAGAAAAAAGTATCCGTGCAAAATCAATAGAAAACAATGAGATCAAAGGAAGTGGAAAAGAGAATGAAGGCACACGAGAGAGAAGAAATTATTGGTTAGATAAATTAAAATAGAAAAAAAATATTGGTTAGATAAATGAAGGCACACGAGAGAGAAGAAATTTTTATGTTATCTCAATCACAATACTTGATGCCAACAAGCGCGATAAATTAACCCAGAGTCTCAATGACGACTCTTGACAAAAAAGTCACGGGTTCGAAGCCCCTCATCCCCATTGTTGATGTACTAAAAAAGATAAAATCACATAATCGAGAGAATGTGTGAAGACTAGGTAAGGTAACAAAAATCTGCCTACAGATAGAAATCTCCTGCAAGTTCTTAAAGAGTGTACATCTTAGTGCTTAAAGGTCGATCAGAGTGGAAGAAACATAGATATGCTTCATTCCACAAACACAAAAGGCATTCAAAAGAAACTATAATTTCCATCTGAAATTGAATTAATGCTTTATCACCTCCTACTATCGAATATGTGATGTGAGCTAAAATAAGGGTTAAAATGGAGAAGAAAAAAGACTACTGGTTTCATTAGAAATTTTTAAACGGGCAAAAGAAGTTACATACAAGCCGCCCATTTCTAAAGATTTAATCTTCATACTCTGTTTCCTCATCATCATCTTCGTTTTCAGCGTATCTCCAACCCTCCTCCACATTCTCACGGTCCTCCTCCGTTTCTTCACTATCTTCTTCCTCGTAGGTTTCTTCTTTAACCGGCCATGATTTTTTAACTGCACTCATTGGGGCAGGAGATGGAGTTGTGCCTTTTCGCTGTGATCTTTTTGAAGGCGGTAACTTCAAGTTTGGTTTAGGCTTGTTCTGTTTCTGGTTTTTCATATTTACCCGTTTTCCGCCATACCCATCTTGATCACTGGCTTCTATCTCATTTTCCCCATTATGTGGAGCATTGCCATTGTCTTCTACCAGATGTCCAGGATGCTCTCTTCTCAAATGGAGTTTAAGCTTGTATTCATGGATGTATGCCTTTTCACACCCTTCATACGGGCAAGCATATGGGCGATCTGATGATGCAGAAGCATAAGCTCCTCCAGAAGGTTTAGAAACCTTAGTTTGCTTCTCAGAAGGTGGTGTATATTTGACCACTTCAGCTGTCACATTCTATAAAGGCGACAGTTACTTGAATGTAAAAATAACAATATACCTAGGATTGACTGCTCAAATTAAAGGATGACCTGGTCATAGACTCATAAACAAGAGAGTAAACCACTAAAACTCATTAATATTTAATAAATCTACAAGGTATTCTCGGAACAGAGCATCAAGCAAAAAAAATATATAAGAACGAAAACGGAAGTACATGAGAGCTAAAGCAATGCACTTTACACAAGTTGTTACCTTTTCATGGTGAGATGTAATGTGGTTCTTCAATTTGTACTCGTGGGCAAATCTCTTTCCACAATCAGGGTATGGACAGATATGATAGTTTTCTTGTGAATGCGTTTTCATATGTGATCTCAAGTTGAAGTCTAGGGAAAATGCCTACAGAGAAACTTCTAAAATGTGAGTGTGAAGAGGTTTGCACTTCATGTGTAAAGAAATAAGATACATGCACACAAAGTACGGAATTATCTTGCATGCTGAACTGGTTTTCTTGCGATGCACAAACTAGTGTGCACAAAGCACATACTAGTAACGAAATAAATGCTGCATACAAGGAATAATTGTTCAGAAGGTCTGGGCATTATATGATAAGTCTTAAGATTGACAGCAAGAAACCTGATGTGATACAATTCCAGTAAGCAACGAGGTCCGCTGCTGTTTCAGCACATGCACAACACATTCCAGAGCTTTGTTTAAGACATGGTTGACCTCACAGAATTCCAAACGAAGTTATGGCATTTACACAATCCTAAGTGGAGAGGCATTTCTCACCACAACCGACTTAACATGCACATTAATCACCTCCCCAAATGGAAAAGGTATGAAGTTATTATCATGATTAATAGTGACACGTGAATTGCAAAAGAAAAATCATCGGATGTAGGTCACGTTCTAGGGAGTCAGATTAGAAGTGTATACAATTGCACGCAATATAGCAGCCAGTAGAAGTAAAAAAAAGTTGCGTGAAGAGCTAAAGATAAGGAACAAATTCATTGCTCTGGACCAATTGGAGACCCTTCTCATAATCTCCTTGTTTTTTGTTGGATGTCTTATCATGCCCTCTTTAGTACGTTTATTTTCATGGGAAACAGAACTTTTTAGTATATTGTACAAATATAACAGAAAAAAGACACCGATCCAAGGAGCTTGTAAGAAACTACTCCAAGAAAGCTAAAAATATGTTGAATGATTACACATGTTTGTTTAAGGTCCACCAGGCATACACAACATATTTAGTAAGTGCCCATAATTTCATTCCAATCTTGAGATTTTCTACACCCCCCCAAAAAAATCCTGTTATTTCATTCCAACCATAGCCCCATACTAAAGTTTTGATAGCATAGAACCAAATAACCAATTCAATCTTCTGTACCTTTTCCCCGCTTATGAATGAAATGTTTAAAAAAGCAACAATTTATTGCTCAACTCAAATGAATAAACAAACAAAACTTGAAGAGATCATTTCACAATGGATCGATTAATCACCTTACCACAGCCTTCATGAGGACACACAAAATCTCTTTCACCAGTATGAATAAGAAAGTGCCTTTTCAACTTCGAACTATCCAAAAATTTCTGCAAAAAAAATATATTTTTCAGTGTGAACATACAAGTTGACAAACAAGGAAAATAATTAAATAAGAATATAAGAAATAATTTATGGGAGATACTTTTTTTATGAATAATAATACGACACCTCGTTGATGGCAGGAGACAACTAGATATAGAGTATACAAAGTTCTATCATGGAAAAGGAAAATATCGAACATGATCCTATTGATTATTCTCTAACATACAGATTTCTATCATGAAAAACAGAAGAAAATATCGTTTCCAAATATGCAAAGAGAATGATGAGTGGAATTTTATATTCTTTTGATAAATAGCTAACTACTCACAATAATAACAGACCAAGTTGAATACCATGCCAATGCCATACTTTGACAATGGAGTTTTACAGCAATGTCCTAGTTCAATTCTAACAAATCTGAAACGAGGACAGTACCTTTCCACAGCCCTCATAGTGACAAACATACTGCCTCTCCCCATGAATGTGAGAGTGCTTCCTCAAAGCACCTGCATCAATAAATGTTTTTCCACAGCCCTCGTAGCTACAAAGGAAAAGCACTTCAGTGGTGGGTTCTGGTTCAGGTTCTGGTGCCTCCGACTGTTTTGCCTTCTCCTTTAATGCCTTCAATGTATCCTCTAAGCAGAAAACAAGAGGAAAAAAAAGAACTATGAGAAAATATAAACAAAAAAAAAAAATAGAAAAGATAGAAGCCTGGACCTAATTGAAGTAATTACTTAGAATTTATTTTATCTACTCCATGTATGAAGTACAACAGGTAACTTGATGAAAAGTGGAGGGGGAACCCACTTTCTGCTATCATTAAATAATAATAATAAAAAATCAGCCATCCAATCACAAGTACCAGATGCATGTCCAGGATTTATAAAGGTAAGATATCCATTCCAAACAACAATAACACTCAAAAGCTTTCTATTTGTTTAAGAAAGGTTTTAAGGCTTCGGTATCTGTAAGCAGACATTAAACATTCTAAAGCATAGGTCATCTTTTAGAAAGACACCCACAAAACGCAAAATCCCTTCCTCTGGACAATCAGTGGTCAGAGAGTTTTGAATCTAAAAATTCGAGTATGGAGTTCCAGATGCTACAAAGCAGCACCAACATAAAACGAGTGTTGAAGTCGTCAACCACTGTGAGGAACTCTTTTTAGCTCACGTTCTAGACAACATTAACTCAACAAAAGAAAATAACAGTGTAGTAATGAAACAAATAGTACCTGTAACCCATTTCAAAAGAAAGCACTTTCCTCCAGTTGCAACAACATCTTGGGGGACCCTAAAATGGAAAGCAACTAGCATTATTAATAAGGAACTTACAAGCTAAACGCAAGACATGGATAAAATACGATATTACAATTCTTTCATATTTGACAGTATTTTCTTTACTCCTGCAAAAAAAAAAAAAAAAAAATATTCAGCAGGCATGGGTACAATACAAAATGTTTCTTCTTTCCTATTTAAGTGTGTTTCATTTGTTTCTTCTAAAAGAATGTCTATTTGGTTGTCTTTCTCATTCTTTCAATGCTACTATAAACGAAGAGAACCCAATTCAATCCCTTGATTTAAGACAATGCCGTGAAGGAAACTGCAAGTGTCTCTACACATCTCTCCTCTAAAGGAAAAATTATTTGCGCTTCTCTTTTAAATAGTTGTGGAAATCAGAGAGTTATAGTTCCTAAATTAAGCCCTAGGCGGAGAAAGAGCTCCATCGACGGAAGCGTAAAAAAATTAGAATTATCTGGCGGGAAAAGAGAAACCGAAGAACGAAATTACCATTCTTTGATCCATTTGACAGCAGGAGTCTTGTTCTTCACAATGGGTCGCCTGTCGAATAGATTGTGATTGAAGTGAGTCTCCATGCCTCTGTCTCTGTCTCTCTCCCCTTTCTCCTCCAAGCAATTGAACACAAACTCAATTCAATCAACAAGAACCTCGAGATACAGAGTTCAATCGCTGATAACGAGAAGCACCGTGGAGGAACAGATAGCGGGCGCGGGATGAACAAGCAATGGGAGAGAGACGGAAGCTTTCAGGTTCCGTGTTCATGTCGGCTTACTGGTTTAGTCTGCTGGGTATTGTTGGATCGGACTTTGCCTGCAAAGAACCGTTTCGTTATCCCGATCCGATCGGTCGAATGGATTTCAGGTCCGGTTTTTTTCTCCCACCCTCTCCCTCTGTTTTCTCCTCTCATAAACTAATTCTTTTCGAATAAGTCAAACAAATGAAAACTGGTTGCTTAAATTTAATAATTGAAATGTCATTTATTTATAAATTAATAGTCTTTTTTTAGATGAATACATCCCAAAATACAAGTTTTTTTTTTTTTTGGGTATTTTGATTTATGTATTTAAGTTTTATTTTATTTCGATCTATATACCTTCAAATGTCCAATTTTAATTCATGTATTTTCAATAAATCTTAAAATTGTTCCCCTCTTATTGGTTTATTGTTAATTGTCTTTAAGGGAAATTAATCTTCACTAGTTTTTACTCTATAAACTTGTTTTATTAAAAGTATAGGAATTAAAATTGGATATTTGGAAGTACGTAGATTAAAATGGAACAAAATTCAAAGTACAAATACCAAAATGGTAATTTAACCTCTTTTTTTATTAAATAATATTCAATTATAAGTTTATGGTATGTTTGGTATGCAATCTGAATTTTGTTTTATGTTTTCGGATTCACTAAATTCGGTGAATATGTGTTTGGCATATGTGTTTTCGAAAACTATTTTTAGATTTTGAGATTCAAATAATATAAATTATGAAAACAACGTTTTTATGTTTTCGTTGTATCCATATTATGAACTTTAAATTTTAAAATGCATAATTATATTAAACAAGGATAACAATCTTAATAAATAAAATATTTCATGTTATGAACTCAATTTACTTTTGTTAAATTAAAATACGTATAATATAATATATTATAAATGATATAATATTATATTATAAAATGATAATTCTATCAAATTTACAAAATAATTTCATAAATTAATTAATATTGATTTATATTCAATATAATACTTAGTTTTTCAACTACAACTAATTTCATGATTTATAAATATGTTATAGGACACATTTTAAACAACGGTTTATAACGGAAAACAAATTTATAAATCTGCTACTAAACACATATTTGAAAAACATGAAATACAACTTTGTTTTCATTGAATTACTTGTTTTTCAAATTTCTATTTTCATATTGTTTACCAAGAAGACCATTAGTTTTTAAATTTTCAAGTTTGTATCTAATAGGTTCTTGAATTTTCAATGTTATATTTAATAGGTCCCCAACCTTCAATTTTTTATCTAATGGTTAACTTTAAAAACCATGTAATATGTTTCTTAACTTTCAATTTTGTATCTAATAGGTTATTTAACCTTTTTGTATCTAGTAGGCCTTTAATCTATTTGATATATTTTAAAATTTTATGGACTTATTGGACACAAAATTAAAATCTCCATAGTCTATTAAAACACAAACTAACAAAGTTAAGGAATCAACTTGTAATTTAACCTTAAAATAATTCACTACAACTACAATGTGCAAGTGATAAGTTAGGGGTTGTTTGGGGCGCTGTGTGGGTTATTATAACAGGGGTTATAATAGTTTGTGGGTTATTATAGTATGTGAAACATATAATATTATTTAAAATGCAGAGTAATATAGTTTGAGGTTATAATAGTCTATGTCTGAGGTGCATAGTATTTCACAGGTCATTATAACAGGAGTTATAATAACCAGTGGACCAACACAGACCCTTAGTGTTTAGTAGTTGATAACAAAACAAAAACAAAAACAAAAAATTATAGCATCATTTGATAATAATTTGATTTTTTGTTTTTTGGTTTTTTGAAAACTGTTTGTTTTCTCACAATTTCTCTACAATAAGTTTTATCTTCACAACAATTGTTTCTATTTCTCTTAAAGAAACATTTGAGTTCATAGCCAAATTCTATAAACAAGCCCACAAGTTTTTGAAAACTGTTATTTATTTATTTATTTATAACACGAAATATTTAATTTTTAACATGAAATATTGTATTTATTGAGATTTTTATCTCTATTTAATATAATCATGCATTAAAATTTTGAATTCAAAATCATACAATGAAAATATAAAAATGTTGTTTTCAGAATTTCTACCGTTTGGATCACAGAATACGAAAATAGTTTTGAAAAACACATATGTCAAACACATATTGACTGAATTTAGTGAATCCGAAAACATAAAACATAATATGTATTGCATATTGTTTGCTTAAAAGTGGTGTATGAAATTATCAAGAAAACACTATTAAATTGTGCAAGTATACACAATCTAAGCAGCAAGTGATAAGTAAATTTAATCGGTCTCCTCAGGGATTAGTTGTAGAAATTACACAAGGTTGAGTTGAATTTAATGAGTAAAGGGTAACCAACATAAATGAGATGAATATTGAAATTATAAATTAAAAGTAACAATTGAAATGCTAAGTAATGCATAAGAGGATTAATAAAAGTAAGGCAACAACAACTCAAGTTTAACCAAAACAGTAGAAAGGGGATAGGATTAGGGATGAGATTATGCTTCAACAATCTTAATGCTAGAGCTCAAAACTGCACCAGAGCTCAAAACAGTTTAATTCGTGGAATCTTCCCAGAATTCCTTGCGAGTTAGTCATTCAATTCCCATTAAACACCCTTAATTTAGCTCCTAACTGTTAACACTAGGTGAGTGACTATCCCTAGACTCCTCAATCACCTGAGAGAAGTAAATCTCTTAATCAGAACTAGTGTCATGCCTTGAAATCGGTTTATTCTTCCCTTTCCCAAGTTGGAATAAACAATATTAAGATGAAATGGCCAAACAAACCTTAGTTAAGCAATAAAATCACAAGGCACAAGAGTGAGATTGCAATAAATTACTCTTTTATTAAAGTTGCATCTACATAAAGTCTCATAATCCTCACCCCAAAGGTGATTAGTTCATGGTGATAAGAAAAGACAACAATAAAACAGTAAACCTACAACAATAAAACAGTAAACCTAATGTTAAACATGCTTAAAATGGTATTAGTTACAACATAGAATAGTAAAGAGCAAGAAAACAAAAGAATAAACAGATGAGTGAAGTTCCAAGGCCTCCTTTGGTCCACTACAGCCTCTTTCCAGAAGGGGAATGCTTCCAAACTTGGCTCATATCGATTTTCTTTTGTTGTCTTCTCTCCCAATCGGGGTTTTCCCTTTTTTCTCTTGCCCACACTCCTCAATCCAAAAACGACCAAACAAGGCATTTATATCGTATCCACCTCGAATTAAGGGTTGAATAGACAAGGGGCAATGATATGAAGGCCTCTCATTGGCTCACAGCAGCTGATAAGGCAATTTCTATCCAGCTCAATTAATGAATTTTGTCCACGTGTGCATTCTGCAAACTGATATCAGAATTGAGCTCCAGCAATCTTGATCCTTTAGCAATTGCACAACTTCAACAGCTTGAAATAGACCTTCAGCACTTCATAACATTCCCCAAAACTCCTGTAAACATGGCCAAAATGACAAAATTCAGCACCGAAAAGTACTTAGATGGCCTAAAGGTACTTCAGACTCACTTTGTGACAATTAACATATAAATGTACCTAATTAAGGAGTTAAGATAGTCAAGAAGCTCAAAATACCAAGAAATAATCACAATAAAAGCTCAATCTTAATTCTCATTCTTAGAGCTAACACATACCGACACTAAACTTCTATATTTACAATTTATATTATTAAAATTGTTTGGTTGAAAACCCATCATTTGAGAGAGAGATTAAAAGGGGAAAAATGAATCCACAAAACTCAATTTGAGCCACAGTAAGCAGCTGGAGTGCATATATAGTTGTGGATGCAGACATTTTATTGAGAGGAAAGAATTATTGGATTTTGTGAGTTGATATATATACACACAAATAACTTAGCATTTAGATGAGTGGTTGAAGCCTTTTGGAAGAAATGAAGGGTATTTAATTATGTTAGCAGTTAGGAGAGCATGCCTAGTGTATTATTTGATTTAAACCCCCATTCAAATTCAACTTTATATATTTAAATTCTGACGTTTCATAATGTAGAGGGGGGTTCATAGGCCTACCTTCAACATCAATAATGCTTGAGAAATCTCTCTCAACTGCCACTAAAAAAAAAAAAAAAAAGAACTCTGATTCTAATTAAGTATAGTATAATTAATGAGCAAAAACATGAATCCGTGGGATCAGCCATTGGCCAACGCCAAACCAAGCCATACTGTCTACCTAATACTGGGAGTGGGAGCTTTGTGTGTTTGTCCGCTTTGGATTTGGACTGCTCTTTGATCTCTCCACGACAGCGACAGCAGCTTCTGACATTTGACCAAATCCCACTTTGAATGTTAATGCATAATCTAATCTAATCTAATCTAATCTAATGGATCTTTTTTTTTTCTTGTTCTTGTGAACAACTCCCTGACCCTCACCAATGGCTTCCCATCCTACCACAACTAGAAGCAGCAGCATCAATCAGCAAGCACTTTGACGGGTCGTCCAGCACTTCAAATTAGGCTTAGGATGAGGATGCGGCTGCTTTTTCCCCTGTTTCCGCCCCACTAACAAACTTGACCAAACTGAAACTGAGAGTGGGAACAACTTGACTCGTTCAATGCAAATGGCTTCCATGGCCTCCACTATCTCCACCATTGAAGGCCGCTTCCCCTGCTCTCCACGCACGCAACGACCCGCCAATTCCAACACTTTTCGTATCCTCCCCTCCAGATATTTTGGCAACCCCATTCTCCCGTCGTATATTCCTTCGAATTTCTGCTGTTCGATCAACGGCCTTGCCCACTCCACAATCGAAGCTGGCGATTTCGATATATCCATCGCCTTTCTACCGCTAATTACCTCCAACAAAACAACCCCAAAACTGAAAACGTCGCTTTTCGTGCTCAGTTTGCTGGGTGTCGTGTAACAAGGATCCAAATAACCCATTGTTCCGGCGGGTTGACCGACGTCCGATTGCCAGACGGCCAGCCCGAAATCCGCCAGCTTCAGATTCCAATTCGAATCGAACAAGATATTTTCGGCCTTGATGTCTCTGTGGATGACCAGAGGGTTGGCTTGGTGAAGGAATTGCACCGCACGTGCAATCTGCGTGATGATTTGGAGGCGTTTGAGCCAAGTGAGCGGATTGGGAGCGAGAAGCAAATCGTGGAGGCTGCCATTGGGCATGAACTCCATTACAAGAAGCTTGTTATTGCCAAAGTCAAGACTGGTGCCAAGAAAGTTGACCACCAACGAGTTTCGGCGCAGAGAGGACAACACCCTGGCTTCATTGTCGACCTTGGAATTGTCTGCAGCTGCTCCAAGCTTGCTCTGTAATGGCTTCTTCACAGCAACGACGGTATTGTCGTGGAGTACTGCTTTGTAGACGGATCCATGCGATCCTCTGCCTATAAGTTTGGCAGGCGAGAAGCCATCAGTGGCGTATAAAAGTTGTTGGTAGTCAAAGAACTCAATCATTTCTTCGAATATTGATTTTTGTTTTGTTGAAAGAAAGAATATATGAGTATGAGGGAGGAATATGAATTGAAAGGAAATTAGATAATAAAGGCGGCAGCAGCAGCAGCTTTTGGCAGAGGAAAAAAGAAAACGAGTGGGAAATTATTGAAGAAAGGAAAAACGAAAGAATCTGGGGAGTTTGTGGTGATTCTGACGGGGCAGTCGAGGGAACAGAGCCATGCCCATTAGCGTTTAGCATGAGCTACTTCGCTTTATTGTTATTGGGGCCTCCACTTTCAATTCCATCTCAATTTCTCCGCTCTCTTTCTTCTTTCTGTGTGTAATTTAATTTAATTTAATCAAATCAGCACCAGCAGGCGCTCTGTTGCGTTGACATCCTTCCGCATCTTTTTTTTTTCTTTTCTTCTTTTAAAATTTTTAAATAGATTTGAGGATTTGAGATTTTGCAAGCATTGACATATCTAATTACCTTCTTATATCTACCAATGCTTCTATTTAACACATCAAGGGTTATTCACATGGCCCATTAAATTCCAATTATTTTTCATATAAATCTAGGGCTAGTTGTGTAATATTAATGGCGTAGTTTCTATTATTGCTTGAATAGTTTTGGATTTTCTAATGTTTTGGGTGGGTTTGTTTGCAGGCTGAACGGAGAGCATGGAACCCCAGACAGCCCAACTATGTTTGAAAGGCCAAAGCCCACAAACACGATTCGATTAGTTGAGAGAAAGAGATGGGCCCAGGCCCAACGAAGCAGATTAAGAAAGCCCAAAATGACCGATTGGGCCTTGGAGGTATGGGATCCATAGTTAGGCGCAATCAGAGGCGGCTGGTTCGGAGAATTGGGCTTGAAATCCCCGCCGTAAGTAATGTTAGAGAAAATGAAGTGATTGATTGGACATTGAGTGGAAGAGGGGAATTGAAATGATGAAATCATGTGAGATACACGTGCGAAGGAATGCAATCATTTCATTTGTTTTGAGGGTCCACACCTTTGAACCGCACCGCACAATGACGTATCTCTATGTATATTATGAATTACTTCCTCTGCCTCTGCGTCGGGGCGGGGCGGGGCCCCTCAATTTAAAGCTCGGGATTAACTTATCAATAATATATATCACTACGTTTTACACTTCTTTTTTCTTTTTAAACTTAAATTATATTACTTTTATTTTTTAAAAAATAAAATTGCATTCTCATCCCTCCCTATATTTTATTTTATTAATCCTATCGGATGATAAAATAAAGTTAAAAAATTATAGCATCAATGAAATAGATAAAAGTAGAGAGGTGAAATGAAGACGGTATAATTTAAGAGTTTTTCTTTTATTTTTGTTTTGAGAGACAAATTCGTTGGCAATCAATATTAATGATTTAGGAACGTGAACTTGCTCAATGATTACATAGCATTCAACTTTCTATAGGCTGTAAATAAGTAAATGAGATTTTGACTTTTACATGACTTCCGTCTTTTTTGGCATGGCATCTTTTGGTGCGCTATGTTTCTTTTTTCCCTAACTTTCTTTTTTTTTCGATTAAAAAAAAAGTGGCAGTTAAATTTTAAAATTGTATCCCTCTTATCTATTTATTTTTTATTTTTACAATCTCTTGACAAAATGTAGGTGGTTGGAAATTCAAACTTTTGATCTATTAATTAATAGTACATAATTTATATGCTTGGGTTGACAATTCTATTTTTTTTTTCTAGAAATATTGTATATTTATCTAAATATCTTAATTCTCACCTTTCACATTTTGTTCAACTCGAAAAAAAAAGTTTTCTCTCTATTGCCCATATATATTATAGAGTATTTATAATATATATTATAGAGTATTTATAAAGAGTGTGTGTATGTATATAATCGGTTCATTTTTTACAAAAGGAATTTAATTTTATAACTTTTTTTTATTTGTTATCAGTTATCACATATTTATCTTAAAAAAAAAAAAACAGAGTTGTCATATCACATACTTTTTATAAGTAGTTGTTTATATTGTAATTTGTTGAAATGTGAGTAGGATAGTAAATAAGTTACTAAATCACATCAATACATTAATGAGTTTTCTTTTTAGCACATACATTAATGACTGTTTTTTTTTTCTATGGGCAATAACGATGAATTAAAGTTAATGAATCACGATACTAAATTGATTATTTGTTAGTTCTCTTTATTAGCAATCTAGTCATTTTTTTGGACTACTATATTTGCGGTTATTTGAGCTCATCTTTGATAGTTTGGCAAGTAACCCTATTTTATAATTTGAGTTGAGCAACCGTGAAGGTAAATAAAATTACGTACCTATTATTGAAAAAAATAATAAAGTAAAATTACGTACCTCGATGGGTAATTCAGATCCTATATTTAAAAAAGGAATATAAATTATTACCCCTATAACTACGACAATTTCCAGCTATTGGGGATAGTACCTTTCGCCATTCAAGACATGTGTCATTCCTTAATTTGCCAGGCCCGTTGAGAGTTTTTAAGTTAATTTCGTAATAATTTAGTGTTTATACAAATTTTGTAATAATTTAAGATAACTTTGTAGTTTTTTAATTTTTAAAAAATTATTTCTTATAATTGCTCTACAATAATTTTCTCTCAATTGATGAAACATCGAATACTTAGTCAAATTTTAAAAACAATAACAAGTTTTTTATTTTTTTTTCCTTTAATTTTGAAAACATGACTTTTTTTTTTAAGACGTAAGTAAAAAATAGATAATAAAACAAGTGAATTCTTGAGAGTAAATGTGAATTTCTAACCTAAATAAAGGATATAAATTAAAGTAAGTATATATGATACAAAATAGAATTATTGGTGTTGTAAAAAGTTTTCGAAGTCTTCAATTAAGGTTAAGGGAAAGATCGAGTGTAAGTGGGACTCATTGTAGGTTTCGTGAAGCCTCATAAACTCAGCTTGCCTTTTAAAGGATCGACATCTATCCTATCTATGGAGCATAAGATGCTCATCATACGTAAATATGACATGATACAAACAAGCTAAAGGAAGCACGAATTACCCATACGTGACAAACATGTAAGGCACATAATTTTTCAAATGTATTGCCCACAATAGAACGCAATTATGTGAGTAGGGGCGTAATAAATGAAGGAGATTTTTAAGATCCAATAAAGGAGAAAAAAAATGGAGAGGGGTTAAACATATGAAAGCAAATTGGGAGTAATGTAAAAACAGTAAAAAAGTAAATATAAAGGGTTTCGGTAGGAATACATTAAAAAAAAATAGAGAATTGAGAATTAAATAAATTTGATGAAAAGTCAAATGAGTAGAATCAATATTAAATGAGGAAAGAAATTGACTTTGCAAGGGGTTTAACACATGACCACTTGCTCTGATACTATCTTAAATCACCAATCAAACCAAAAGTTTAAGCTTAAATAGTTTGAGGTAAATTTAATTATATGAAGATAGTCTAACACTCACATTAATTTATATAATAAGATACATCATAGCTATAGAGGATAAGGGTAATGCTTTCATCATTTTTTTTTTCTTTTCTTAATAAAAATTGCAATGAATGATTTGTTAGTCCATTGAAATATAGTTTAGTGTTATCTTAAAATAGATGTTTTACCATCCAAATATACATATATATGTATATATTATAGATAAAAGAAAAATAACTTTTGGGAATCTAAAAAAGAAAAGTAGAAATAATGTAATTAAAATTAAAAGAGTAAAAGTAAATAAAGAGGGAGAGTTGGGAACGTGGGAAAAGGGGAAAGTGAATAATTGGAGGGGAAAATGAAAGAAAGAAAGGAAGGGTAAAGTGAGTGGGAACAGAAAGAAATGAGGATCACCACTGGAAATCATCATTGATGGGATCTGCATCTGCTACTGCTACAATTCCTAAATTTGAAGTATAATATATAATAATAATAATAATACATATATATATATATATATATATATATATATATATGGTCTACGGTTGTACAATGGTGTGTGTGTGTTTTGTTTGACAAGACTCAGTACAGACATTACAATTAATTACTCTCCACTCCAATTATTTTTCAGCCCCACAATCTCTGACAACCCCTTTCTCCCTCTCTTTCTCTTCCCTCTTTTTCTTTTTCAATTCCCCTCCTCCATCCCACACACTCAGCTACCACCCATCTTTTTTAATTCTTTTTACTCTTCTGTTTACAGTACCATCCATCACTCAATTTCAAAACCAACCAATCCCCCCTAAATTTAATCACCATTCATTCTACTTAATTTAATAATGAAATCAAGAGTTACATATAAAAAATGTCCAATCAACTCAAAATTTTAAATTTATTTAAAAAAAACCCATATAATTAATAGGAACACTAAAATAGAAAGACAAAATGTGTGACCAAACAAAGCATAAAGGTATGGTAAAATCAACAGTTATTTTCAGTGTTTTTTATCCAGTGAAAAACACACACATACAGTATAATTCTCAGGCTTGAACTGTCCTTCAGCAAATCCTACGCTGCTCTGCTCTGCTCGCAAATAATACACTAGTTATTTATTTCCACTTTTGTCTACACACCTCGTTTCTCCTCAATTTTTATTTTTATTTTTTATTTTTTTTTATAAGCCCTCCCAAGTCCCACCTACTTTTCATCTAGGATTCGTTTTATGCTCTACCGTGGCTGTGTTGTTTAAAATAAATTGAATGGCATCTAATATTTCAAATATATAAATTCGTCAGCTGCAAGATTAAGATACTCTTGCTGTCTTGCAGATATACATTTGGACTATTCATAAAATATTTTTCAACTGAGGAAGTTTATGATTTCAAAATTGGTAACATTTCCCTTCTTTATTGGAAAAAGGAAGAATAATATATATTCCCTCCATCGCATTTGTATTATAATAACACGCAATAAAATAAAATTAAACAAGACGGGGAAGACTTTGATCAACCACTGTGGCATAGAATGTGGAGTGTGGCGTGGATAAGACCATGATTTTCATGTGATGCGATTCATATATATAGATATATATAGATATTATAATATGGTAAAAAAATAGATTGGGAAAATGAAGTAGTATTAGAGAAATGACGGTAAAGACAAAACAAAAAGGGAGAGAGTAGAGAGAGAAGAGTGTTTGGTGAGTGTTAGGTTTGTTTTGCAGTGAGCAGAAAAAGTGGGATGCGAAAAGACGGAGAAGGGCATATGGGAGGGGAGGGTAGAATTGGGAATTGAGGGGGCCGGGGGTGGAAATAGGAAATTAGGAATAATAGGAGAAGAGAATGCGTAGGGAAAGGGAAGGGGTCAAAGGTAAAAGTAAAAGGAAAAGAAAAAGGAAGGGCGTAAGTAAAAAGAAAAGAAAAGAAAAGAAAAGAAAAGGGGTGAAAAATGTAAGAAAGGAAAGGAAAGGAAAGAGAAATGAGATTCCTGTTGAGAGATTCCGATCGGAGCCACGAGTGGGCTCCGACGATGCTCTTGACTTAATTTTGTAAGTGTAGTGTAACTTGTAAGTGGTTGGTTAATAGTTATAGTGTTTGAAGGGGAGAGAGAGGGTCCCCCTCCCCCACCTGCTACTAGTACTGCTGCGACTCATCTATTTATCTCTCTTAGCCTCAGGTTCAGAGAGAGATCCAAATTTAATTAAAAGAAAGACAAGAGTCAATCAAAAACTCATACTCCTTCCTTCTTAATTAATTAGGTCCGGTCCAGTCCAATCCAATCCAATCCAATCCGCCCTTAGCTTGCAACTGCAAAACCCATTTCAAAAACAAACCGGCCGGCGATCTCCTTTCTCTTTTTCTCTCGGAGAGGGTATTTAGAAATTAGAATATAGAATCAGCACAGCACAGGAGGAGGATATCATATAAGAATTAGGTTATGATGAGGGGAATGAAAGAGAGAGATAGATAGAAGAAGAATAATAAGAAGTGTCTACATAAAAAGAAGAGGTAGAGAGAAAGAGAGAGTCAAATTAAAGTAAAGGAAGGGGGAAGGGGGAAGGGGGAAGGGGGAAGGGGGTTTGATCCCCACCAAAACCAAATGGAACTTACAGATATGCAGCAAAGCAACAAGCAGCAGCAGCTTGACAACAACACCGCTCCCCCTCATCTCCACCATCACCACCAAAACCAAAAACAAAGCTCTTCAAAATCCCAATCTCCATCTCCTCAGCAGCAACAGCAAGTTCATGTGGTCCCTTTCGATGGCAGATCACCAGGTCCACCCTTCATGGGCTCCATCTCCACTACTCTTCTCTCTCTCCCTTCTTCTTCTTCCAATTCTTCCTCAACCTCCGCCCTCACTACCACCACCAATAACCCTTCTCCCCGATCCGCCTCCAATTCCAACGCCCTCAAGCGATCCACCAAAGATCGCCACACCAAGGTCGACGGTCGCGGCCGCCGCATCCGTATGCCCGCCACTTGCGCTGCTAGGGTTTTCCAGTTGACTCGAGAATTGGGTCACAAGTCCGACGGCGAGACCATCGAATGGCTTCTCCAGCAAGCCGAGCCAGCCATCATCGCCGCCACTGGCACCGGTACAATCCCTGCCAATTTCTCCTCCTTGAACATCTCCATTCGTAGCAGCGGATCCACCCTCTCCGCCCCTCCCTCCAAATCCGCCCCCCATTCCTTTCCTGCCGCTTTGGCTCTCGCTCACCATCCCCACGTCTACGACGAAGGCTTCGCACACGCTGCTTTGCTTGGCTTTCACCACCACCACCATCAGCACCAACAATTGAATCTAATGTCGCCCGATCAAATTCCGGAGGCCCTCCCCAGCGGTAGCGCTGGAGGAGACTCCACCGATAATTATATGAGAAAACGCTTCAGAGAGGATCTGTTTAAAGAGGATACACAATCTCAAGGGGAGAGCAGCGACGGTGCTGGATCTCCCAAAGCAATTAAGAACGATCAATCATTACAGAAACAACAGCAGCAGCAGCAATCAGCATCTTCGGGGATAATCCGACCAGCGACGGCGATGTGGGCGGTGGGTCCGGCTCCAAGCAGTGGAGCTAGCAACACGTTTTGGATGTTGCCAGTGACAACAGGTAATTCAGGCGGGGGAAATGTGGGGAGTTCTGGGGTGGGGGGTGGTCCTTTGGAAGCTCAGATGTGGCCATTCTCGACGAGTTCAAACACATTGCAAGCGCCATTACATTTCATGCCAAGGTTCAACATCCCTGCTGCTGCTGCTGCTGGTGGTGGGGTGGAATTTCAACCAGCTGGTGCAGGCGGAGGAAGTGGAAGAGCCAGCCAATTGCAACTGGGTTCCATGTTAATGCAGCAGCAGCAGCAACAACAACAAGCAGCACTGGGAGTGGGAGTATCAGAGTCGAATTTGGGAGTGTTGGCTGCTCTTAATGCTGCATATTCGAGGGGAGGTTTGAATATGAATTCAGATCATCATCCAATGGACCATCATCCCAACGCAAATGATAGCGGGGACGAAGCTCCAAACAGTTCCCAATGACAACAACCAAGCAAAGCAACCCCCACTTTCATTCTTTCTCTCTATAAATTAAAAAAGAAAAAACAGCTTTACATTATAATTTTTAGCATTCTACCTTTGCTAGTCTTCCACGGGGACGACGACTACTACTACTACCGATTGTTGGGGTTTTTAATGCACATTTTCAAGTCGTGTTTATTCCTATCAATTCGATCACTGATTCAACAACAAGAAAATTCAAAGGATTTATCATCTGGGGTTTTTTTTTTTTTCCTTCCATGTCTTTTTAATTATGATTAGGTTAATTAATCTCTTGTGTGAGAATTTTTTTTCTTTTTTTGCTTATTGATGGATTACATGAGGAGATTAGGTACATGATTGCGAGGAAGACTGTATATATAATATAGGAGGAGATTTTTATTCAATATATATGTTTTAACTAGAATATTTTTTCTTTTTTCTTTCTTTTTTTTAATGTACAAGAAATGCATTGAAAAAGGAATTTCATTTGAGGGAGAAAAAAAAAAGAAATGAAAAACTCAAAAGAGAAAGTTCTTTGTGGCTAAGATGTGTTGTTTTTTTTTTTCCCACTTTTTGACCCTTCACTGCATAAAAAAAAGCATCTCCTTTTTCCATCCCATCTCTCTAGAACCAAAGTTTTTTTTTTTTTTTTTTTTTTTTGGGTGCTGTTATTAGATTAGATTAGATGCAAACTTTGAATTAATAAAATGTAAGTGTTAAGTTATCTCGAATCTCCATGAATGGAAATGGAATACAGTACAGGACAAGGAAAAGAAAAGAAACCCGCTGGTGCATGCTGTCTGTAACATACACACACACACAGGATGCAAAATCCCACATGAATGCGTCCAACAAGAACAAGATAGAACATAAATTCATTTTTTTTTTTAATTTTCCAAAATTTCTAGAGATATAAATCATAATTATATATCATAGAAAGAATAAACAAAATAGGGTTTCTCACTTTCTCCATCTGGCTTATATGCATGGATGAAATTTACCTCCCACCAGAGTAGAAATATACAATTAATTATTTCTAAATAAAAATATTTAGAAATAATGAATTTAATTAGGTTGTCGATGCCTCATAATATGTACAACAGGTTTTTTCTTAAAACCATTTCACTTCCTTTTCATTTATCGCATACCAAACATCCCATAAAGGAATGATAACTTGCGCCACGATATGTTTCTTTTAGTAATATGATTTAAAGTTCATTAACTATAGTAAATACAAGTATATCTTAACAATCAAAACATTTACTTCATTCCCTATTCAAATTTCAATCCCATTTGTTGTATAAAAAAAAGTTCGTTAAATGTAAAAATACGTATATTAGAACATATTAGCTAACTCTTAAATATATATAAACTGACCTTTTAGTTTTTAATGGATTGAATTGTTAGATAATTAAATGCATAATACGTAAACTGGTTGAATAGCAAGTGCAACATGTCGCGCGTGAAATATTTAGTCCTTGATTTAAATTTTATAATAAAAGAATTATTCTATCACATCAATATTATAAATGAAAAAAAAAAAAGAAGAAGAAAAATAGAAGATTTGAAATGTATTGAGAATTAAATGCAAGAGTAGAAGAGAAAAGGGAGATGGGCAAAAAGTCGTCCGTTGGGTTTGCATTGCTACAGTATATGAAGAATAAATCCAAATGGGCAATTTGTAATTTAATGGAGTCATCATTTCCTGTTCAATTCAGTTGTCCCCACACCACACCCACATTATTGCTTTGTATCAATCTCTAACCTATTCATATATTTATATTTTGTACACACTCCCTCACAATTCGTTTTTATCTTTTATATATATTTTTTATTTTTCTTTTGAGAAGAATATTTGTCATTTTTCTTTTTGGAAACAAATGTTCAGAGACCCCAAAGAAAGAATCAAAGAACCTCCAAATCTTTCATTTAATTTTACAAAAAAAAAAAAGAATTCCGAAAACCACTGCATGTCAAGTCAACTAAATTTATAAATACATCAAAGCATAATACCCAATGAGGAGACAGACGAATTTTTATTTGTTTTAGCTCAACAAATATGGACAGTAAAATTGGAATTCAAATAGAAGGGGAAAAAAAAAAAGGTGTGTTGGTTGGAGATGATGGATCTGTGTGTGTCCGTAGTAGGTAGGCAAAGGCATGGTCAGGACTCAAGAAAGTACATTTAATTTAACATAACATCTGGAGCGGGTGGAAGAATTAAATATGGAGCTTACACGCTTCACGTGGTCCAATCACATTCTTGTTAGGTCCTATCAGTAATATTGCAATATAGTCATATAGGGCATTGGTGGAGACTAGAGAGTGGTCAATAAACCTTTATTCTTACTTTTTAATTCTATATATATATATATATATATGCCAATCCCGTTGCTAAGCTAAGCCCATTTTCCAGTTTCTCACTGAGCTTCATAATTGAGAAAGATAATACATCAATCTGCAGATGTAAATCAACTCAAGTTCTTTTTCTTCTTTCCAATTATACCAAGAATCAATTTATCTTCTTCTCACTACCAACTTTCTTTGAGGACAATTGTATGCTCAATCCATCAACTCAGACACAAGATTGCAGAACGATTCTTATAAACTGTACCCACGACCAAGTCTATTCATAATTATATCATTTACAAATTGAAGTGAAACGATGGGTTGAGACAGTTTTCTAGTAAAAATAATAAATGATTTACACTCAGCATGCCACATTCTTATCTATCCGCACAAATAAGTTGCATGTACCTATATCATCTGTTACCTATTCGATATTCCAAAGAGCAACTGATCTTCCGAACTGCGTCTATGAATCAGCATATGGTTCATCTTCACCTATGGCATTGTTTCATGTATGGATAAGGAAGAAATTACTCGTAGCATCTGACTTGAGCCACTTGGATTCTGCTCCATTAGACAGATTGAGAATTGAGATACTGCAGCGATAGCTTCATAAATAAATGAACATGCAGGAAACATTCTGCATAGAGGGAAATGGCTACTGAATTTTGGCTTACTGTTCATAAAACGTATACGCATTGACCCCGTCTCCTGGGCTCATTATAGTTCCTTGTTTTGCTGTATCTTTTCTTGTGATTCGCGAGGGAAAATAGTCAATAGCTTCATCCTGCAAACCCAATCAACATGGGCGAAAAACATTGGCAGGCTATACGTAAATTTCCTTACTTCAGAGACAGTTCTAATCTATTATCTAATAAAGTTCAAAGCATCTCAGAGTTAATGTTTCTCAGGTTTCCATTCGGTGGTTCATTCTTTACAATTTGTTGTACTGCTAATGAATTTCTAGTGGAGCCTCCTAGAAATACCTATACTACAGACCACCAAGTCATAACCTCACCAAATAAACCTCTATCTATGATTTTCGTGAAGATGAGTTTTTCTCTTTTGTTGTTTTCCCCCCATTACAGTTCCAGAGAGATTTTTGCAGCATTTGTTTAACATTAAAAACATCATTCCTCGCCACATTTAATCAACTTCTATTCTATAGAGATCACAATAAATTCTCAGAAATCCGAAGGTTACCCAACTAGCCTCAGTAAATCTTTATTTTTTTTTTTTTTGCAAATACAAGTTTAGGGTGAAGAAGATAGCTCACGATAATGTATTTGCAGCATAAAAAATTGGAAGCCTCCCCAGTCCCACACATTTCCAAGTTGTTCTCTGTGAATAAATATCCTGCTCCGCAACTGAGCCCGTGGCTGTCAGAACAAACTGACAAGCATATGTTGCAAAAGCAAGGGCCGTAAGAAGTGAGAATTTCAGGAAAGAGAACATTGGTACAAAATTTAATGGAAACGAGTTTGTGTGTGTGAAGAGCATGAGAGAAGGAAAATGGTTCAACTTACCAGTGGAAATAGGATAGCCATTACTCCATAGCTCACAAGTGGTGAGAAAAAAAATATAGCAAGAACGCAAGGGCTACCTGGAATGACCATTAAACAGGCATGTCTCATACTTCTCAGAAGTATAAATGAATTGTCACAATTCACAACTATGGAACACTAACATGACAAAGAAAAGAGAAATGAGCTCAAATTTTAACTAATAATTAAAGACATGAGCCTTACGTCATGCAGAGAAGTAAAAAACACTCTTAAGATAGGAAATAAAACAAAACGTAATGAGAAAGAATCTCAACACCATCAAATACCATCTCAATATTTGCTTATAGAACCATTGCTCACATTTGTAACAATTTTGTCTACCAAAGAATTAGATATTACTGCCAAAAGCAAGGATGTGCCACTTGAGAATTATAATCGTGGTTGTGTTAACTTAGGGAGTGAGACAAGCCAGCAATAAAGGAAACCCTAAAATGATTGTAACATATGGATAAAATCTCGAAGTAAAAAGAGGAAACTTGGAAACCACACCTTGAGCTAAGCTTGATATTGAAACTCTTAACTCTTATCTCTTTACCTTCCTCTCCAACGATTATAATAATTTTTTCTTAAATCAACTATGTGAAGGTGGGGATTCAAACCTTTGACCTCAAGCTTTAATAAGTTGAGCTATGCTCATGTTAGCTCCACTTATTTTAAATATTCCAACCCATAACTAACGAACTTAGTACACCTCCTAACAAACTAACTCAATAGCCATCTCACTGACAAAGAACTTATCTTTATAATCTACTTTGATATAATATGGAGCTGTATTGGTATAATTTACAGCAGACTTTCCTAACTAATCTTGACGACTGAAAATTCACAAAATATAGCAACTAAAACTAAATAAATCGATCAAGTCATGGAGTCTTACCAAAACCAGCAAAGAAAGCCCAGTTAGACTCAAAAAAGTCTAGCCTCCTATCAAGACTCACTTCTGAAAGGTTCCACTTGTACCTACAAGTTAAAGAATTGAATTGAATAGTTCACCAAGTGAATAGTCGATGCACATCATAAGTTATAAGGGCAAGCACCACATACTCAAAACAATAGTAGGCATACATCCAAGAAAGAAGCAGAAAATTGAGTGCCTTTCCCACGTAAGGCAAGAAACCTGTAGCATAGACCTACATGTATCAGAAAACAAGACTCTTTTTGAGAAATTGGATACGTGTAGAATAACGTAAATGTGCATATAACTGCAAATAAGCAATTCAGCTTCTACAAATGCTCACAATAAAAGAAAGATAATCATACATAACCAAATCAAGTAGAAAGAAACAAATATAACAGCATCAGGGAAAAACAAAATTTCAAAGCTATTACCTCAAGGAAGAAGGAGTTGATCAGAAGTAAAGAATATAGCTGTTCTCCTATTCCTATTACAACCCTGGAAAAATTTTAGGTCAAACAAGTATCAAGCAAAAAAGTACATCAAACAAGCTGCAAAGAACATTTCAGAGATCACCAATGACCAAGTTAAAACCTACCTCCCCAATCCATTTGATCTTTCAGTTTGAGCAGCATTGGAAGATCCCTCGTTTTGTCTTGAGGGGTCCACTGTGGTTGGCTCAGATTGTCCCATTGCAGCAAAGCCATGTTTAGCAATATCATTGTACCTGGACCAGAAAGAAACTCTTTAAAAGCTTCAGACCAAACAAATAATTACGTTAAGAAAACTACCAATAGAACACTTTCCATCTGGATGCAACGAGTGTATCAGGCGTCCATCAGAAATTTAAATGTAAAAGTTAACTGAATGGACTGTTATATCTAAAGTTAACATGCAATTAAAAAACTCAATCACGGAACCATGTGGCTTGAAGAGTTCATAACTAATAGAAACTTAGTTAACCAAAGTTGAGGCAGAATTGATAAAACAAACGTGAGAATGTTAAAGAAAATAGAAGGGAAACGTATACCAGATATTGCTCACAATGAAGCTGAAAATGTACAATGGATAAAACCAGAACAACTGCAAGCAATATTCAAACAAACAATCAGTAAGTAAAAAAATGAGACGACCACAAAATAAATAAATATGTTATCCAAGGTTCTCTAGTGAATCATGTTTCAGTTATTATATATAAACCAGTTAAGTACAATGATCATATTTCTCAACCATATTGAAACAGCAAAGAAATTGTCCTGTCAAACAGAAATATTATAATCCATAAGAATATTACTGAGCTCGGCCACAAAAGGGAAAGTTTATAAGCGCAATTTTAAATGTAGTACGCTATTTTCAATTAACTTTGACAGAAACGATTGCCGGAAAGATTAAATAATCTGTGATGCATGCTGGAGAAACAACTTCTTAATTAGCTCCACAAGTAAAAACATGGCATCAAATACGTACTTACATAAAAAAGTTGTATCAGTCCAAGACGTAAGAAGGAATATAATTTTAAAGTACCACCAAATGCGCCCAACTTGTGAGAATTAATCATCGATTGCTGATCAGGTAATATCCATTGTAGGGTTGGGATGACAACAGAGTTCAGGATCAATAGACTGCAAAAAGAAGCAAGAAAGGTGCTGACTTGATACTGGGAAAGTGCTGATAAAAACTTGATGATGTGATCTATCATATTTGCCGCCATTGTGCTTGCTCGAACATACATTACAAAAAAAACCTAAACCATAGTCCACGAGACCCAAGAATCTGGAGATCCCCCCACCCCCAGAGAGAGAGAGGGAGAAAAACTTTAAGGAAAGAGTCTAGAAGTAGGTTCCTGACACAGTTCGATTAGACCACTGCCCCAAGAGCCAAAACTTAGTTTAGATCCAAGACTTACTTAAATTATCTTATGAAATATAATATTAAATTTTAAGACAATATATGCATAAATTGACAAAGATGGAAGCAAAGTTCCATATCAATCAAAGGAAGAATATTGCGAGTTTATAATTATAATATCCCCATTGAATTAAAAACAAATTCGTGCTACAAGGCCTTTTGATAAGAATTTGAAAATAAATTCTTATTGAATTAAGTTCAAATTAGATAGCTTTATCCTAATGTAGAGAGAAAGGGTGCATGTTCCTAACATAAACTAGGCTGTGTGTGTGTGAGTTAATAAGTTCTTCAAGAGCGTAATTCAGAATTTCAGATGCACAACAGAAGAGCCAGTCATAAAGGAAAAGAGGCTGTTTATTTCAAACGGGGTAGTGGGATCAAGAGTAAATGACATATCCCAAAAATACTGCATACAGAGAGAGAGGGCAGAGTAGAATTACCTTCCTAAGAAGATCAAACCATTCAATAAAAAACACTGACCAGTTCGGATCAAAAGCTTTTTCGACCTGAAATCCATTTTCAGATGATATTATAAAAAGTAGCAAATAAAAAAAAAAAACAAGCACATTCCATAGTATAAAGAAGTAGAGAAATTCCTTTTTTTTTTTCTTTCCACCGTGACTGCAACACCTGGATTATCTATTATACACCCTTGAGAAAGCTTATTGACCTCAATCAAACGCAAAAAAAGGGGGAACATAATAAATCATGTTCATAGACTCCCACTCCAGTAATCTCAGCAATAGAAAATCAAAGTGTGAAGTTGAAGTACAAGTGGAAGGCGCGAGATGGCACCTCCGACAGAGGATCACAACACGGTGAAGACAACAGGCGTCAATGAAACCCCGAAGCCATAGTTGAAAAGCCCTTCTTAATCTTTCTCCAAGATCCTTAATCCATGGTCCAGCAGCATCCATCGTTAAATGTAGAGAAAATCAGAAACACCAAAATGCTTTGGAAAGAACAATTCAGTCGCAGCTGCCTCAAGGTCCAAGATAGTCAAGGACTCGAGATTAACTAGTTCAGTTCGCTTCACATCGAAGGCAACGATAAGATTACCCGCGCCACGCTTATTGCCACCAAGACGACGACGTTTATTTGGAATTGCACATACCTGACTTTGGGGTATTTTTGACAATATAGAATATTTTTTTATCAGTACTTTGGGCTCAAATTCCAATCTCGAATAAATAGTCATTGATCGAATCAAATCTAAAGATAAATTAATTTGTATTAAAAAGAAAAAAGTTACTTGATTTATTTACAGCCACAAAATTTTCAAGTATTACTACTAGATGCTAAGCCGGAATCTTTGAACTCAAAATAAATAAATAAAGCCTAAAGGTGCCTGAATCATTAACACAATCGCCAACTTCTTCGGATAGTTTAAGTAAATTTGGTCGATTCTAATCCATTTGGTTCGATATTAATTAGTTTCATTGGCTTTAGTCAATTTTTGTTGGATGGAAAATTCGATTTTTCCAAAAATCAAATTGCTCTGCTACGACCAGAAAAAGCCAAACTGAACCAACACTATAATATGAAGCTATGTAATCCGACATTCAGACTACAGTTAAATGTACTATTTAATTGGCATAAAGAAATAGTCTTAGCACCAGAACATTTTCCAGTTACATGTCATAGTCTTTTTTTTTTTTACTGAGACTCCACATTACAGTTTGCTTCTGAGAATGAAATCCCTGCTTCAAATAGAAAGAAGAAGCAGAAGCTGGTTAATTCCAAAGAAGAAGAAGAAGAAGAAAAGAAGCTGGAGGGGGCCTGAGGAACTAAAAAAGTTTCTCCTTTCGGGGCCATTGGACCCAAAATATATGAACTTGATATCTCTCAAATTAGTCTATTTGTAAATAATGGCTGTAAAATTACAATCATGTTCATATACGAGGAGAGAATTTGTATGCACAATGTAACTGCCGAAACTGCAATTACCAATAAAGAAATTACTGGTACAATTGAAGAGGGAAAGAAAATCAAACGAAGACATTTCCCGCTTCTATAACAGTTTTTCTTTAAAGAATATGATCAAATTGAGAAGGCTCAAAGAGAGAATCATATCAATTCATGGCAACCTCATGGATTCTTGCCGTCTTAGAGGTATGCCTTCCAAACCATTATATCCATCATCCTCTTCCACGTGCTTGGGAAGTCGTATCGGTGATGACGTCGATAAACCTGTCGAATTTGAAAACCGAACACCGGATTCTAAAGTAAGATGAGGTACGTATAAAGCGGTCAACAGTTAACTAAAACTCAGTGGATAAAGGTCATGTTTGACCAAGAATGTCACTGCCAGCCAATGTTTCAGTAGAATAATATAAAAGAGCATACCATCAACCATGTCCTTCGTTTTATGAAGAAGAAAGGTTCCTGAAAGAATAGTCACAAATCCACACAATTCTGTGATAACTTGTGTTGGGCTCTGCCTATCCCAATCCTGAAAGTGAATAAGCAAAAACAATTTTTGCCGCTGTCAGCATCAACATCTTACGGTGAAAAATAGCAAAGAGGCGGAGAGCAGTTGTATCTTGTATGAGCCTAAAGACAGTCTAAAAGCAGATAAATATGGTGTATGCTTCTTAGATATGCAGATAATAATACAACCTAAATCAATTAAAGATAAAGATTGTGATATTAAATAAACATTTACAGCTTGCTTTTTCACACATTCTCATTGAGAAGCGCATCCTAACAAGTGTATTAATTACCAATTGATTGCTAACAAAATGTCGGATCATATTATGAATATACCTTAAACATGATAACACTTGCCAAAATGGTCAGTGATGTGAACATCACGTAGTATATGGGAGATACAACAGCAGTGTTAAAAGTATCAAGAGCCTGCAATGAGAAGGAGAAGAAAAGGTAAAACAAATATCGCAGGAGTCTTGATAAATCATTTCTTTTTTGTGTTAAATTATTAAATCAAAATAGGTATACTAATTTTCAAATTGAATGGACCAAAAGCTGCATGAAAAAAGTGGCAGTGTATTTATGGATTATCAGTCTACTGTATTTCTTATTATAGCAGGAAGATTCTCTCCTGTTAAGTTCATATAAACTCTGCAGGATCAACAATGGGAATGAAGAGAATGGATCTGTCAAAGATAGCAGCAGAAAACAGGAGAAAAAAATATATGGTTACCTTGTTCAGATAATTCATCTGGGTAAGCAAAAATGTGGTTACAATTATAGCAAAAATCCAAGTTTGCGGATAAACAAGCTGATTTACTCCAGATAATGTCAACTTCATGGCAATTCCAAGAGCTTTAACACCCATAACCTGCATGGAACACTATTTTTTCCTAACCACGTCTAGGATGTAAAGGAAAGGAAACATAATGAGCAGTTTATTACATGGCATCATACTCATACTTACCGATAAAGAACCTAATAGGGAACAAACTCCAATATATACCATTATGTGTGTCTGGCCGTATTGAGGTATAAAGTGGAATATAAGTATAATTGCAGAGGTTATGACCAGAGTCGCATACAAAAGAAAAGCTGCCATGAAAAAAAGGTTCACTGTTGTAAATTTTTTAACTCCATGAAACATGAGTGAGGAAAACAAGATAATATACTGAAATGAAACAACTGATTCCAGGCAGCATGCTTTGTACCTGGCTCCATTGCCATTTGCCAAACTTCTGTCACAGATTCTATTTCACGCTCTTGGGGAGCATGAAGAACAATGGTTGTGGAACCCACCACACATAGAATACAACCAAGAACTCCAAAAATATGTAGCTTCTCCCGTAAAATGATATGTGCAAGAACAGCACTGTAGGAAGAGATAAAAAATTAGCATCGAATCCAACAAAATAGAAATTTTAGTTTGAGCAATCTTTGAGCCATGCCTGATTATTATGCTGAGAGCTCCAAGGGGAGTGACTAGTAAGGCTGGTGCAAATGCATATGCCACAAAATTAGCAATTTCTCCAACAATCACTGTTGAAACGAGGGTAATCCATCAGATCTAAATCCAAATTCACTTTTCAACTACAGCCAACAACTATGAAAAACTCATTTGGTTAATGATTAGTGCATAAAAAAAGCTTGCATTTGAAATTTCTAACTTTGGTCAAGTCCATAATGATCCTATTAATTAAAGAGACAACAGACGTCATAGAGATTCATCTAGAATCCATAAGTATCATTGAAAGTTAGAAATATCTTATAAACAAAGAACAATAGATAATCAAAGTAGCTGTCAAGAAGCAATGTTCCAACTGGTTTGGGAGTACAGATCAGTTACTTTTGGAATGTTTTAGCCATGGAAGTATTGATACTGTCCTAATTGAACTCTTAAACATCAATAACCAATCGTAAAGTATGTTTACAACTCACTTGTTATCATCCCCAACCACCATAATGGCTCGTATAAGTAAGTAAATCCGCCAGCTCCTGTAAGGAATCAATCAGCAAAATTATAACAAAACTAAAAGAAATCAAGCACTTCCCCAAAGTATATGATTGATTACGGACTACGAAAATAACAAAATACATCGAACTGAAAGAGTGGCGGACTTGCTGAAGTTGATATAGCGGGAAGTTATTAGTAGATTCAATGATACCCCCTTCAATAATACTCGTTGCCGCATGATTTAGGAGGAAACTGGCGTCACTGAGCCCGAACAGTTTTCATTTCAGGTACCACCCAATTCGATGCGGATCAATGTAGGCAAATCTCTAATAACTCGAGCCAATAACTTAAATTGAAGACATCAAAGCATCGTTGGACGCCAAACCAGATTTTAAAAGACATTCAATCAACCCCATATTTCCATATCGGATCAAAACGTAGTTAGATTTAAAAAATAGAAATCAATCTGAAACGAATTGGGGGGAAAAGTTCGAACTAAAAGTACCCCAGCCCCAACCACAAAACAATAAACTCGAAAGCCACATTTCACATCTTAGAATTGGGGAAGAATGGTACCTGCTCTGATTCCTGAGGCACCGGCTTTCTTCAAGCCCTTCTTCTTAACAATGAAGCTCCCACCAATGAAGAAGCTGGAAGAAAGAGCAAGTATGAGGCCTTTGATATTATCCGAGGACATGCCCTCGTGCCAACTGGGAGCCTCGGCCGCCATGGGGGAAGTAGCTAAAGGAAGAGATGAAGCAATCAGTGTCTAGTTCATGGCCTCGCCAGTAGGAAAGAGGCCGTCAGTAGGCAAGCCGCTAACAGAAATAGAAATGGGTGTAAATGGGAAAGGAAGATTTGAACATGAATGGAGCGAAAGAAGATTAAAAAAGCTTAATGGGTATGTCGGCGCTTATAAGAGAGGCCCGGCCCCGGTGGGGAAATGAAACTGGATACAGCTGGGGGCGTTGCTTGGATTGGATCGGAGGGAAAGAGAGAGAGAGACAGAGTCAGTCAGAGACTTTCCCCATACTTAAAAAAACTTTTGTAATATTATTTTCAAAAAAAAGCGTGGACTCGGAGACTATTAGCGGAAGACAATCAAAAAAGTAAAATTATTTTATTTTTTAGAACCTGCAGTCAAACTCCCCAATTATTTGCCATTCACAACCTTCCTATTCTATAATAACACAACAGATACAAAGTTCAACATTTCCGATTTCTTTTCTTTTCTTTTCTTTGCACGAGAAAAAAATTGACTATCGCTCCCAAAAAAAATTAATTGACTAATGGGTGCATCTCGTACCCATATTTGAACGGACCACTCCAAGCTTTATTTTACATGTGCTTCGATTTTATCATGCTTTTTATTTTTTATTTTTTTTTTCTAACTTTTCTTTTTATTCTCACTTTTATAAATTTTATGAGCGAGTTTTATAGATATCTCTACAACGAATGGCTTTTATTATGGACAAACGATGGTTTGTCACTTCTATTAAATGTGTGGTTGGAGAAATTTTCCATTTTAATGAACTTTGATCGTTAATTGACGAATCAAATCACAGAGTATTTATTTTAAATTTATTTGCACTAGTTATTTATTATTTATTAATTTGAGATACTAATGGTGTATGAATATGGTATTAAATTTTCGTCACATGTCCACATTTCCATCAATATTTTCAATTGTCCATGGGTTCGATATCGACACCATGAATGAATCGACATTTCCATTATATAGTACAAAATTGATGAAATATTAAAGAAAATAGCAACCAAATGTAACCTAATGTGAATATAATATTATAACAAATATTTTAACTCATTTTAAATGTAGAATATTTATTTTCTAATTTTAATACATTTTTTAAGATTTTTTTCATAAATATCCATTGATATCGACATTTTATCAACATTTCCATAAAATTGAGACATTGATATTTCCATCAACATCGATATTTTAAACTTTGAAGTCAAGTGATTTAGATAACGGTTAAATTATAAAAAATACTCATACATTATGAGGTTGGTTTCAATTATATCCGTTAATTTTGAAAATTTTCATTTACCTCTAAAGTTTGTTTCGAAGCAACCTTTGGAGGGTTTTTCGTTAAATTTATAAACGAAAAATGATATATCTTCAAATGTTTAGATTTATTTTTCAAGGTATATGTTTAAATATGTTCTTATGAGCAATGTAACAAATACAAACACAACATTTTTCATCCCTTAATTTAACTTGTATGCCCAAGTATTGATTCTTTCTTGCAAACTTCAAAATTGAAAGGTTAATATGAAACTTTTCGAAGTTTGAGAATATAATGGAAACCAATCTCAATAATTTGTCTCACAGTTTATAATGTAATATCAGAAACGGATTCAAAATATGATTATGCAAAAAAAATAGAATAACTAGCATAATTATGAGCACCATATAAATACAGATGAGTATGGCCAACCTTTAAGAAAAGTAGTTACGGAGTTGTTAGTAAACTATTTCGAGCATTTAAAAATAAAAATGATAATTCTATTATTTGTTTAGAATGTGTTTGTAGGGTCACAAATGATCTCATTCTTCTAAACAAAAAATTATTATTCATTTCAAAATCTCAAACATATATATATATATTTTTTTGTTTAGTACATATATAATCTCAAACATGTTTCACCTGCACTAAAATATTAGTTTTTATTGATAATGTAATTATACTTAAAATAACAATAAATAATAGTAATAGTTTTGAAGTAGACTATTAAAAATATATATTTTCAGCTTTTTTTTTATTATTATTAGCGTTGTCAGTGGTATTCGTTACCGAACGAAACATGTCTAATTTAAGCTTTTGTATAAATTAAAGCAAACACAGAGAAAAACTTTTATGAACGGTCCTATAGATAAATGCACGATTTTGGCTTAGATGAATGCTTGAGCCAAGTAGTAGCTAATCAGAGTTAATTCCATGTAACAAATAAAATAGTGTTTGTGTGCCAATGTATAAGATAAATTGCATATGTGCTTAGCTTACGTAATGCACTTGATTACGTAGGCCATACTCAGTTTGTGTTATGTAGGGGTAAGAATTGTGTAACTCGTAAAAGAAAAATAAAAAAAGATGACGATATTCCATTTAGACAAAAACCCAAACCTGAGTTTATATAGCCTTGTGTATGCTATCCCCGATCATGGTTTTTCTAACTCCATAGGGAGAAGTCTTTTTCCTTTTGGGTGTGTCGTGGGTGAATAGGGATTCGCCCAGTGTGTGGGTGGTCTCGTATTTATAAGAGAAGTTATAATGATCAATGTCACACTTAACTTGTCACACCTACTATTTTAGGATCAAGTCACCCACGTTTTTCAACGAGTAATGATAAGGTTTAATTTGTACCTATTAGACCAACCCACACACTAGGTCAAGCGTCCAATGTTTGCTTCTTAACCCCAACGTTAAGGGTAAAACTAAATTTCACTTACTTGGTAGTTGGACCTTTAACCTTGTAATGAAGCTTATTCTAACATTTATGTTGGGTCTAGTCTGCTTATTAAAGGGTGTGTTCCCTTAAAGAAATATAGAGAAACAAAATAGAAGAGTACGACTTATAAAATAACCTATAAATATCAAAGGACTTCTATCGTAACTTACCGAGTATATGAATATTAAGATCCATCCAACCGAGGCTGACAATACTCCGCCCACTCGAGGCCAATCGCCCCCAATCGCCTAGGGGCAATTAAGAATTGGTTTGTTAAATTAGGCTGGCACAACACAAAACCAATACATTTTTTTTTTTGTTTTGATTTTGTTTTTTTGTTTTTAGATTTCAAGTCTTGTTACAATTATTTTCTCACGTTTCTCGTGTTGTGTCTACCCAAATTAAACTAGGCATAAACTAGACAACATAAAAAAGAGGAGATATGGCCAAAACGACCAAACTCCATCATCGCCCTTGACCTAAGTCGAGGTCAAAGAGCCAAACTCGATGTCATGCACGACTTGATTCTTGATGTATTTAGTTTATTCAGTTCGATTTTTCTCCCAACCAAAATTTACAAGAAAGTAAATGGAGAGTCAGGAGATTGATCATCATAATGAAAAGCAACAAACTATGGATTTTGATCTATACATGATAAATTAAAGCAAAAATCTGGAGCTACTCCATATACGACAAATTACATACACAAAACTGAAAGCACTCGAGTGTAGAGAAAACGACCCAAAAAGTTGATTGAACCCTGACCTTGACAATCAAAAGACTAAGCAGAAAGTAATGAATGAGAGACTCTATTTAGGTATGGAGAACCCAAACTCGAAAAAACTCTATTTACCCAACTTACAATATGCAACATGAGTCTAGCATTTAAATTTTAGACCTAAATAACTAAATGGTATAACTCATTTAGCATATAAAATCACCATAAAACTTATAAAAGCGCAGAAAAAGACAACGGTAATATGAGTTTAACATATATTTTACAGTATTAATGAACAACCCATCATTTTTAACCTCTAAAATCACCAAAACCCTAGTGGGAACAGAACACTAAAAAAATAAATAAATAAATTAGGAGTAAAAAAAAAAAAAAAACTAAAAGTAAACACAAAATTATGAACAATTCTATGAAGGTTATACATAGGTTAATGCTCACATATCCATAAGCTGACTTGAATTAATATGTCTTCTTGAGTGGTAGTTTTTTTGAAATGTCACTTTTTGCTTAAATCTCCATATCCTTTCTGATAAGCTCTCAAACAATCGAGCTCTACATATTCTATATCACTCCATGTTGCTAAGATTTGGGACCATCGTGAGGTAATACATTTGTCAATCCTTCTTTAATTAATTAATATATATATATATATATATATATATATATATATATATGTTATGGAGATGGAAAATAACAAATATATATATATATATATATATATATATATATATATATAAAAGGTATAAATGGAAAGAAAAAAATACTCTCTTCTCCTAAAATTTTGCTAGCTAAAATGTTAAATAACTAAGAGCATGTTTGGTAAGCATTTTGAAAACATAAATTTGAAAACAAGGGATTCAATGAAAACAGAATTGTGTTTCATGTTTTCAGATATGTATTTGGTAGCAGATTCAGAAATTTGATTTCATTATAAATAATTATTTAAAATGTGTCTTATAACATATTTATATTTATAGATCACGAAATTAATTGTAGCTGCAAAACTAATAATTAAATTGAATATAAGTCATTATTAATTAATTTATGAACATGATTTTATAAATTTTATAAAATTATCATTTTGTAATATAATATTATGTAATTTATAATGCATTATATTATACATATTTTAATTTAATAAAAGTAAATTAAGTTTATAAACATGAAATACTATATTTATTAAGATTTTTATATTTGTTTAATATAATTATGCATTTTAAAATTTCAAATTAAGAATATGGATACAATGAAAACAAAAAATGTTGTTTTGATTTTTCTACTTTTTGAATCACATAATCCAAAAACAGTTTTAAAACATATACTGCAAAACACGTATTATTTGATTCGGTGAATCCAAAACATAAAACAAAATTCGGATTGCCTACCAAATTAAATTATGTTTTATGTTTTCGGATTCACTGAATTCAGCGAATACGTGTTTGGCAGACATGTTTTCGAAAACTGTTTTCGGATTCTGTGATCCAAATAGTAGAAATTCTGAAAACAACATTTTTATGTTTTCATTCTATCCAGATTCTTAATTTGAATTTTTAAAATGCAGAATTATATTAAAAAAAGATAAAAATCTTAATAAATACAGTATTTCATGTTTATAAACTTAATTTACTTTTATTAAATTAAAATATGTATAATATAATATATTATAAATTATAAAATAATAATTATATAAAATTTATATAAAAAATATGTTCATAAATCAATTAATAATATCTTATATTCAACCTAATATTTAGTTTTGCAACTACAACTAATTTTATGATCTATAAATATATTATAGAACACACTTTAAAATTATTGTATAAAATGAAATCAAATTTCTAAATCAGCTACAAAACACATATCTGAAAACATGAAATACAACTCTGCTTTCATTGAATTCCTTGCTTTTAAATTTACATTTTGATTCTTTCTTACCAAACATGTCTTAAATTTTTTAGCCATTTTTCAATTTTGTTATTTTTTTAGCTGGCCTTCGCAATTTTCTACTTGATATCAATAGTGATAATAGTGATGTTTGTAACAAACATATTCCCATTGTTGAAGACCTCAACTCTTGAGAAGATATTTATAATATAAAACTTAAAAATGTTAACAAACATACGAATTTTAATGGTGCAAAGTTATATGTATATATATTTTGCTTTTAGGGCTTTGTTTTCTCAATTTGGTTCATTGAACCAGCCTCTGCCGCCACTCCTCCCTTTCTTTCTCCCTCCCTCTCTCTCGCGCACAGCCCGACACTCATCTATCGACCCTCTGCTTTCATTCTATACCAACCCGCTCGCCGTGTTCGCCGGCCACTCGCTGCAACTCGCCGCTGCTTGCGTCGTTCGTCATTCGTCGAGGTCGAGCAGTCTCCATTCATTTCATCATTCGCCATTCCTCGAGGACCGCATTCTCACTACTCATCCCTGCATAGGGAAGGAAACAATGAAGTTGAAGCTTGACAGAAAGAGCTCGCGGAAGGTACACGGTCGGATGAAAAAACTGAGCCACGACAATGAAAGCAAAAGCAAAGCGCAAAAGCAGAACAGTACCAAACTACATTTAGAACAAGAAGCTCTAGCCACATATGAGGTTCATTCACAACAACATTTGGATTCTGGTTCATTCTCTGATTATAGCGAGGTTATTTTTCTTTCGCTGCTCGGTGTAGTTTTATGCCATGCTTTTGATTTTTTAGCAGAAAAATTAATTAGGAATAATCATTCATACTATTGCCTTTGGTGTCAGCAAACTGACGATATTGTCTGAATTACTGAATACTTGAAGACTTTGAATTTTTAGCTCACTTGGATTTTGACGAATTGTTATTATTATTTTTGATAAGAAACAACTTTATTGATGGATGAAATTTACAAAAGGGATTTCCATGGTGGTTACAAAAGGCTCTCCCAATTGGAGATACAGGGGAGGTATAACTGTAAGAAGCAAAGAGATGGAATAATTTGCACCAAGAAAGAAATATCATAATAGATGATCATATCAAAGAGCTCTTGTAGGGATAATTCTTTGTCCAAAAATACTCTGTTGTTACGTTCCTTTCAGAGAAGCCAAAGGGAAGCCCTTATGATGTGCTTCCATAATAAGGCCTTGGCATCCTTGCAAGAGTGGCCCACTAGAACAACGATAAGAAGATCCTTGACATCCCAAGGAAAGGCTATCTGCCCGTTAATGGATGAGAAAATTCTGACCCATACGGAGCGCGCAAAGTTGCAGTGAAGGAAAAGACGGTCCAATGTCTCATCGTGTTGGCTGGCATAAGAAGCACCAACTAGGAGATAAAGCCATATAAGACATACACATTTGTAGATTTTCCTTCGTACTAAGAGCTCTGTAAAAATTTGATCCTCTTGGTTACTTCTCTTTCCTAATACCTTTGGCCAGGGTGGGATTCATGAAGGAGGAAGGTGTGCCCATGTCTGTGAACAGAGACTTTATGGAGAAAAAGCCATTGGTGCTGGGTAGCCATGTCCATGAATCTTCGCTTTGAGAGAGAACAATCGGGTCAAGTATTACCTCAAATCTGCCCACCATCTTTTGAAATTCTACCAAGCTGTAAGTCCGGAAAGTTGTTCTCTGTGTTCCAAATCTCCTTAACCAATTTTGTTTTACAATGTGAAAGCTGGTAAAGGAGGGGAAAACGAGAGGCCAAAGGGGGTATTAGTGACCCATCGGTCAGTTCAGAATGTAGTGTGAGCACCATTCCCCACCTGATAGGCAAATCCGGCTGATGATTAGATCTTGGTGTTTAACTATGGATTTCCAAGGGCCTTTGGCTGAAGCTATTGATGCCCAATGCAAGTGGAAGATCCATATTTAGCTACTATGATCTTCCTCCACAATGCATCTTTCTTATGGTTAAACTGCCAAATCCATTTATTAAGGAGGGCTCTATTTTTGTCTTCCAATGAGTGAAGGCTTCTCTATTTTTGTCTTCCAATGAGTGAAGGCTTAGTCCACCATTCTCCAAAGGATGGTTGATTTTGCTCCATCTGATCTTCTAGACAATCTTTCCATAAGAAAATTCTATAAATTCTCTCAATTTATTGCCTTACCCTTTCAGGCATACTGAACAAGGACAAAAAGTAGGTGGGGAAGTTTGATAATGTGGCTTGTATAAAGGTGTGCCGACCACCCTTTGACGAATTATTTTCACATACAAATATGCAGATATGATATTGCCTTTAGCTTTTCAGAAGAACTATGGTTTCAATTATTGTCTATTGTTGGATATGTGTGCCTCATGTGTTTTTGGATCTATGATTCAATGTTTTTTATGTCATTCGTTCATTACTTTTTCCCCCTTTATATCAAATAGGTTAAATTTTCTTTTGTGATTATAGGATGTCTCTGATGATTTTAAAGACCTCAAATTGTCAGCAAGTGAGTCCGCAGATGAGGTATATTACATGTTTTTCTCCTCATCGGAAAATACAATAATGTATACTTTATATGCTCTAGAAGATTGAAATAGATTGATACATGTGATCGAATGCTATATATTACTAATTGTATCTTTGGGATCCTTGGTCCTTTAAACACACCCTTCTCTCTCTCTATCTCACCCAACCACCTTTTGCATTTTTCATGACCTAGTACTTCTGTTTGGGAAGTCACGTCCTTGTCTGTCTCTGGATTTTTTTATCAGAACAAATCGTCTTTAATACTATTTAGAGTTACTGTAGCAGGATCATGTCAACACAGGCATCCATGATAAATTGGAGAATGATCGGGACCAAGAAATCGAGAATGACAGCCCCATACCTAATCAAGTGGTTGAAGAAAGTGATTCATCTGAGGATGAGGTGCGTGTAAATTCAATAGCACATAGAAATGATTATAACTTTCTTGTATTCTTTTACAATACGGCAGCATAAACTTTAAATTTTAATTGTATTCATAAAAAAAATGTTTGCAGGTTGCTCCTAGGAACACAATTGGGGATGTTCCCTTGGAATGGTATAGAGATGAGAAGCATGTTGGATATGACATATCTGGAAAGAAAATATTGAAGAAAGAAAGAGAGGACAGATTACAATCATTTCTAGCAAGCGCTGATGACTCAAAAAGTTGGTAAGTTTTTGGTTGTTGAGATCAATTTTTATCTCACTACCCCATCACCTTGATATTCTTCATCCATGTGAAGAAGTTGGTTAATAATAATAATCATTCTATGTTTTTGTAATGTAGAGTTGCCTTGAGCAGGGAAGGTACTCAATACCTAAATATTCATTTTGTTTTTGAAACATGTGATGTCCCAAACTGTTTTTTTCTCCTATCATATAATAACTATTGATGTACTAGCCACTTACAGATATATTGACCAATCTTAGCTCAACTGTTTTAATAGCAATATTTGGCTCAGGGAACTTTAGGATATTGATATGATAGGTAAGTGGCCACTTCAAACGAGTATATGCACTTTCTCACTAAGTAAGTAAAGTGAAGAATTTAATGCCTCTTCATGTCTTCGATTCTACAAATGAGGTATTAGGCCTCTTTGGTGTCCCTTGGTTCAATAGTAGAGGCATTATTAGCTCTCGAGGATGATGAAGCTACTTAGATGAGAATTAAGGTGGTTAAGGAAGTGATTGAGAAAGCCAAAAATCCTATTTGTATTTTTGATTTTGACTATTTTATATTGAACTTGACAAACCTTATCACCAGAAAAAATGCTCCCTCCGATGTTCCTGATGAGAGATGCCTCCATCCAGCTTTACTTTGGTTCTATCAAATGCTTCTTCCATCCAAGCATGATAGTTTCAGTTTATGACAAGAACTCAATCTCAGGATAGTGAATTGGACTTGGGGTTTTTCCCCTTTATACTCAATCCGCTGCTGGAAAATTCTCCTTAGTAGTAAGGCCATGGCTGTTCTGTTGGTTGGAACGTCGATGATTTCGATGAAGGGCTTCCCTTTAACTTAAATAGAAAGATTAATTACTGGATTAAATCCATTAACCATAGCATCTGTGAGTTTACAAAATTATCTGTTTGACCACTAAGTCAGCCGATGTTGTTTACTTATATGATATAAATTCAATTTGCACCCAATTTTTTATATCTTTATTTTTTGTTTTTGTTGTTTTAAATTCTTATACTACCCATTCTCTCTGTGAAGATCATTGAAAAGGAATTGGCACTTGTAGATGTAATATTTTGGATTTTTTTTGATAGATTGGGGTTGAATATGTGCATTCGGTTGTTTTATTAATCCAATTTGAGGCGTTCTTTGTGACTTTTTGTGTCACTTAACTTATCATATCCATTAGGCGCAAGTTATATGATGAATATAATGATGAGGAAATAGAGTTGACAAAGGAAGAAGTCGGGCAAATACGAAGAATGCTCAAAGGAAAGGCTCCACATGTAGACTTTGATCCATATGCGGTCTGTAGTAGTGCAATTTTTTAGCTTACACATTATTCAATATCCCATTCCTTGCAATGATACTCTTTTCCTAATCTATTATATTTTTGGGTCATTTTCCCACTGCAGCCTTATGTTGATTGGTTTAAATGGGACGATGCCAAGCACCCCCTATCAAATGCACCTGAACCAAAGAGGCGTTTTATCCAGTCAAAATTGGAAGCTAAAAGGGTAATGGTTTCAAATTTTGTGCATGGAGTGAAGTGGCGTGATGTTTTACTGTTTTGGTCTTTAGCAAAATTTCCTATGAAATAAGTAATGTTTTCCATGGATGGACCATAACCATATATCTTATTATACCAATGTGTCTACTTGTGATCATATACTAGTTCCATTTTTGTGCTCTACAATTTCTGGTTTTGGTAAATTCGGTAGGTTGTTCAATTAGTTCGAGCAATTCGAAATGGACATATTAAATTTGACAAGACGAAAGAAGAGCCGCGTTTCTACCATTTGTGGGGTGATGATTCTAGCTCCACTGAGAGGACCACACGCTTATCTTACATTCCTGCACCAAAACCAAAATTGCCAGGTATTATTGTAGACATTTAGGCGTTCACCACTTTGATCTGGCATATCTGCTAAGTGTCTTAATTTTTGACAGGTCATGATGAATCATATAATCCTTCAATGGAATATATCCCCACTCAAGAAGAAATAAACTCTTATCAGTTAATGTATGAAGAAGATCGGCCAAAATTTATTCCTAGAAGGTGATAAGGCTTTGTATATAGCCAGTAGCTAATAGTATTGTTCCTTGTATATTTATCGTATAACTATCTTCCTTTTTTCATTTTTCATTGTGCATCCATCGATTTATGTTATATTTGTTATGGGTAGGTTTACATCCATGAGAAGTGTACCTGCCTACGACAATGCACTTAAGGATGTCTTTGAACGTTGTTTGGATCTTTACTTGTGCGCTCGTGTTCGGAAGAAACGCGTAAGCAAAACAAGATTGAGAAGATTTGCTATTTTCTTTTTGAAAAATTATTACTATTGGTTCTTGGGTCTTACACCAGATTTGGGCTCTTTCGATGTTATTCTATATCAATAATTATACAAATTGATAATTTATTTTTCATAATTTTAATGTTTCAGATTAATATTGATCCTGAATCATTGAAGCCTAAGCTGCCAAGCCGGAAAGATCTTAAACCTTATCCGACTACATGCTTTCTTGAATATAGAGGTCATAAGGATGCTGTCATGTCCATTTCAACTGAAGCCAATGGTCAATGGATTGCTTCAGGTAATAATAACAAATGTAGAGATTCGATTATTCACTCATGAGACTAAAATAATAATTTTGATTTGGGTCATATTTTATGCTATTGTTTGTTAAGGTTCATTGGATGGAACCATTCGGATATGGGAAGTTGAAACAGGTAGATGTCTCAAAGTATGGGAGGTTGGAGAAGCTGTGAAGTATGTAGCTTGGAATCCTTTGCCCGAGCTTCCGATATTGGCTGCTGCTGTGTAAGACTAAGGATACTATCATTTTCAAGATGTTTAAATTATGGTATCACACTTTTTTTTTAATTCACTGGTAACATTCTGCAGGGGTGCTGATGTACTGCTTTTAAACACTGGTTTCGGGGATGGAGAGGTTCAAGCAAAAATTAAGGAACTTCTCCATGTTGAAACACTTTCTGCAATAGATAAATCTGGTAGTACACAATAGTGATTTATCTTAGTGCCATAAGATAATCTTTTTTTTTCCTCGTATTCAAAATCACTTTGAAACATGCTTTTAATCATTTAAATAATTTTTTCATAATGAAATCAAGTTTAAAAGTATAAAATCACACACCAAGTTGATTTTGAATGATTAAAGACATGTTTTGGAGTAATTTCTAACATGGTAAAAGTGTAAATCACTCAGAGTCTCAAACATGCCATAGTCAGTTTGAGTGTTGTCCTAATTTGTGAGGATTTTCTATGCATAGATAAGACACCACTTGCAACCTGGCTCCAAGACGATAAGATTGAGGGAATTAGATTGAGGCATTTTAAGGTGTTTTCTATTACCTTTTCTCTCTAATGTTATGATACTTCCATTAGAATTATGGAACTCTAATGTTATGATACTTACATTTTTCCTTATAGCCAGAATCAAATGGCTCTTTCTAAATGAGGAATCTAAGTGTAGTTTCTCGTGTTTCAATGTGGTTTGCAGACCGTATCTTCAGTTGAATGGCATCGTAAAGGAGATTACCTTTCAACAGTTATGCGAGCTGATATCCTATTTAATTTTGTTTTGAAGCAGTCATCTTTATTTTACTTGGATACAAATAACTGTGTTACATGTGTCTGCATCTATGGTGAAGTGGTTAAGGCTTGGTATTCATTAAATTTTTCGACGTATTTGTAAATTGTATTATGTTGTTGCCTAACCCTGTAGTTTTGGTGGAAAAACATCTGCTTACTGACAGAAGTCAATCCTTTTCTTTCTCCAAGCTGTTTTTCCAAGTCCATGATTAAGTTTTTTAGAAGATAAATTTTCTCTGGTTAGGTTGAGCGTTGCTTATGATGTCTCTTTCTCCTTTGCATGTATAATACGTTGCAAGATTAGGTCTCCTGTTATGTTATTTACCCGCCTAGAGGAAGTAAGTACGTTTGGGTTTTTGGGAGTTATAACTATGTTGATTCTTTTGTTGGTTTAGGCCTTTACATATATTCTATTCGGTCTTCTGGTACATGCTTTGCATAGTTTTTGTCGAAAATAATTTTCTCCATTTTTGTTTCTTTCTTTTTACTGGCTTCATTTTAGTTTCATTCTTCCTAATGGAAGAAATGTTGAGCCATTGTTTAGTAGGGGACCTTTTGTGTCTGACATTTTCTTGTTTGTTGGGCGAAGTGATAACGATTCTTTATTTGTTTATTGATGAGAGCAACAGTTTTACTTAACTTGTATTACGTGAATCAAGAGCAATTCTTATTCACCAGCTCTCCAAAAAGCTGACACAAAAGATCCCATTCAAGTTGCATGGACTTCCTGTTTCATCTGTTTTTCATCCCACACGATCCATCTTCTTTGTATCAACAAAGAAGAATGTTCGTGTTTATGATCTATTGAAGCATAAGCTCATAAAAAAGCTGGAAACTGGACTCCGTGAAGTTTCCTCTATTGCTGTGCATCCAGCTGGTACATCAACGTTTAATTCTTATTGGTGACTCGATAATGTAGTGCTGCTTCCATGCAAAAAAATTTAGTTCTTCGAAAGTTTATACAGTGCATTATTTTATGTAGGTGATAATGTTATCGTGGGGAGCAGAGAAGGAAAATTATGTTGGTTTGATATGGACCTTTCATCACAGCCTTACAAAATTCTCAGGTATTCTTTGCTGGATGGAATGGAATAACTTGGGAAGCTTTATGACTTTTAATTTAATTATTCGTCAAAATTCTGTAACGTTTGTTTTGGATATTTGTGCAGCTACCATCCAAAAGATATCACAAATGTTGCCTTCCATCGATCATATCCGTTGTTTGCTTCTTGCTCTGATGATTGCACTGCGTATGTTTTTCATGGGATGGTTTACTCGGATCTTACACAGAATCCCCTTATTGTACCCTTGGAAATACTAAGAGGACACAAAAACGCTAATGGAAGAGGTGAGGAAGTTAATTAAATTCCCTTTTAAGATTTGTATATAAATAAGCTTAACAATGTGAGGTTACAACTTTTAGGCTTGATCATCAAATATAAAGAAAGTAGTGTGCAAAATATTATTTTTGAAACTGATATATTATCACATTGGTTGTGAATCGAATGCAGGAGTAATGGACTGCAAATTTCACCCGAGGCAGCCTTGGTTATTTACTGCTGGTGCGGATTCGGTGATCAAACTGTACTCTCACTGAGAAGCCGGATTCTCTACACCGTGTTATGCAGCAGCTCCTGGTGTATGGAAATGTTGCTTTGCTCGAATCAGATGAAGCTCAAAAAGTCAAATTTTGTCCGTTCTTCTATTTAAACAGAAGCTAGTTCATTCATTTGTAATCCATATTTCAAAGTAATGACATTTACAATTTTTCCAATTTATTTGTGCCCTCTATTGGAAAGCAAATTGTAAGGAATAATCTTAAAAAAAATTGTTCATGAGGCTGCCTTCTCACATAAATACAGCATCAACAGCAATCAAGATACCTCAATGTAACCATTATAAACAAATTCTACGAGATTCTATTCTTATGACCAACTGAATAATGAAGAACTATACACAATCCCTCATTACAATTTGATGTTCCGTAAAATGTAAATTAATTATGATAAAAGTTGAACTGCCGCTATGGTTGGTATCTTCTCTCGCAATTTCTGTGTAACAGCCACACGAACTGTCATGACCCCAGCAGCTGGCCCTGTGATCCGAACTTTAACTATTGGCTCCTCGATACCCACAAGTTCAAGAGATCCTCCCGCTGCCCCGACAAGGTAAGGTCTTATCTCTTCAAGCACCTAAGAAAAGGGTATAAAGAAAATTCAGCTTCTAAATGCCATAGTCTAAATCGAACTTATGCCATCACTGAAAAAAATTATCAATAATAACATTTGATCATAATATTTCATGGAGTTCAAAGTGGCATTGGAGTCTCCATCAAGGTTGAATAGATAATAATTATACAGCCCTTGGTTCATATCATACATGACAAGAAAATCCAAAGGTCTTTAATGTTGCATTAATATCAGGTTCATTGCCTACAAATGTTGCAGGCCTAATCAAGCTGGTCGCAGTTTTGGACCAATACCAAGTAGCATGGACATTGGAAGCATTTAATTGATATTGCTATGAAGTTGGAAAGGAAGATGTAACCATACAGAAATAATAGGTTCCCAAACAGCTAGAACTTAGAAGCATTGTTTTATAAAAACTAAAGACTATCCAAGAAAGTGAAAGATGGCATATGAAGTATTGTCGATGTTGAGTAAAAAGAATGCTTCCTTAATTCTACCCTGTGCCTCTTCCTCCATAAAAAGAGTCCAATTACCTTGAAGGGGAGCAGCCCTCCTGTTTCAGTATAAGTTGTATCCCTAGCCCTAGGTTAGAGATTGCAGGAGGGTGGGTCATGGGTGTATAAAGGCGCTAAAATTCGGATTCAGAAACGACCTATAAGTTTACATCTAATCTAAATCATAGAATGAATACGCATGATAGAAAGTGAACATTTATTTACCTTCTCTATATTGTCCTCGTTGAGCTCCAATCCAGTTTCTTCATCTGCTATTGGTTCCACAGCAACTATTTCAGGGATCTTCTCCATCAAACGCCGTTCAATTCCCATCTTCATGGTCATAACAGAACTCGGACATGAGCCGCATGCTCCTTGTAGCTTCAATCGTACAACATTTCCGTCTATTTCATGTAATGCCACATTTCCACCATCTGCAATAAGATATGGTCGAACCTCGTCCAACACACTTTCAACATTTTCTGCAGTCAGTGGCAATTCCAGTGCCGAATCGGAAGTTGCCACAGCTCTTATAACTGTAAGCAGCAAATTTCGAATCAAATGACAAAGATTTGGTAACCTAAAAAGAAAGAGTAAGTATGCATTCTCTTGGTTCTAACATCGAGAACTAATCGCATATCAGCCATAAGCAGTGAACAATTTAAGAGATGATCAAGAACCAGAACTTAAAGCAGTCGAATAGAAGGAAAAAAGGAAATCGTACCTTGGCTGCGTGAATTGGGCAATGGAATTCGGAGGGAACGAGATAATCTCCTCCTGAAGAAGAAGTTTGAGATCTACAAGAAATTGCAAAATAAAACATATTAATTTGGTTGAGAGGAATAAAATTAAAAAAAAAAAAAAGAGTAATAGCGAGAAATGAAAGAGACCTTGAAGGTACGAGAAGAAGAAGGAGTTTGAAGGGTTAGGGGGGCTCCGGTGTAAGGGTAGGAATTCAACAACAGGGCATGCATATTCAATTCAATCGATGTTTCTTCTTCAGCAATAAGGATGAAGAGATTGAGAAGAAATATCAACAAACAAACAGAGTCTTAGTTATCTTCCTTTCTTTCTCGCCCTTCGCCGCCTTTTCAATCTTCGTTTCTTCGATTCTTCTTCCTCCTCTCTCCTAATGATCCTCCTCCCTCCCTCGCCACTAATTCTTTTTTTTTTTTTTATAATTATTTTAAAAACACCCGTTCTTTGAATATAACCTAGTTCATCGAATATACGTAGGGTAAACAAAAACGAAGATTATTTGCTCATCTAAGCTAAATTTTAACTAATTGACGCCGTCATCTTTTTTAGCTTATCTTTAAAACTAAATAATTCTTTGGTTCGACTTCAGAATATAATTAATTTTAAATTCTTGTACCATAAATAATTTTGTCACTTACCAACTAGTTGAACTGGTAAAGACATAAAAAATATACTACTACAAAAAAAATGTAGGTTAAGATATAAAATATTTTTCTTAGTATAAAGAGTGAGGTAATGTGTCAAATTGAACCTAACTCAACAATAATTGATATGTATTATTATTTTTCTTAAGATTTGAAGTTCAAATTCTCATACTCAAGACTTGATTAATTTTTATTTTATTTTTATCGAAGTTATGTCGATTAAGTGAAGTAGGTTTAGTGAAAGAATCATAAATTGCAAAATTTATAAAGAAGAGGGAAGAAGAAAAAGAAATGATATTACTATTACAAGCACAATAGAATCCACAACGTAGAGGTAGAGACACACATTGGAATGAAGAAAAGCAGGCAGGGGGAAGAGAGAGATTGGTTAATTGAAAGATGAAGGTAGAGAGCCTTTTTTCCTGAACAACAAATCTCCAAGTAGTGGAATTATGGGTTTTTTCTTAATTTTTTTCTTTTCCTTTATCCCTCCAAAATACCCTATGTTGTCCCCAAAGCTCAATATCTGAGCCAACGAAGGTGACTCTGCCTCCTCCATTCTCTTCATTTCTTCCTCTATCCTTCCGCTTGTAATTCTTCTCGTCGCCAACGCTTTTGCCTCAGCCTCAGCCAACTTGGACATGTTCTTGTGCAGCTCTGCATTCAGTGACGCCAATGCCACTTCTGTATCTTCTTCCCTCTCCTTCAGTAACCTCAACTCTTCCTTGGTCTCCTCCAGCTCCGCCTCAAGTTTCTTCAGGCTATCCAAAACTTCATCTTCTTTCTCTCTTGTTGTAGAGCTTCCTAAACACTGATCCCATGTTCCTGTTTCAGGCAATGCCAATGGGACATGAGCACTCGACGTCGACGAGTAAGCTTCTCCAACTAGAACACGTTCCCCAAACACTGCAACAGCTTCTTTGACAGAGCGAAAGGGGCGAGAGGTGTCAACAGTCGAGCCAGAATTTTGATTAGGCATTTCAGAGTCTTCCATGCTTGGAGAGTCGAGTGTATTGGGGATGGGAAGATATTGTATATTTGATGATTGGTTAGGTAGGTGGGAGAGTTGAGCTCTTTGCTTTAGCTTTAAAAGTAAAGAGAGAGAGAGAGAGAGATGGCTGTTGTTTCAAGCTTAAGACAAAAATCATCTCATCATCTCATCATATATATTTATGTGTGGGAAAGATGGTGGTTGAAAATGACCACCCAACCGATACATAATATAAATCTCTCAAATTAACAAATTAATGACTCTAACATGCTAGAAAGTAGAGTGGCAAAAAGCTTACCTGTGCGCTGCAATATAAATTTTGCAATTTATGATTATTTCACTAAGCAGCTGGTTTTGGTGATGTAGATCGTGGCATAAGTTGTAGTTGTATCAGCAATTTGCAAATGTTTGATATTTTGGTAAAATGTCCACTGTAGCTTAAATGCATATTGTTACTTGCCTTCCACATCACTTAACGATCCATCTTTATATGGAAATTCCAACTACAAATTTCGAGTGAATTGAAAATGCAACTGGTTAATTTGAAAGAATCTCATAGACCCACTTCTCTTCGTACAACATTAAACCTCTCTGCTAGAACGAAACTGTGTAATGCAAAATGAATCAAGCTTCTGTGAGAAGAAAATGGCAGAAAATAACAAAATGGAGTAACCAGTGATCAATTTTATTTCTTTAATAACAGTACCACGTTGGACAAATAATAAGTTACATTACTAGTTTCAGATATCTTCATTCCTAATAAACTACAGTAAATGTAATTCTATCCTTTTCTCCATTTTATTTCCATTGAATGGTACCTTAATATTATTAGTACTTGCTACAGCAAATTCTATCTTTTACGTGATCCTCCTGGTGCGGGATTTTTATATCTCTTCTTAAAGAGTAACGAGAGAGCTGGGCGCACCATTGGCCATGTTGTGACAATGGCAATGTAAGCGAGAAGCCAAATTGATTTCCCACTCCGGCGTGCAAGACAATCTATGCATTTCCTTACAGGAGTTGTGCCCAGTGTTGTATCCTTCTCTTCATGGCGCTCTGGTTGGTCATTCTTCCTAACATGGTCAGCCTCTTCTTTGTCCAAACTGACTTGGTCATTCGTACTAACGTTGGTCGTTTGCTGGTTTGGCATGTCATGCACAGTATCATCTGTTTGCTCGTCACCTACAGCAGTCACCATTCCATCTTCCAAAACACTCACGTAAGGACCCTGATCAATGGAAAAGCTCGGAATAGGAGCTGTTGTCTTTTGCATCTGCAAGAAAGTATACGTTGTATGAGGCCATATTACATAGATTAGAAACCTTCTCACACTTTAATAGGTAAAACATTCCAATGGTTTTTTATGATAAAATTGACGGAGGGATAGGAGAGCCAAAATTTTTCAAATATGAACGGGATTGCAAGTTGCAACCAAGAGAAATCTCTTATTTCTAAGACAATAGGAAAATGTTGAAAGGTGAACCTTTCTTCTGGAGAGTATCTAAAGTGGATGAATCTAGCATTCCACTCGTTTGACGTGCAAAATAGGTCAACAAGATTGAAAATGGAAGATTCCATCATGTTTGACCAAATATAACAGCCATTTGAAACAGGAATATCATTAAGAGAGAGATCTCAGATGAGCTTGTTGAATTCTCTCATACTTGTAGTAATGCAACCACCTAAGGGTTTCCAATTAATCGATTTAATAACATTGAAATCACTACCAACATCCCAACCATCATTAGACGAAGCATGAAGATCTTCATTTTCTATCCAGGAAAAGAAAAATCTACCAATGTGGGAGGTAGGTAGGACCAATGTAGTGCTGATCCAACAGAACAAGTGGTCGTCAAGGGAAAGTTTTAAGTGGTGTAAATACCACTTAGAACATAAAAAACAACCGATGATTAAAATTCAAACCCATATGGTTGGGAGACTACCAGCAGCACCATTTGAGCTTAAAGACCAATCAATGTGCCTAAAGGACCAAACGGACTTGATGCTGGAGCGATCAATAGAAGAGCTTTGGTTATTGGAAGAAAACAACATCGAAGCTTGTAGCATGGATAAAATTTTTAATTATAATTCTTCCTGCCTTGCACCAGAGCTTCAAATGTTCCAACTTAGACTCTCCATGGAAGGCACATTTTTTTAACGAGGTTCTGTCAATTGAAGAAAGAAGGTTTTCAGACTTCTCCATTGTCTAGTTCAACACATCTTTTGGTGCTTTTCTTGGTCAACTTTCATTTGGTAATTGGCATTATACATGAACCGGGTGCTTTGAAATGAATGCCAAACCACCAATACGCTTGGCTTATGTGAGGAACAGGGCAGAAAGAATTGAAAAGTATGGCAATGTGGGTTGTATTAGTAGAAAAGTATAGGCGGAAGGAAGTAAGTGTAGTCAGTGAGAAGTGAACTCCAGGGGAAGTAGGAGTCTATAATTTTTCTTATTTATAGTAGAATTCTAGTAAGTGTTTTCATTCCTGTAGATTCTCTTAGGTGATCTGGGAGGCCAGTCCATTGTTAAATTGTAAGGGGTAATGATTGTCCAAGGGATATGGCAGCTAGGTAGCTTGGATGATGGAGGTGTTTCAGGTATTAAGAACAGAGTAGGGTAAACCATCATTCTTTTCCTCTGTTTGGTCGGATAAAATAGTTTGGTATAACTCCTCCAGGTATCCTTCCATGAGGTATAAAGGCACAGCATCTTTTCCAATGTTAGGGATCTTCGTATTAAACATTGGATAATCTGGTCATTCATGATTCATGAATTATCTTTCAATGTACCTGAGCACTAAATGCTATAATGTTATAATGGTCATGTTACTGTACCTGCTTTATTACGCTAATGTATGGGCTGGAATGCAGGACGCCTAGGAATTCATCAACAGCTCTCGCCCACCTACAGGACATAATTTGACATGATCAATCACAATTGGATGACCTTAATTCCAAATTTGCTAAGATCAAGACTTCTAAATCTGCATAAAATACCCGGTACCACATTTAATCCTTTAGCCGACATTTTCTAGAAATTCTACCACCTTCTTTTATCTCACACACACACACACACATATATATATATTTTTGACCAGAAAACAAAGATTTCATTGATATAATGAAAAGAGACTTATGCTCAAAATACAAGCTCTAAAGGCAAAAGAAAATGATTACTAAACAAAAAAAGGACACAACAATTCAAAATGAATTTAACAAAGACCCCAAACAATACTACATCCCTACAAACCCGTCAAACCCGACAACCATCACACCACCATCAAAAGAACCAAGGCCGCCTCAGAAAACCAAGAACAAATCAGCTCCACCATGAGCAGAAAAGAGTATCCAAAGACCCCGAAAGAAAAAAGCACCACCCAAACACCGAAACATATGATTCCCCATAGAATTGACAAAGAACTCACACTGGTCCGATACCAAGACCCCTCTTGCTCCACGAAAGAATCCTTAAGACATCAAACTAGGAGGAATTAGAATTCTTGCACCCTTCTACGACAACATAAAAATGCTCACAAATTAACCTGGTTCTCTCTTTACTATTATAGTGCTACCCATGTTTTTAAAGGTTCAAGGCGCAATAAGGCACAATGGTCCTCTAGAGCCCAGGTGCAAGGCGCAAAAAAAGACGCGGGCTTTTTTCTAAGGCACACTATATATAAAAAAAACATAAAAGAAAATGTGTACATACAAAAAAAACCTTCATGGGAAGAAATGAAGTTTTAACCAAGAAAAATATGTAAAAGATAAATAAGGTTCAAGTATTAGTCTTTGAACATAGAGTCAATACTCCATTAAAAGACATGAAACAACACCACCAATAAAAAATACAAGATCAAAAGTCCTAAATATCAAACTCATCATCACCAAATAGATCTTCAACCTCATTCTCTCAACCATTGGACTTATAGCCATTAGTATCTTCTTCTTCAGTCCAGAGCCATCCAAATTTACAGGTGGGGACGTTGGTTTTATGATTTTTTTTTAAATAATAGTCAACCAACCTAAATGCACCATTTTGTTGTTTTTTTTAAAAAAAATTAATTCCACAAGCAATCGAGGCGCGTGTGGGGCTTCATGGAAGGTGCACGCCTTCCTGCCAGCGCCTCGCTTCTTCGAGGTGAGGCGCTTCATGTGAGCCTTACCTAGGCGCGTCCTCGAGCGCGCCTTTTAAAACATTGAGTGCTACTATCATTATAATTTGGAGAATTGCACAAAAATTCCTATTTACAAAAGCTGTTTACAAATGGGAGCACATGCATATTACCACAGGCTGCTGGCAGTTATCCCTTCATAGAAAGCTAGATGTCCTCCATGCGGTGTTGTTGCTAGAACAACATTCCTATTTGCCCTGTAAATAATTAAACAACCCAGGTTAACCAAACTCCAAAAGAGATAGGATTAGGCAAGTCACACCAATGAATTTTACTCGGCCTGCTATAAAGGCGAGGAAACAAAGAATTTAGAGGATTGGAAACTATTTTCTTTTATTTAGAAGAAAAAAATGGTAAAAATGTCTTTGAATAACTATATGTTAAAAAATATTTTAGTGTATTCTTACAAGTGATGTATTTTCAGAAAAATGAAATTGTTATTCCATCCAAAAGATCAAAATCATGGATTTATGAATAAGTCCAAAATAATTATCTTTTGGTGAATGACTGGTAAAATAAATCTCAAATTTTAAACAGTTCTGAAAACAAAAATAGGAAACTGTTTTCAAAATATTTTTTCGTACAGTTTTGGTTGTTAAAGATGACATAAGGTTAAATTTACCATAGCATATCAGTTTAAGCTTTTGGGTCCCGTGGTATTATATGGTATCAGAGTAAAAGGCCATATGTTTGAACTCCTATAATGTCATTTCCCTCCCCAATAATATTGATAACTAGTAGTTGAGCTCTGTGCAAATTTTTGAGCCCACAAATGAAACAAGTGTTAAAGTATTGATATAAATTAAATTTATCATAACCCATGAACTTAACTTTTTGGGTTCAATGGTGATTTAGCACTGGTTATGTTGGAAAGTACTGTGAGTACTAATTATGATCCGTGGCTGGGGGAGGCTCCTCTCAAGTCTCTTTTTCCTGATATGTTCAATTTATCTTTAAAAAAGGAGGCTACAATAGCTGAGTACTGGAATGATGAGCATTGAACTTGGGATTTGGCCCTTAGAAGAGACTCTTTTGATAGAGAGATGCAAGCTTGTTTTCAACTAGTTGCAAAGCTTGATGGCTTTTGGTTGGGTCAAAGGGAGGATGAGTTTTGTTGGACTTTAGACCTTCTGGTTCTTTCTCCTCTAAGTCTACTTTCAGAATGTTGGTGGGAACAAACCTTGCATTAAAGCTCCTTTGTCTAAGATAATATGGAACTTAAGGCTCCTAAAAAGGTAAAAAAAAAAGTAATTTCTTTGGCTCACAGAAGCTTTAACGCCTATGTTAAGCTCCAAAGGAAGTTTGCTTCTACTGTGATTGGGCCCTCGATGTATTTGCTTTGCCTGGCAGATGCAGAATCTCTAGACCACTTGTTTCTCCATTGCTCCTTTGCAAGACAGTGTTGGGATTTCCTCCTTGATGTTTTTTATCTTCAAATTGTTTACCTAGCAAAGTGGATGATGGGCGATGGAAATGCTTGGAGGGTGGCGTCTGCGTGGTAAAGCCAAAGAGTTATGAAAGCTTGCTTCTCGTCCCCTTTTATGGGGTTTATGGCTGGAAAGAAATAAGAGAAACTTCGAGGATAAGTCTACTTCCCTTCTAAATTCCTGGTCTTTTGTATAGCTTAATGCTTCTTGGTGGTGCATTAGCTTTAGTGAATTCCTCTGTTACCCTCTTTCTTTGATTATTCTTGATTGGAAGGCTTTTTGTAAGTAGTTTGCTTGGGTGGGGGAGTCTTCAACTCTTCATCCCTGACCCTTAGGTTGTTCTTCCAGTTTTTTTTTTGTTCAATTTCATCCCTGATGTTTCTTATCAAAAAAAAAAAAAAACTGTTGAGTACTGTATAAAATTTTGCACTTATTTTAGCAATACACACACAAAAAAGACCCATTTCCTCATCAAACCATCACATGAAGCAATATATTGATAGTCAATTAAGTAGGTAACAGAAAATAAAGAAGATACTGTTCATACGGGCTATTTGGAAAAGAACATGTGGGGACACTCATTCACATTTGAGCAAGGGGAAGTTTGGAAAATGTTAACGGCAAAAATTTAACGTCAGATACTGGCAAAAAAAATCACTTGGCAAAAAATCAATAACAAGGTGAAATAGTACAGCATTAATGTCAAAACAGTAAGTGTATACAAGCAAAAACTAGGAATAAGTCCTACCTACACTCGTCCCATGGAATGGCTTCTTTTGTGCACAACGGATCATCCAAAGCACTGATACATAGAAGTGGCACTGCTACATTTCCCACATAGGTAGAACTAGTGGCGTGCCTGTAATATGCATCCACGGTCTGGGAAAGGAAAACATGTTTTAGCATTTGCAAAGATGTGAAAAAAGGGCCTTTTTGAGTTTACATGTTACAAAAAAAAATCCAGACTAATTTTTTAAAATTATTTTCTATTGTATTTAATTTTAAAAACTGTATAAAAAGATATTTTCGTTGATGTATTTTTATTTTTTTCTTCTATATATTAATTTTAAAATATAACACACAAGGATCAAATTATATCTAAATAGTTGATGATTACATATGAACCGTTAATTTAAAAAACACACTGAATATTATTTCTATTTTCTGTTCTTTATGCCTTGAAAGTTGTTTTAAAAAATTATTGTCAAACCTGTTTTCTGTTTTTTTTCTAGAATTGTTATTTAAAATTATCCTGTCAAATAAGCATTAATTAGTAAGAGTGCGTGTTTTACCTCAAAATTTCCAAGGATGCGAGTGGCATAGTTGTCAAAATCACGAACCGAACGTGACTGCCATGATGCAAGAAGAAAAGATTGATATATATACAGTTAGTGATATGCCTGCAGCGTCAAAATTATTTTCCGAGATGCATGTGGCATATCTTACAGTTAGTGATATGCCTACAACGTCTCTCTCTCTCTCTTCTCTCTCTCTCTCTCTCTCTCTCTCTCTCTATCTATCTATCTATATATATATATATATGAGTTATGGTCAAACTTAAACACAAAGAAAACTTCAGTGATAAGATTGTAAGGTTTTGTCCTAATTTCTATTTAGAACCGCCAAAGAAGTGAATAGGAAGTCCTGAAGTTGAATCTCAGAAAGCCTCACTTGCAGGCCCCCTTAAAAGACTACTCCGATCTATTGCATTGAATGGGTGGCCAAGTAAATAATTTAGACCTACAGATATCTGTAGGTCTAAATTATTTACTTGGTCACCCATTCAATGCAATAGATCGGAGTAGTCTTTAAGGGGCCTGCAACTAACTTATGAGCCGCATTTTTCTTCCAATCTGTTATGAAATTAAAGTAACTTATAGTCTTGTATTTCTCGCGTAAGGACAGCCCAATAAGTGGTTTTTATTAATATTGAATATTTAAAACCAAAGCAGAATAGATGGAAATCTTGGTGGTGCATAAATTCCAGATAAATTTGAACTAATGAGCTTATGTTGAGACATCAACGAGGGCATCCATCAGAAGATGATCATATCAAAGCTCACAAAGTTTCAGATGCTTGACATAAAATATTTTCATGCAAAAGTACGATGTAAAGAGTCAAGAACCTTCTTAATGGATTCCCACTCTGTAAGTCGAGACAAGTTGGATTGATGCCTGCAGGAAATATAATTTAGTCATCATATAAGGAAACCCTAAAGTTCGAAAGATGTTAATGTTATCGTAAGTTTAATAGTTAAAGCAGTGGAGCTCTCTAAGTTATAATGTCAATGGGTACAAAAAAAAAAAAAAAAATTCATATTGAGGTCATAAAAATTTTTAGACGTACAATAATGCAAAACCTTGTAAGCCGTAAGCCAAAGCTTTATTATAAAAACTCTGAACAAGCCTGCGATTAATGAACCTGTCACATATCTACAGAAGGAAAAGGCATGTGAATTGTGTTAGACCATTAGAAACAGACTAGAAGCTTGGGTCCTACCATGACACTGACATTGTGACGATTTTGACACACACATTGAGTCCTGAGAGAAAGGAGTGAAACTTCGATTGTATTGAGCAACGACTCTCATGACTATAAAGTGAACAATTCTAATATTTTCTGTTTCACATGTATAGAAGGAAAAGTAGAAAGTAAATTAATATCAGTCCATCAGGTTTGCAAACTGTAATGGTTTTAATTTTGCGACAAACCTGAGAACAACTTCCACGCAAACCCTTTTTAAAAAGAGACGCATGTCAGTTAAAGAAAAGAGTTGTAAGGGGGTATCCATTAAAAGTTCTTGAGATCCATTCAATAGCCTCTCTACACATGCTAATATGAACAGGCATCACAACGAGGGGAAAAAAACATGGTTATACTTTGAAGTTCCTATGGCAAGAAAGTAAGGGCCTGTTTGGTTGACAATCCAAAAACAGAAATTTGAAAACAAGGGATTCAATGAAAACAGAGTTGTATTTCATGTTTTCAGATATGTGTTTGGTAGCAGATTTAGAAATTTGATTTCATTTTAAACAGTAGTTTAAAGTGTGTTCTATAATATATTTATATATCATAAAATTAGTTGTAATTCCAAAACTAAATATTAGGTTGAATATAAGACATTATTAATTAATTTATGAACATGTTATTTTTTTATAAATTTTATATTATTATTATTTTATAATATAATATAATATTTTATATTTTATAATATATTATATATTATATTATAGCTATTTTAATTTAACAAAATTAAATTAAGTTTATAAACATGAAATACTATATTTACTAAGATATTTATCTTTGTTTAATATAATTCTACATTTTAAAATTTCAAATTCAGAATCTGGATACAATGAAAACATAAAAATGTTGTTTTCAGAATTTCTACTATTTGGATCACAGAATCCGAAAACAGTTTTCGAAAACACGTCTGCCAAACGCGTATTCACTGAATTCAGTGAATCTGAAAACATAAAACAGAATTCGGATTGCTAACCAAACAGGCCCTAAATAATCCAGAATAATAAGAGCTTGCAAGAAATTAAGATATAAAATGAGAGCCCAGAAAATGGACTGGCAGAATAAATAAGATGGGTTCTAGTATACCACCAAAATAACTAGATTGCCTTAAGAATATTGGGAAAAGAAAATGACCCTTTACGCATGCTGTAAATTGAAGAATTTTCACTCCATATAGAACTATAATGCATTAAAGCATCAATCAAATCATACATGGTTATTCAGAACACAATTGGCATACTAACCAAAAGATCCCAAGGCGAGCAAACAGCAGCAGCACCGCAAATAGGGACATTAGCACCATCCTCTCCAAGGTATTTTACCTGAAGGAAGCAGTGCATGTTGGTAAAGAAATAAAACAAGATTATGCATAAGACGATTTTACCAACTTCTCCAAGCTAATCTAGTGTGTGCATCGTCTATTAAGCAATCAATTCCCAACTATGTACAATAAAGATTTTGAGGTTACCAAAACTGTGAGCAGCACCTTCAGGGCCCATTTGGTAATATTCTCATTTCTTGTTTCTCCTTTTCAGATTCTTATTTATTGTTTGCTCTTTTTTAAGAAATTAAAACATAACTATATTTAGTAACTATTTCTTGTTTCTAGTTTTCTCTTTTTTATAAAAAAGAATAGAAATGTATTTGGTAACCATTTTTTGTTCTCTTAAAATTTTAATTAAAAAATAAAAAAAATAAAAAAAAATACATGAAAATTAATTCTTAAAATAAAGTATTCAAAATTTTTATGTTATATTTACTCTTAAATATTTATTATACATTTTATAAGTCCAAAAGGATAAAATAATGCTTTTTATTTATATATTTTTAAAAACTTGATACATGAGGAAAAAACAAGAAACTAGATTTTGTTATTTCCAAATTTATACATAATTTGAGAACGTTTCTTAAACATGAGAAACAAGAAACAAAAACAATTAATAAACACTTATGTTTCTCGAACATTGGAAACAAGAAATAATAAATGAGAAACAAGAACGCCACCAAATGAACCCTCAATAACCAAGATTATGAAATAATTTGAAAGTTAGATAAGAAGATGGAATAAGATTTTTACCCTCCATAATAAATTTTTTCCCATTGATCCCAAAACAATTTGCCAGCTTCTTAAACTATGATAACCTTCATAAGATTAGCAATCCAGAAGCATTTATGAACAAATTTGAGCCTATCCTACTTTTCTACGTCTCCTGGCTTAAGGATAAAATCCAATGCAGTCAAGAAAACATGAACTTATAAAGTGCTTACATAGGTAAATACTTATACCAGAACGTTTGCGCCAATACTAGTTCCAACAACAAACAGAGGGGCTTCTGGATGTTGACTATGAATATGGCCAACCACTCTCCTTATATCCTCTGTCCATGCAGCATTATAGACACGTTCAGACTGACCAAAGACCAAGGGTACCAAGATTTCAGAGAAGTAAGATATATCAGATATACAGAGAACCAGAATAAAAAAATATAACATCTAGAAAATCATATTATTGTATGGAAAATAAAGCATCCATACAGTGGACTGAACCTCACGCTACCAATTCCCTGAGAATGTTCTTCCTTTAGGTCAAGGGTGCTTTTTCAGTAACGCATATTTAGTCACACAATATGCAACTAAATTAAACAAATTGTACATTACAGCAAATGACTGGGTTCCATGTAGATTCTCTTTATTCCACAGCATACTTTATTGTATACAACTTTCTAAGACACTTTGTTCACTTGTTTCCACTCACCTACTAGAAATAATACCTCCACGCCCGTTTTTTTGGTAAATTCTTTTGGCATTCGGTAGAGAGCTTTTCCCAACTAAAGCCTTTTAGGGTTTGTTTTGGGCGCCAAGTGGGTTATAATAGTCTGTGGGTCATTATAATCTGTGAAATTATATAATATTATTTAAAATATAGAGCGATTTAGTCTGGGGTTATAATAGTCTGTGTTTGGGATGCAGAGTATTCCACAGGCTATTATAACATGTGCCCCAAATAGGCTCTTATAGTTTCAACCAAAAGTTTTTTGTTTCTAATTTTTTTGAAAACTAAAGACTAAATGTGAATGCAATAAGTTGACATAAAGCTTTCTAAAGACACTTAGTAGCTAATTAAGCCTGGACTTCCTAACAAGCTTCCGTGCAGTAAGCATGATAAATTCAATCAATCTCTTCAAGACAATGCATGCTTTTGACATATAAGAAAGGGTAGATACGCTTCAAGAATTATTTATCCATAGACGTTAAAATATATATAAACATAAAAAGATTCATACAAAGATTAAGAGTTCAAGATGCAATCTAAAATGTTATGGTTTGGAATTTTTTTGCAAGAGATATCAATTGAATGCACACTACAGAAAAGAGTCATTGAATAAAGGGGAAATTACAAGTCTTTCCCTTGTGGTTGGCGTTGGTCTATTTTGCAAATCATACTCTGGTTTTTTACAACGATTTCAAAAACTTATATAATTTGTAAGTTTACGAACTATTTGCAAATTTGCAAACTACACGTGTTTGAAATCATTTTTAAAAACAAAAATCACAAAGGTATAATTTGCAATTATCTCGTAAATCAAATAAGTTGAGACTGAGTGGAAGGAGTGTTGTAGCATTTCGCATAAAATCTAGCGTCTCTATTTGAAGGTTAAACCTATGCCTACAGGTAAAATTAATTGCAATCTTACAGTGAGTGATATGCCACCAAGACCACGATGATTGCTCACAACAACATTCCATCCACGTTTTGCCATCCTGAATGCCAAATGCTTAATGTACTGTGGAAAGAGTACACCTTCGTGAGCCCAACAAAACAACCAGCAAAGAGTCTACATATAAAAGCTTTAGCCAAATGGTAGCGGTGAAAAAAATTCACGATATACAAATACACCCTGTTTGAATTCCATAATTTATTTTCTCACTCCAAATTTGAGTTAGCATTTAACAGGAAAAAAGAAAAAAGAAAAAAAAAATTGTTAGGCGTCATTATCATAGTTTCAATAATTCCTTTCATATTCTCCTAAATATAAAATTCTACATCAAGATATCTAATAATTAGAATAGATGAGCCCTGTTTCAAGTTGGCATCACCATGCTCATTTGTATTCTTGCATTTTTTTTTGTTTGCAATTTTATCTATTTAATGAAATATTTTCCATAAAGAAGAATTTGTTTCTTTCGACCATAAATGTTTTATATCAAAACATTTCATTCTATTGAAACTACTCTTTTATATATAACTAATAACAGTAGCCTTTTAAGGCAACCTGAGCATACTTCAATTGGTTTAGGCGTATACTTTCAACCAAGAGGTTAGTGGTTCATATGCTCACACCCCTGACATGTTGAACTAACGTTAGCTTTTTAAATGATGACGTATTTTCCTGTCTCCTAAACTCTGATATGCACGTGACAGTTCAAGCGGAAAAGACATGATAGTTTGAAAATTCTTTTATTCTTCATGTTGGAACATATGTTATCTGTTAAGAAGACTATAATTGCCATGAACTGTAGAAAATAACCATTAATGATAATAATAATAATATGGCATCTCAAATAAAAGTCCTTCCCTGTGCAAACATATACATCCGGGGAAAAAGAAGAAGAAATAAGAAAAGAAAATGCATTGGAAAATTCAGGCAATAAGAACAAATAAAATTGGCAATGCACAAGTTGGGAAAATGAAATGTATAACTTACAGCTGCGGTAGAATCACTGGTTAGTCCAGGAATGACTATAACTGTTGGTATTTTCTCGTTGTCAGGAGTGCTAACATTCACACCATATCCATCACATTTAACTGCATAAGAGGGTACAAAATTAGGGAAGTATCCCATAACACCACTTTGATTACTGAAAAATCTTGATAGCTTCTATCATCCAATATATGAACATCAGCATGGTTGATTTTAACAGAAAATATCATATTTGGGCAAATAGATCAGTGACTTTTTGATCCCACAGATAACTGATATTTAGTCTAGACCTTTGAAGTTTATGCCTTAGGCTACACAAGGTAATGCACAAATTTTAAGCCTTAAACTTTACTGCTTTGTTTGTAAGAAATTTATACCTCTTCTAAAAAAGACTTGCATTGCCATGAGAGTACAGTACACTAAGACTTAAAATTTTGTGATTCATGTCTCATCATGAGATACAAGAAAAACATCATCAACTGACTGCCTATTAATTGTAAAAGATAAAAACCCACAAATCAAAAATAGAACATGAGTTGTAAGTTAGCTCATTACTATTTTTGCCACTAAGGGTTTAAAAGAACACAAAAGACTAGTGATAAAGATAATATTGCTGATAATTTCGAAAAGGCCTATATAAACATTGGATAGAAAGGTTGGTGCAAGTTTAAAAACCATTGCAACTACACTTAAAGTTTTAAACGCTTAATAGTTAATACTAGAAGCACCCAGATGTTTTGGAAATAGAAAAAGTAACAACACATCAATGAAGTATACAAAAGTATCCAAAGAGTATAAATTCTGTCATTCTTTTATAAATATTTGACCAGTACATACTCTTGGAAGATATTTCTATAGTCAAAATTCAATAAAAAAATGATTAGCATATCGAGATTGTCACGACAAGCAAATCTTCGTTTTCATCATTCAATTACATTTAACACACTTTCGGATCTATGTTCATGGATGAATAGATATACACGATGCATTACTGAGATCAGAGACAAAAGACAAAATAAAGAAAGTAAGAACGTTGTTAACTAATGAGGGAATAAATGAAACTACCATCAGAACTCCTTAGCCAATCCAAAGCAATTGTCCCACCATCAGGTACACGGAATAACTGTCTGGGGAAAAAGCATGTGTCTAATTATATAAAAGTGGAAGAAAAGTATTCATAGTGAGGGGGGAAAACCATTCGCGGGCGTGAGACATTGATGATTCCGATTATGCCATAATGAATAGTGTAAGAAGAAGCCAAGATTATCCGCTAGGATTGTTAGACGCTTACGCTACAAGATTTTATTTAGAGTATTGAAAAAAAAAAGAAAATTTTTAAAATCCTTCACTCTTCTGGAAAATCAGCACACATGTTAAAAGCAAACAGCGTTCGTCTTATAATCACATGAAACAGTTGAATGTTAGATGTTCCGCAAAGTGATTATCGTATATAGGTACAAGATGACTTGGTGAAGATTCTAGAATTGTGTTGGGTACGTCGGATAACCAAAAGCATAAAGGAACTGTAAGAGCAGACCTTTTGTAGAAGACAGGAGGAGACCTGCCAATAATGCTGAGGAAAATAGTCTGGAGATGAGGACTGGAAAGCCATGGAGTGGAAGAGTACCTGGTGGGAAGGAAAGGAGAGGAAAGAGGGAGGATGGTAATGTGGAAGAGAAAATACAGAGAACATCAGAAGCAGAAATAAATAAGCTGAAAAACCTGCCATGAAGAATCCGACACTTGGAAACAACGGAATTGTAGAAGTCGGGGTCGGATGCAATGATGGAAACGCGGTCGCCAGTGAAGGCACGGATGAAATCGTGAAGAAAGTGAATCTCGAAGAAATTGTAGAGGAAGATGAGGAAGACGATGAGGAGCGCAGAGAGAAGGTGAGAGAGGGGAATGAGAGAGATTGCTGTGAAGAGAAGTTGATAGGGCGAAACTGGATGATTGGAGGTGTCGGAGCCGGAGCCGTACCCGAAGGAATCCATGAGAACTGGATCACAAAGAGATGGATTCATTCAACACCCACAACCAGAAAACAAATCAATAAACCGGAGATCTGTCAGGGTCGTGTGTTAGACTTGCAGAAAGAGAGGGAAGCCGGAGCCGAACAAAAAGAAGGGGTATTTAATTAATTCGTTGTTTGGTTTTGGTACAAGGAAGTAAGTTTGTTATTACTTATTTATAAAAAGATTTACAGGCTCTGGAAATTTGAATAACCTATAAACAAGGCTATCCTAGTTCTCTCTCTTCTTCTTCTTCTTTTTTTAAATATATTTTTTTGAACCACTCTCTTCTGTTTATTTTTATTTTTTTTGAAAAGAAGATAAATAACATCAAACAAAATTAAGTAAAATATTTCAAATATATAAGTCTCTTCTTTTTATTCGTTTCTTATCCTTTTATAAATAAATATACTTGCATGTTTTTTCTAATTAGTAATTAATATTTATTAATTTAAATTTGTTAACTCCTAGTAGCATAAGTTAAGTAAAATATTTCAAATACATATCCTAAAAGTTATTTGCCAATATAGTTAATATTATTTTTTTTAGTTCTAACACATTTGAGATGCACGAATTTGAACCTTTTGCCTCTTTATCGAGAGTGATGTCAATTACCGTTAAGTTAGGTTTATTTTAATAAATATAAATAATATTACAATATAATGGTATTGATAATTACATTTAATTTGGTCACGTTATATAGGGTTATAATTAATAATGCATAGCTTTTCTTTTTAGAAACAATTAATCAACGTGTATCAAATATTAGAGACTACAATTGATCAATTGACATGTATACCAGTAATTATTAGTTGAAAATAAACAAAAATAAATAAATAAATGAAATATCATTTTAATCCCTATATGGACTTCTATTAAAACATAAAATTGATCTATATTGTTAGTTTTTTTTTAAAAAAAAAATAGTCTATTAGTATGTATCTATAAATTTTAGATTTTTTTTTTAGTAAATTGACAATTGAAGGTGAGAGATTCGAACTCATGACTTATTGGTCATAGGTCTTACTGATGCCATTAAACTATGCTCTTGTTGGCAAATTTAGAAATATGTTCTCAATTATATATTTTCTTCCATAGAAATTATTATTATTGTTTAATCAATTTCAATAATAATTAACTTCAAACAAGCCGTAGAGACCAATCTTAAGGTTTATTAAAAGTACATGGACTAGATTTTCAGATTTAAAGTAACGAAGACTAAAATGAAATTAAACTCAAAATATAAGGACTCAAATGGTATTTTAACTTAACTAAAATATATTAACAATATAAACATTTAATATATACCAATCATTGTTTGCTATTGTCATAATAGCCAATACATAAGCATATGTATTTAGTGGATTGCAATATAGTTTAATAGATAATATGTCAATTTTTTTCTTCGTTTCTTTCGAATGGTGCGATCGACGAGCAAATGGTTTGGGTTCATAGGCTGCGAAAATGGCCACGGAGTTACAGCAAAAGAGAGATGGATGGAGAAAGTGCCAGATGTCCTACATGCAATTTATCTTAAATAGATCAGTTATGACAACTTTTTTTTCCCTTCTTTGCTGTTGTTGGGCTTATTTTTTCTTAATGCGTTCTATTGATTGTTTCCGTAGTAAAAAATAAAATGAAATAAACATCATTGTCCTTTTAAAGGTAGATGATTTAATTTTCAACCCTTTTAAGTTTTAGCTGTTCAACTAAAAGAAAGTACATTTATAAGTGATTAATACGTTAAAAGATGTAGTACTTGTAATGAGTTTTTTACAAAAAAAAAAAACGTTTTACATTTGTAACTCTTTTTTAGTTGGGAGATTCGAGCTAGTCTTCGTAGTTATTAACATCTTTCAAATACTAGTTAAATTATGCTATTTTTTTACTCATGTTTGCAACTTTTCTTTGTTAGAGTCAAACAAATGTCTCACGTTAACTGCGAAAGAGATTGATCATAAGTATATAGTGAAGGCAATTACTTCCATTTGAATGATACATTTATGGGAACCAAAAGTAAAGCCATGAGAGTTGTTGCTTAGATTCATTGTTTTTATCAAACAACTCCATTTAAGTTAATTATTTATTTTATGCGGTATATAGAGATTTGAACTTCCAAACTAGGGGTGTACATAAGTCGGGTTGAGTTGGATTGAGAGAGATTTTTGGACCAACCAAAAAATTGATCATTCCTTCAACTCAACCAACCCTATTCATGAGAGTAACACAACCCAACCCAATATTTTCGGGTTGGGTTGGGTTGGGGGTTAACTTTTTTATTTTTTTTATAATTTTTTAAATTATTTAAAATATTTTTTCTTGAATTAATAACTACAATCACATAAAATTCAAATATCAAACTTCAAAATCCATAACATCTCAACATTTTGTTAGAAGTTTAGAAGAAAACATAAGAAATTGACAAATAATTCATTTATAAATATATATTTAATTAAAATAAAATTAAAAAATATAAACTTTGGGTTGGGTTGGGTCAACCCAAGCCTAAAAGGCTCAACCTGAGAACCGACTCGAACTTTTCGGTTCTCCAAACTTTTAACCGAAAAAAAATCTAACCCTACCCAACCCTTACGGTTTGGGTTGGATAGTCTGGGTTGGTCGGGTTATCGGGTTACTTGTACACCACTATTCCGAGCTTAGTAAATGAGTGGATCCAAATAGTAAGTTTTCGGGGCCAACAAAAAATTATATTCTATAAAAATAATAAAAAAATAATAATAATTATCTAGAAGCCATATGTGATTAGAATAATTAGTTACATCATCAAGAACTAAGATAGAAGTAACCTATTAGTATTATTCATCAAGTCTATCTCGATGTAATATCAAATAAATAAAAAAGGTCAATTACAAAAGAAAGAAAAAAACTAAAGTTGTGTACTGTGTTTTTTCTTCTTCGAGTAAAAATCATCTAGAATTAAATTTAAATAAAAATTTTAGAAAATGCAAACATGAACATAGTTGATGAGTAATTGACCTATACTATTTATCTTGAGTTAAAATAATTTATAATTAAATTTAAATAAAAATCTTAGAAAATCTAAACATAAACATAGTTTAGTGATAATTATTCTGTACTATTTCTTTTGAGATTGAAGGATCAAATTTATGTTTGTTTTATAAAAAAAAACTAAATAAAAAATAAATAAATCTTAGAGAATACTTTTTAATGTAAGAAGAATCCAAGTAATATGTCAATTTACATCCATAGTCAATTGCTAATTGAAAATTATCAGTTATAAATGCATTGCTCGTAGAACTCAAAATAATAATAACAAAGTAAATAAATAAATGCATTGCTTGTAAATACTGATATAAAATAGAGAAAAATTGACCTAACTTGAAATAGGTAAAAATTCACACCACCAATATAAGGTTGCTAGATTAGGTTGCCAATGATATTCTTGAAGATGGTTTTCGATCGTCGGAGATAGTCAACGGTCGCTGGAGATGATTATTGGAGGTGATTTTGGGTCGTCGGAGGTAGTTGTCAATCATCGACGGTGGCCGTCGGTTGTTGGAGAAGCGGTGATAAAATATGTTAATAGGATTGTTGTACAAGTCAGTAAAGTTAATATTAATAGTGTAGCAAGTTGGTTGAGTTGAGTTGAGTTAGTTTATCCATGGGTCAAACGGTGAGTTAGGTTTAAAACTCAACTCAACTCAAATCAAGGACCAAATGCCCCCTTAAAGACAATAATGACGTAGAAGCTTAAGGTCTATTTAGTAGGTAATCTAAAAACAAAAATTTCTAAATAAGGAATTCAATGAAAAAATAGAGTTGTATTTCATGTTTTCAAGCATGTGTCTGATAGTAGATTAACAAATTAGATTCTAATTTAAGTAATTGTTGAAAATGTGTTTTATAATATATTTATAGACCATGAAACTAATTGTAGTTGTAAAACTAAATATTATGTTGAATATAAATCATTATTAAGTAATCTATGAACATGTTTTTATAAAATTTTGCATCTTTATTGTTTTTACAATATCATATAATTTATTATATATTATATCATACATTTTTTAATTTAACAAAAATCAATTGAGTTAATAACATGAAATACTATGTTTATTAATTTTTTTTTTTTTAAAATATAATTCTGCCATTTAAAATTTAAAATTCAAAATTCAAAATCTAGATACACCGAAAACATACAAATGTTGTTTTCAAAATTTCACTAAGAATCATAGAATTCGAAAATAGTTTTTAAAAACACATATGGCAAACGCATATTCATTTAAATCAGTGAACTCGAAAATATAAAATAGAATCTAGATTATCTACCAAACCTATGATTCTAACGTGTGAGAACAAAATTGACCTCTAGTTTGGAGACCATATAAAACTGATAAAAAAAAACCTAGGTTTTGCTCTTTCCCCTTTTAACAAAACACCTCATATGTTAAAAAAAAATAATTGGAAACAAAACTATGGTTTTTGTAGGGGCCATTTGGTTTGAATTTATATTTATTTAAATATCAAATTAAATAAACTTCTCCATTGGGAGGTTTTTGATGATTGATGACATGGATTCTAAAAATAATGAAATATTACCCATTATGACGTGGTAATGCACACAAAATTACCTATGAGGGTAGTATGTGCATGCTCTCGTACATCGATAGTACTTGCTCTCGCTCTTGTACGTGGAAACGCTATCGCTATCGCTCTCGCTTAAATTAACGGTAAAAAATCTAGAGGAAAAAAAGACAATAAAAAAAAGTTGCTAGAGCAAGAGCGAGAATTAGAGAGTGTTTTTTCTTGTCTCTTTCTTTTCTCCAGAATTTCAATCACTCTTTACTATCATGAGCGTGAGCAAGAGTTAGAGAGATAGAGCGAGAATTAGAGAGCTAGAACGAGAACAATATGATGCCTTCATGGTAATTTGGACGGGATACAAAATATGTAAATGATCATTGGTTATTAATTAAGTATGGGAAGGGTCATTGGTAATTAATTTCACATCACATGTCAAACGATGAGTCTTCCATGCAAATATCCCTTCAATTTGCATTTAAAAAAGCTCTATGAATAAGAATTTTGAAAACTATAGCGGGAATTAGAGAGCTAGAATGAGAACAATATAATGCCCTGATGGTATTTTGGACGGAATGCAAAGTATGGAAAGGGTCATTGGTAATTAATTTCACATCACATGTCAAATGATGAGTCTTTTGTGCAAATATCCATTCATTTTGCATTTAAAAAAGCTCTATAAATAAGAATTTTGAAAACTAAGGGATTGTTTGGAGCGTATATTATATTAACATGAATTATAATAATTTGTAGGGTACTTTGGTAATTGTACCATAAACATAAACTATTATGATATAAACTAAACAACTTTGAATTTTAAATAATATTATATAAATTCACAAACTATTATAATTCATTGTTATTATAACATATCCAACACCTCAAACAACTTACCAATATTTATTGTCTAACCTATTTGCATTTCCACCTTGTTTTCCACATTTTAAGGGTATTGAAAAGAAAAAAATTGTTTAAACCTATTTCCATAATTTCTCCATTCAAAATGCTTTAATCCTCTACCGTTCATTTGGATTGTTAATATTGTTTATATTAAAATATGAGATTTAAATATTCGAGATAATAAATATGTGTTTGCATGTGTAGGATAATTAATGTATGTGAGCTAAATATTTATGTTTGGATAAATATGATGATTAATGTTTGGAAACTAAATGTCGATATTTATTTTAATAAATAGTTAAGATAATGTAAATATATTAATTATAATTATATTAAGCGTAAACAACACATGGGTATTAATAAGTAACTAAAATTTATTAATAATGATTAATTAGTACAAATTAACTAATTTATTAGATTATATTTAACTTCCAAGTATAAAAATTTGGTTTTAAAATTTATGCATAATAATATTTGAGTCTTGAAAACTAAAAATTAGTAAAACAAAAAAACTAAAAATTAGTAAAACAAACACTGATATAATCAGACTGAAAACTCATGATAAAAGCCTGAAACCCACGACAAAATCCATGAAACAAACCAACACTTATCAAGAAGAAAAAGAAAAAATGTAAATACTGCAATACTACAGAAAAAATGTAAATACTGCAATACTACATATATTATACTATTTTCCTAGATTTATTTGGGGTCATGTAGTCTACATATAGATCCATTGTGAGTACATTCAATTACCATTGAACTAAATTCACTTTTTACTTATTGAAATAAATTAGAATATTATCTCTATCATTTGCTTCTTTTTATTCCAACAACATGTAAGGTGAAATACTCGAATTTTTGACCTCTTATACGACGGATGAATTTGATAAGAAATGATTTTAAAATTCAGAATTTTAAAATATGAAAATGATTTCAAATTCTTATTTGCTTTTGGAACCTAATTGATTTGAAATTACTGAAATTAAAATTTCTTATAGTACAAAGCTAGAAAAAAAACTTACATCTAGTTTGTATAGCTATAAAAAACTTGTTGGAATCAAGAAGTTGTAATTAAAAAAGGTTAAAAATTATTATTATCAGTTAAAAAAAACCAAAATAAGGTGAAGAAACAAAATAAAAACCTAACATTTAATTCACTTGAATAATTTTTTTGAGTTTGAATGCAGAAGAGAGAATAGATATGTATGAATTACGTAGGAAGGTACAGTTGTACTTATGAAAACATTAATTTAAAAAAATCTTTATGAATAAAGTTGGAAATAAATTTTTGTAAAGTTTTTCGGGTCAAATTTGACCATTTTGGGGTGATTTTTATTTTAAAAAAAAACACGATTTGCAATTTTAAATCCGTTACATTTTTTTGTGCATAAGGATTTCAAATCAACTATGGTTTGAAATCTTCTCAAATTCATTGACTTCAAACAAGGGGTTCATCGTTGATATACACTTAAACCAGTTGAATCATGTTTAGGAGGCTTTTTTTTTTTTTTTTTTGATAAAGCTTAATTGTGTTTTATCATTCATTTAGTGCAATATTGATATTAATATTAGGTTAAAATTCTCTCTTGCAGTCGGTGAATAACTTCGACCATTTGATTTATCATGTTCTACTTGCCTTTGGTATATACATTTTCTTTGTATTATGTGTAGGGCCAAAATTAATTCTTGCTCACAAACTTTTGTACTAAGGTTCATTCATTGTTCTTTTTTTATTCTTCTTGCAAACCGTTTTGTATCTTTGTTGTACTACAAACTTCATGTATGGTATGAAGAATAGTGTATTACATTCTAAACTTGTATGTAAATGTTTGGACACATGTTCTATGTTTTTAGTATTGAAGACTTGTATTCTAAAAAAGTTATATTTAAATTTAATACATTTATTTGGAGAAATTAATGGCATACTTTTTTTTTTTTTTTACATTAGCATTTGGCCAAATGTGAAATTAGTAAAAAAAAAAAAACCCTCAAACTTCTCGATTTTTTCAAAGCACTTGTACAAAAATAATAACTATGTGAAGTCGTAACAAAAATAATAACTATGACCAATGTTAGGTAGAAAAAGTGGCTTCTTACCCAATAAACGCACTTAAAAAAAAAAACTATGACATTACTCATAAAAAATTTGTTTCTTAACTAAATTAATAGTTGAATGGTTCAACAATAAGAAATACATGTGTAGTTAAAAAAAAAAAAACAATGACGCTTCATCTTAAAAAAGAACCATAGTACATTCATTTTTTCAGATAATACTACTTTGTGTAGTTAATGGATGCATGCTTAAAAAATATAGCAAATACATATGTATAGTTTTTTTAAAAAAGCAGTACCGTTTCTTATTTTAAAAAAAGATCCATAGCACAAGCATATTCAAATTTAGCCATACAAACAAAAATTCTCTAAAAACAAGATTAATGGATGCATGTTTGAAAAATAGTAGTAAATAGTCGTAAAATACTCATAAAGTTTTTTAAGTTAGACATCTCGAATAATTGTTTAAATTTTAGAAAAATTTAATTGAACGATTAAAAAAGAGTTAAGGAAAAAATTAGTATGTTGAAAACCAGACTTTAAACTCCAGATTAAAAAATATTTGCACCAACCAACATGGTCTTAAAAATTTTAAATAACTATGTATACACAAACTAAACAACTTCACCTTTTTATGAACTCTAAAGACTATAAACTCTAAACTTCATAACTCAACTCCATGCATTGATTTACTAAGTGCCGTATTTTAGAGTATTTTAAGAGCAAGAGTATGTGAGGTGGAGGTAAGGAGTGGGAAGGATCCCACTTCCCAACGCATATCTCCAATTATAGCTCAGTTGTTTTTGTCTTGTACTGAATTATGCCCATCACAGCCACACCAGTGACCCATACGGGAATTCAATTTCAACCCCATCACCCATCATTACTTCATGCCCCCACAAAAAAAAAAAAAAAAAAATAAAAAAGAAACTCAATCCATTTCTGCTCCAAAGCCCATTATGTTCTGAAAAGATTCTTTTTCAAATAGTTCGAAGATCCAAACTTCCAAGTATCGAAAAGGGTTTATGAAAGAAACTCAAAGCTTTATTCACATAACACCTTGTTTCATTATCACTCATCATGTAACAAGAGAAAGTCCATTGATTTTACAATATCACTCAAAGTTACAAGTGCCGCACTCACCTTCCATTGGTAAGCCATACGCTTTTTTTTTCTGTGCACTAACTAATACACACACCATGCTCTTGGTTTCTCCCCCCAAAATGTTCTCTTCAAAATTCCTTCTGCCAATCAAGCAGGCACTAAAAATTTCGCCATCGAACTTATGGATCAGCTCAAGATTCCAGTACTTTGATATTGCCCAGAAACATAGCTTCACAAATCATAGCTGTCTCAACAAGTCATGAGATAATATCCCCGCCCGTCCCTATCATCGAGGTCGAGGGGTTTTCAAAATAAGTAGGACCTGGCCCACCTTTGTTGTCTTGTATCTCTACCTACCTCATCCTGATGATATGGCAACAAAAACGTCGTCAAGAGACCATTTCCGCTGCTCAGATTTCTGCGGTGGATTGATAATGGCATGCTCGGAAGTTGCAAGCCTATAACCTATCACTATTTCTCGTCTCTGTCGCCCCCTAATCATTATGTCATAAAAACAAAGCTCTTCCTGATCAACTAAATAAAATTCCGCTGGTCTAATACACATTTCATTGCCCTGCAACCATATGTACATCTTCGTTCAGAATCACAAAAAAGAAAAAATCTATCTTTAAAATCTACAAGCCATTAGAATATTTCACCAAAGTTCAAGTTGATATTCAACATTCACTTGGAATCGTTAAAGTAATCATTTTTCTTAGTTTTCTTTGTTAGTTTTCTTGGAAAAAAAAAAATACTTGCATTAGGTAAGATAAAACAAATACCTCTTCTGCAAATAGCTCCTCAAGAACACGATTAATTTGCTGGTCTTCAGCCACCATAGCCAGTGCCATACTTACCAATTCATTAGACAACACATAATCACTAATTCTAGAAACTGATACCAGGTTTCTGGTCCTTGAATCTAGTATTTCACTAATTATTATTGATCTGTCTGATGCTTGCTGCATTTCTCGGATCCATGAGTGGTGAGAAAACCCAGCAAGCCGCAAAGACGTTGAAGTTAACTTCATATCTTTGTTTGGAAGCCTCTTCGACTGCAATATGACAAAGTGACAGCCTCTTACCTTATATATCCCACCAATTCCAATATATAGTTCCAATTTAACTTAATAATATGTGAGGCCTCCGATAGTGAATTATTATCAAAGGAGGGGCAAAATAGGAAATGCACTGTAAGTTAGTTATTCGGTAGTGGGTTAGTGCTACACTGGTGGCAGAGGAGTGGGGACCTTTTTGTAGAGGGAGGGAAAATAGGAAATGCACTGTAAGTTAGTTATTCGGTAGTGGGTTAGTGCTACACTGGTGGCAGAGGAGTGGGGACCTTTTTGTAGAGGAGGGAGGGAGGGAGGGAGGGAGGGAGAGAGAGAGAGGGGGGGGGATGGGTTCTTTGTGGAATTCCTAAGTTTTTGCTTAGAGAGCAAGCATGGTAGGAAAGAAGATCAGCCATCTCGAATAGGCTGAATATCTTTTAGTTCATATAATATCAAAAGGTAAGGGGAAACCTTACAAATTGGTATCAGAGCATCTTTCTTGGGGACTTGAAATCAGTGAAATGGCACAACGAAAGGTTGAGGAGAGGTTGGAACTGGCCGAGCAAGAGCGGGAAGAATTGAAGGTGGAGGTCGAACGCATCCAGGAACAATTGGCGAGGTTGCCAGCGATAGAGGAAGGGCTGGCGTCGATTTCGAAAACGATGTTGAAATTGGTGAACGAAATGGCGGGGGTAAAAGGACGCTCCAATCGGAGTGAAGCCGCGAGTTCGGAACCACGACAGACAATGGCGAAGGAGTCGTGGGTGTCGGACGAAACGAAAGGAGCAGAGGAATTCGCTGAAGGAAGCGGACGGAAGGAACACATGACGGGAATGGAAGGAGGAGGCGAGCGAAACAAGTTTAAGAAGGTTGAGATGCCGGTATTCGATGGAAATGAGCCCGATTCTTGGCTTTTCAGAGCAGACCAGTACTTCCAAATACATCGTCTATCGGAAGCAGAGAAGATGATAGTTACTGCCATTAGTTTCGAGGGTGTGGCGCTGAATTGGTTCCGAGCTAAGGAAGACAGGGAACCGTTCACGAGCTGGGGAGACTTAAAATGCAAGCTGCTAAATCGTTTTCGAAAGAGTAAGTCTGGGAGTGTTTTGGGCCGTCTGCTCGCCATTAAGCAAGTAACCACAGTCACGGCGTATTGTCAGGATTTCGAGTGTTTGATGGCACCCTTGCCAAAGGCGGATAAGGAAGTATTAGAGAACACCTTTATGAATGGGTTAAAACCAGTCATTCGAGCCGAAGTTTTAAGGACACGGCCGAAGGGGTTGGATGAAATGATGGAAATGGCTTTGTTAGCAGAGGAATGCGAGGAGGCAAGGTGGGAAGAAAGCGATCCGGGGGGAGCCCGAAGAGGAAAGAATCAGAATCAGTCAGTCACTCCAAAACCGTTAGGTGGAGGAGCTAGAGATTCAACAAAAAGCAGGGAAACTATGCCTACTCGAACAATCACTTTATCAGGCAGTTCCGTTAATGACCTGAGAAGAGAGGGACCCAAACGAAGGTTATCAGACACTGAATTCCAAAATCGACGAGCTAAAGGGTTATGTTTCAGATGTGATGAGAAATATACAGTGGGGCACCGTTGTAAGGCAAAAGAATTAAGGGCGATGGTGGTTCAAGCAAGTGGAGAGGAAATGGAGATCGTGGAAGAAGAGATGGAAGAAACAGAGGAAGATGAACCGGCCCAAGAAGTTGAAACAGAGGCTGCAGAGTTGTCCTTGAACTCTGGAATCGGATTGACTCCTCCTGGCACTATCAAGATGAGGGGAAAAATTGAGCAAAAAGAGGTAATAGTCCTTATTGACTGTGGGGCAACTCACAATTTTATATCTAGTCAAATAGTGGAGGCGATGCAACTGGCCATTTCGGAGACGGCCAATTATGGGATCATATTGGGGGGTAATATGGCTATTAAAGGCAAGGGAGTCTGTAAAAACGTGGTTCTGATTTTGGGAGAATTAACGATTGTGGAAAACTTCTTACCCCTTGAATTAGGAGGAGTAGATGTGGTCTTGGAGATGACATGGTTGAACTCCTTGGTGGAGACTCATATCCACTGGCCAACTCAGACTATCAAGGTGGAAATGGGGGGTAGAATGATAATCTTGAAGGGAGATCCCAGCCTCACTAAGACCAAAGTATCTCTGAAGAAGATGAGGAAAATGTGGGAGGAGGGAAACCAAGGATACTTGGTGGAGTATAAGGCCATAGAAGCTGTAGAGGAAACAAAGGGAAGAGAGGCTGAAAGACCAGAGGAAGAATTACCCCTGGAAATCGCTGAGATATTGCAAACTCATCATGGAGTGTTCCAAGATCCGAAGGGTTTACCACCAAGGAGAGAGATTGAACATCACATACACTTGAAAGAAGGGACAAACCCTATTAATGTAAGGCCATATAGATATGCTCAAGCTCAGAAGACAGAGATTGAAAGAATGGTAGGAGAAATGTTGAGGAATCAAGTGATACAACCTAGTAAAAGCCCTTACTCCAGCCCTGTGATATTGGTTAAAAAGAAGGATGGGGGTTGGCGTTTTTGTGTTGACTACAGGGCCCTAAATGCTGCCACCATTCCTGATAAGTTTCCTATACCAGTGGTGGAAGAACTTCTCGATGAACTACATGGGTCAGTGATCTACTCCAAGCTGGATTTGAAATCAGGGTACCACCAGATTAGAATGGAAGAGCAAGACATAGAGAAAACAACCTTTAGAACGCATGAGGGACACTATGAATTCGTGGTCATGCCCTTTGGATTCACCAATGCACCATCGACATTTCAGTCACTGATGAACGACATCTTCAAACCCTACCTGCGTAAGTTCATACTTGTCTTCTTTGATGACATTTTAGTGTACAACCCTTCTATGGAACAACATATTAAACATCTAACGGTTGTCTTTGATGTTATGAGGGAACATGAGTTGTTTGCTAACAAAAAGAAGTGTCACTTTGCGAGGGCAAGAATTGAATATCTTGGCCACTGGATTTCGAAAGAAAGGGTGGAGGCTGACAGTGAAAAGGTGAGAGCAATGTGGTCTTGGCCAGAACCCAAAAACATCAGTGAGTTGCGTAGTTTTTTGGGGCTCACCGGATACTATAGGAGATTTGTTCAAAATTATGGGGCGATTGCAGCTCCTCTAACGCAACTGTTGAAGAAAGGAGGGTTTGTGTGGAATGAAGAGGCAACCGAAGCTTTCAGTAAGCTGAAGAAAGCAATGGTCACGTTACCAGTTTTGGCCCTTCCGGATTTTAACCAGCCGTTTGTAGTAGAAACAGATGCTTCGGGCAAAGGATTGGGAGCCGTGTTATCGCAGGGTAGTAGACCAATTGCTTTCTATAGCCACACTTTATCGCCACGGGCTCAATTGAAATCAATTTACGAGAGGGAACTTATGGCCATTGTTTTTGCTATTCAACGATGGAGGCCATACTTACTGGGACAAAAATTCAAAGTGCAAACTGACCAACGAGCCTTGAAATTCTTACTGGAACAACGGGTCATCCAACCACAGTTCCAAAGGTGGATTGCAAAGCTTATGGGCTATGACTTCGAGGTTCAGTATCGACCTGGCATGGAAAACAAAGCGGCTGATGCCTTATCACGACTGCCTATCGAAGCCCACCTCAATCAGATTGCAGTTCCCATGATTTTGGATGTAGAGGTAGTGAAAGGGGAGGTCGCAGAGGATCCTAAACTACAAGAAATTGTGTGCAAATTAAAGGAGGGCAGAGAAGAAGTATCAAAGTATTCCATGGGGCAGGGGAATTTACTTTATAAAGGTCGCTTGGTGTTGACCAAGACATCCAAACTGATTCCTTCGATTATGCAGACTTATCACGATTCTGTGGTGGGGGGTCATTCAGGATTCTTGTGGACCTATAAGAGGTTAACAGGGGAGTTGTATTGGGAAGGCATGAAAGGCGATGTGAAGAAGTATGTGGAAGAGTGTGGAGTTTGCCAAAGGAACAAACACCTAGCTACTTCTCCGGCTGGCCTACTAAGTCCTCTGGAAATTCCACAACGAATCTGGGAAGATGTGACCATGGATTTTATTGAGGGCTTACCGATATCCGAGGGCTTTAATGTGATCATGGTAATTGTTGATAGACTGAGCAAGATGACTCATTTGTTGCCTCTTAAACACCCCTTCACCGCGAAGACAGTGGCTGCAGTTTTTGTATCTGAAGTCGTGAAGCTCCATGGTTTTCCAAAATCCATAGTTTCTGACAGAGATAAAATATTTCTAAGCAACTTTTGGACAGAACTCTTTCGGGTAAATGGTACTAAATTGCTCAGAAGCTCCGCCTACCATCCTCAAACAGACGGCCAGACAGAGGTGGTGAACAAATGCATAGAAACTTACCTCAGATGTTTTTGCAATGAGAAACCGAAGCAGTGGAAGAGGTGGCTCTGCTGGGCGGAATTCTGGTACAATACCACATTTCACATTTCCATTGGGATGACCCCATTCCAAGCTGTGTATGGACGACCACCCCCTCCTCTGATCTCTAATGGAGGAAGCAGAACGACCATCTTAGAAGGGCAATTGATTGAGCGAGACATCATAATTGATAGGCTGAAATCACACTTGAAGGTAGCTCAAGATAGAATGAAGAAGTATGTCGATAAAAAGTGAAAAGAAGTTCATTTTGAAACAGGGGATTGGGTGTTTCTAAAGGTAAGACCATACCGCCAAATCACTCTAGCTAAGAAAAGAAACGAGAAGCTAGCAGCTAAGTACTTTGGGCCATATTGTATCACTGAAAAATTGGAAACTGTAGCTTACAAATTGGACTTACCAGCAGAATCAACAATCCACCCTGTCTTCCATGTCTCACAATTAAAAAAAGCTTTGGGAGAACATCAGACTAGCCTAGGAGGGCCCCAACAACTATCAGAAGAATACGAATGGAGGGTTGAACCGAAGGAGGTGTTCGCCTACAGACATAACGAACAGTCGGGTAGTGATGAAGCGTTGATATGTTGGAAGGGTCTCCCTGAACATGAAGCTACCTGGGAACAAGTCGAAGACTTCAAGCAACAGTTCCTTGGTTTCAACCTTGAGGACAAGGTTCTTTGGGAACCCGCGAGTAATGTGAGGCCTCCGATAGTGCATTATTATCAAAGGAGGGGCAAAATAGGAAATGCACTGTAAGTTAGTTATTCGGTAGTGGGTTAGTGGGATAGTGCTACACTGGTGGCAGAGGAGTGGGGACCTTTTTGTTGAGAGAGAGAGAGAGAGAGAGTCTTGTAAGGGTATTACTTTGCCCTGGGGGAGGATGGGTTCTTTGTGGAATTCCTAAGTTTTTGCTTAGAGAGCAAGCATTGTAGGAGAGAAGATCAACCCTCTCGAATAGGCTGAATATCTTTTAGTTCATATAATATCAAAAGGTAAGGGGAAACCTTACATAATACCAACTCATATACTAAGATAAATTATTTCGTTATTTCGTAGTGTGCTTCATGAAAAAAGTTAAGGAACGACAATAGTAGTCACCTGAATATCTCGAATAAGAAGAAGAGTGGCAAGAGAACGTGAATCTGAATGCACAACAGAGTCCTCCAAAGATTCATCCGCGAGAATTAGTATCTATTTCACATAGTGTTAGAATCACTATATTAAAGTCGAAGAATCTACGGACTTTGAAATTGGATTAGAGTTTTAAAGATAAACTATGTATGAACTTACCGAATCAAAAGTTTCCAGTGGAAGTGACTCTAAATGTCTTCTAATGACAGCATTTCCCTCGCGATGGACAAGTTTAATATTTACTAGACTAGAAATATCAAGTCCACCATCAATAAGCTTTTTTTCTCTCTCTGTTTCAGGAACTTCATTGAACATCCACAACTCTGAACCAGGAGCGAGGATTGCCTCAAGAACCTGGAGAAAGGGAAAAGCATATTTGATAGTGTGAGACTTCAGTAAGTAGTTCCTCCATCATAGACTCATAGTTGAATGCAGCTATTCTTCAGGACACCAAATCAGAGATGGAAGTTCATAAGCAATATACCATAATCATATCATCTATATCACGACGCCAACCACAAAACAGTATCTTTTCAGGATATTTTGGAGGGTCGATAATCTTTTGGAAGAATCCCCTGCGCACCTGAGGAGTAAGTGTCAAAAATTTGAGTGTGAAACCTAAGATGACAAACGTGTTGCAAATTATTCAACTGATTAAGATGGAGGCATTAATTTTATTTTCTTTTAGTTTCACGCTGTAGTATCATATCTTTTCTAATTCCAATGTGCTCAGTAACAAGTTAACATTCAAGTATTTTAAGTTAAAAGATTATTTACCAACCTGAGTACAGCGTAACGGTTAAAACATTTTTATTCCCTCTAAGAGGATGTAGGTTTGAATTTCTACCCTGATGTAATATTGTAAAAGAAAAAAAAATCAATAGATTCATTATCACTCAAAGTAAGCAATTACCAGACATAGACCTAGTTAAACTATGAGAATAATAATTCAACCATTTCTTGTTGAATTATTACGTATAACAATTATCATCATAATTCCTTTTTAAGCACCTCTTCTTTACCTAGAATAAGAAGTAATGAACTAGTAACTTTTGGGAGTCGAGTTAAAGTGGGTGGTGGTACTACTCTCCACATGGATTAGTAGCCATCCACGTTAATGCTTCTATGAATTCTAGATGGATTAATAACAGAATTGGGAAAGTCAAACCATTAATATAAGCTATATAATTATCTAGGTTGCATACTATCTTATTGACAGTAAAAAAAGGGGCTGTACAGCATTAATAATTGAAGTCATAATAGAAGGATAACCTCCGGAATGGGACCGGGAGCATAGGTGTCATCATCCTCAGCTATTACAAGGACTTCATCCCCCTCTTTTAGAATGTAGTTATCATCTGGATTTAAGAATATCTTTCCACCATCTGCGGCAACCTTAATTCCACAAGGAATAGCATCAGGAAATGAGATCAGTACATTTCCAAATCGTTGTCCATCTAACTGAGACCATCTTTGGATGTAGAACTCTGAATTCTCAAACCCCAAGATATCTTCCCATATCTGGCCAAGTAAAGAAGAAGAAAATATAAACACACCTATTAATTTAATTATGGCGAATAGAAACTGAAAGGGCTTGATTCAACGCCAAAATGTTTAGATATGTGCACAGAGCGAGAGACAATAAAATAATAAAATGCAGGGTATGGTAAAATTAAGATAGGATGAGGTTGGATCTTAGGGTTAATTTTTATTATCGGGAGTTTATTAGGGGAGTGGTGGTTATGAATATAAGTGAGTTTGGGGGTTGGAGAGAGGCAGGAAAACATTAGGTGAAGTGAGAGAGAGAGAGAGAGAGTCATCTCAGAATGCTACTATCCTTGGTATTTCTTTCTGCCAACAGTAAGCAAACCAGCCTTCACTTCCTCTTTTTTCCACACTAATTTGTAAGGATGATCTAATTGGGGGTGGGGTATTAGAGGATGCAGATCAACAAACAACTCAGATAGAAAAGGAACAACTTGAAATACGAGGCTTTGATACTTAGACAAGATAAAAGTCATATAACCTGTAAATTTTAACAATGATCCAATATTTTCTAATGGTGGACAGGCTTGATAAGACACCAATGAAAGAGCATATTCTAAAATGTGCATCTTGTATAACCTGAGCAAGTCCCGGCTGTAGAGCACATTGTATCATTAAGCGTCCAATTACATCATGAGCAACAACTGTTTCAATAACTTCACCTCCAACAAGCTTTACCAGAGGTTCGTTATCGAGGTCACTCATCTCTACAACTACATGGCCCCTCAAACCTTCCTTCACTCCAGTGAGGCTGAGCACAACCCTCAAAGCACGCGCATCACTCTGGAAAGAAGGATACTTCGTGATTTATCTACTGATTTACAAAGGATGAAACAAGCAATATCATACTACGTTAGAAATACAAAACCTGATCCGCATTCTCATCGGTTGCCAATACAATGATAGCACGTGCCTTAGACACAGAGACCTGTGAAGTTATAATGATTACCATACGAATTCCTGTTAAGATTATCAAAAGAACTCTGAGGCCTATGAGCAGAATCAAATCTACCTTCTTCAAGTCGGCAAGTATAAGGGGACTGCCACTCCTACAAATGACAGATGTCCCCATGAAATCAAATTCTAGCTTTGCTATATCCATCTCCATTTCCTCCTTGTCTCTTTCTGCAAGAACAACAACTACCCCTCCACCAACACTCTTATTTGCGATTGCTAATTGCTTCAGAAGTGAACCCTAAAACAAAATAACCGCTCTGATTTCTTGATATTTTATAAGTACACATTTATTTTCCACACCACCAGTACATCTTAACTAAACCAAATCTATATGATGATTTAACACTCCAAACGAAAATCAAAATCAATTGCTTGCATCTAATTGTTAGAAAAGCGTGTATAGAATAGAGAACAAAACAACCAAAATGAAGAATTTAATCTTAAATCAATGTCTACTAGTGACACAGCTATTGACTTCTTAATACGCAACTCACCAATTTATCACTCCATCCAAGAATGAGAATGTGGTTTCTTTCAATGACTTCACTCTTCCCTTTCCGCAGTGAGTCAACTTTCTCTGAAATAGCATCAGAAACAAGCCCAAGCATCATTGCAAAAATCAGCATACCTCCTGCACTTATAGAGACAGAAACAATCCTGGGGCCAATGCCAACCCTGTCAGCATGATTTCCTGAGTCGGCCACAAATGTCCATGAAAGCCAGAGAGCTTCAGCAAAGTTACCATCACTAACAGCATATAATGCCAGACCACCAAATCCTATAAGAAATACAGTGGCAAATAGAAGTGCAAGCAGCTTTGCATAAGGATAGATGGAGAAACACACGTCGACCACATATGCAATTCTCTTGTTCAAAGGAACCTCGTCCTTGCTATTTTGAGTTCTTTCTGAAAAGTTCTTAATTCGAGGAAGGTAATCAAGATACTTGTACAATAGAAAAGGCATAACGAGTGTGCACACTACAGTATACAGAGCTACAGATCGACTATCAGCAGTTAAAAAATTAAATATCGAATTGTTGTCTCCTGGTACTGAAATACCCCAGGTGGCAGTGATAATACTTTTATCGCTACAGAGTTGATGAAGGTGAGATTTCTCTTCCTGCAAGATTGTATAATGAATTACAAAACTGGATACATATATTGAATGGGAAAAGATAGCATTAATTGAGCATGAAACATACCTCAAGTTTCGTAACCTTCTTCTGCAGATAAACTGCATAGAATCCCATGAACATACAAGAGATAATGAGCTGCAGAAATCATTCCATCATCATTAATTTTGAAACTAAACTGCTAACGCTACATCAAGATGAAACAGAGAAATCAATCATTATAGAGAAGCAAAAGGTAAATTTTCACAGGTGTTCTAACTCTGATATATATTCCGAAAAAGAAAACTGACTTATCGGCTTCCAAATCACATATATATGAAAATGATAATGATCATACACTTAAAAACTGAGATTGCTGTCTTTCCATTCTAATATCTTTCTTGTCTGAGAATGTCTACTTTAATATGAGCATAAGTTCTTCCCTTCCTAAAATAATCGTGTTAATCTGCAATAGCTGCTTTCCAGCAGTTTTCAAGTTCCGCAGCATCTGCTATATCTTTTTTTTTTTAACCTTAAGGCAACACTGTGCTTGATCTTTAAAGAGGGTCTCTACAGTTTAGACATCCAAGGAAGTTTTGTTATTGGACGAAATAAGTGTATACTTCTTACTACTTCTAAGTGAAATTACATGCATACATTCATTTGTACACGCTTACATACAGACTAAAATAAATTCACACATTAAACATAATCGTAAGAAATGCACATATTCCACGCATTTCCAAAGCCCAATAGCACCCTTTGTTTCCAATTCCTGACATTTTTTTTTCTTTTGAACACTGGGTGGAAGTACTGTACTTGGGAATTCAGTCATTATAGTTTCTGCAATCGAATTATTTATAAGCAGAACAGGCGTGGAAAATTTTCTTTCCTAGGTCGGTTAACCTTTAAATTAGTCGCGACTACATCCTACATAATAAACGATGCAAAACGTATTGGAAACGATAATTAAAGAGAAAACCACTAATATCTTCCCTCTATTTTGTAATTGTGAAATGCGAACAAAATGGTTTGACGTGGTTGTGGCAATGATGTCGACGAGATTTATTATTACTGTTTTGAAATTTTGGAAAGTGGGAAATAAAGATTTAGACTTGCAAATCAGTTTCCTCCGATTCCAAGAAAACTGAATTGAGGTAAAAGGCAGCTAAAAAGTGTGAAAATCAAAAGACTAGAAGAAAATTGAAACACTAACCAAATGGTGCATTAAAGAATGCGTAGGTATCCAAGGTCTCCTCGTAGTGGAGTGAGAAGCTGAATCAGGTCTGCCAATCAGCTTGACCTGCTTCTCTAGCTTATTCGATTCTTGTACCTTTGATGGAGGTGCTATTGGGACCGTACCCTGCACCCGACTCGAAGCAAGCCGACGATTGGAGGAGGAGGTGGAGAGGTCGTGCTTGGGGGCCTTGTGAGTGAGTCTGGACTTGGAAGCATAGGGGCCGAGGCAGGAGGGGAAAATATAATCCCTATTGAAGAATTGGGCGCTGTCAGGGGCGGCGGGATCATTGTCGATGGAGAGGCGAAGATCGGTGGGTTGACGGAAAGAAGAAGCAGAGAGCGGAGCAGTTGAAACACGGCGGACGGCGGGGAAGAGTGGGCCGGGGAAGTGCGGAGTGTGGTAAGTATCGACGGTGGTAGTCTTTGATCTCTTCAGAAGAGGTGGAGCGTCGGGTTTGCTAGGGCTCGGATTCGCATTAGCATTGACATTTGCATTCAGTTGGTGGTGCGCTGTAACAGTGGAATCATGATTGTCGCTTGCCATTAACACAGAGTGAGAGAAGAGATGGAGATTTGATTTGATTTGATTTGGGGCAAAAACAACGGAATCCGTGTGTCCCAGCTTCCTACCGAATTTGGAATTTTGGATAGAACAAAATAATACACTTCAACTTCCAGTGGGTCGATCAGGGCCGTACAGGATGATCCACAGCTGACGTGGAAGGCATTATCAGATCTCAATGGCGAATGTCGGGGTCCATCCGTTATTTATTATTATTTTCTTTTTTTTGAAAAAACTATCTTTTTTCACTTTGAATTCACACTCGGACACATTTTCATCTCTTCAAAATAAATTTCTTACCCCTTTTCCAAAAACATCACATCAACCTTCAAGAGCTCTTTTCTCTTTCGGTAAAGATTTTGAGCTAAAAAAGTGCAAAATAAGTTAAATAACTTTAAGCATGACAGAAAAAAGACGGAGCTTTTTGATCTCTATTGGGCCTGGGCTGGACCACTTTGTCCAGAATGGCGAAGCCCAATAACATTGTAATCGATTTGTTTCTCGGCTCCTCGCAGCAGCACGGTACCACGATGATTCAATTTCGTTCGCGTCGCATGGGTTGGCGGTGTTGGTCCTTTTCTGCCGCCTTCGATTCCGATACCTTTTTCCCGCAAAATTCCGTTTTACTCGCCCACCTTTAAATCTCCCGGTTCTAATCTTCTATACTTTTTTTTTTGTTTTTTTTTGAATTTTTAGTCTTCATTCTAGGGTTTTACTGTATCTGGGTTGTCTCATTTTTATCATATTGTTTTAACAGTGAAGATCGTTTGATGATACAATTCCTGCTTTAGTGGAACACTCCCGTCGCTCATTTTTGTTACAGTGGTCTGGTGAATTGGTTATTCTCTTGGAGATTTTGGTTGAAATTACGCAGCACCAACTATTTTTGGGTCGTAGGATGAAGCGTAAACGAGGGAACAAGAAAAGCAAGCGTAAAGGGGGTACTGAAGTAGCTGGAAAGGAAGCGACTTCTTTAGTTACCGGAGACAATTCGGGTTTGGAGGAGTTCGATAATGACTCTGCAATGGAAGCCGACACGCCTTCGTCAACGGGAACTGACCATCTCCATGTTCCAAATGTTAATCCAGAGGGTTCGATGGACAAGGCTGCAGGGAAATCATCAGTTGGACGTGTTAAAGTGAAGCTCAGGACCTCAAAAATGATAGACGCTCAGCTTAATTCTTCCGATGCGTTCACTCAAAGTGATACTGATAAGAGCAGTCTTCAAATGGGCTTAGAGAAACAGAGTGTAGTTTCGGAGAAAATGGAAGATAGTGCCAACTCATTGCCCGACAAGGAAACTGGTGTTTCTGTGACCGCATCCAAAAAACCTGGGAGCATAAAGATCAAGTCTTCTAAGAGCTTGGGAGCAGGTAATAACCCCACAACTACTGCAGTAAAGCCACAGGGTGGTACTCGGATACCTCAACAGGATTCTCGGCCTAATAAGAAAGAGTTGGATTCTGCTCTCACGGTAAGTGTTCATTTCGGAACCCTTCTTCGTCTGTTCTTTTTTCTTTTTATTTTCGAATTAAGAAACTCGATTTCAATGCCTTCCCAAGGGAATGAGGTATCAATAGATTAGTTATCCACCTGAAGGGCCAGGGAGCTTGCATAAATGGCTCCAAGAACATGGAAATGAAAAATGAAATATATATGTGTGCGTGTGTGAAAGTATACACCCGACCATCTGTTGTATTGCTGACTAATTATTTCAAGGTTTATGCTCGTCTTTTTAAGCCTGCTTAATGCATATCTTATAATGATCTTTGCTCATCTTCAGGTCATAAAGAAAGTAATGAAAATGGATGCAGCTGAGCCGTTTAATGTCCCTGTGAATCCCGTTGCTTTGGGGATACCTGTAAGTTTAAATTATTGTATTAAATACTAATTGGATCAGTTTTGTAATTGCCTATGGTTGTGTCACTGCTGCCACACTGCTTTACATTCTTTTCAGTCTTTACGTGAGTAGGCTAGTGGACTGGAGTAATGACTGTATGATTATATTTATGAGCATTTCACAAAGGTTCTAGCTTGCTGATGTGATAATTTTCTGAATGTTTCTCCTCCTCAAATTGCATCTATTATATCAAACAGCTCGACCTCCTAGGAATTTTCAGGATCGATGAGTCACTGCACACTCAATTGCAGTGGAAAAGTATAGTTGGGAAATTAGGATAAGGAATTCCGTAGCTCTATAGTTTTCCAAGTTTCGTATCTGGAGCCCTCTGCTATTGTCGACATCATTCATAACTTGAAAGGCTGTTAATATTGAAATTTTATGCATTTACGTTTGACTGGTTGCTTATACATTTACTGGCATCATTTAAATAATTTATATACTCAATATGTTTTTGTTGAAAATTAAAATTTACTCTACAATATGCACATTATTACGTCGTGAGTGCTGTTCCCCTTCCTTTTTTTAAAGAAGTTTTTTTTTTTCTGGGCTCTAGGATTATTTCGATGTGATAGATACACCGATGGATTTTGGTACAATCTGCAGCAACCTTGAAAACAGTGTTAAATATATGAATTCAGAGGATGTTTTCAAGGACGTGCAATACATCTGGGAGAACTGCTACAAGTATAACAATAAAGGCGACTACATCTTGGATCTTATGAGGAGGGTGAAGAAAAACTTTTCAAAATATTGGACTGCTGCTGGATTGTACAATGGGCACTTTTCATCGACCAATGGTGAGAGTTTGGTCATCATATTGCGGTCATATCATTTATTGGCGTTGAACTAAAATTACTACACTCCTTAGTTATCTCTTGCTGACTAGGTGGAAATGAAATTGAATGAATTTGTTATTTTCTATTATGCTTTGCATTATTTTAGCAGGATATGACTTCCAGTAAAGATATCTATCCATATAAAAATTTTATGTTGTCAATTCACACCGAAAACATTTCCGATTCCTGTTTTCTTTTTTTCAGTTAATGCATTGTTTTGTTTGTACAAGAAGAGACTGTGGTTGAGGGATTCTTGGCTGCTTGGGATTTATTTTTTTATTTTCTTCTTCCCTATCTCAGGTGTTGATATAACCGAAGAGAATGGTGGAGCATCAGGTCAGGTAAAACCTCTGAAAGGTCAGTCAAAACAGAAAACGAAGAAGCGTCATGGGTATGATTCTGCAACCTGCAAAAAGTTCCCTTGTATGCAACTTACATTTATGAGTTTCTCTTGAATTGCACAACCCAACAAAATCTTAACCTTTATGTTTATGGTTAGATGATAACGGAGGTGCTGGAGTTACTTTGTTGCACTGATATAGGACATTCTCAAAACATGATGGTAGAAGGAAATGGCTGGTTTAGCTACCAAAAACCAATTGAATGTGTGATTAAATGAAAATTTTTAACTCAGCAGTAAAATCTTTGCCTAACTATTTGGAAATTTATTTTTGACCCCTATATCTGTAGTGAAGTACTTATATTGGTGTTTGTATGTACGAATTCCCTTTATTTCTTATAATTTTTCTTGAGCATAAAATTTCTGAATTGATATGCTTGATTGAAGTGCCTCTTTTCTGCAGAAGGCGCCATAAATCTGATTGTTTATGTGCAATATGTGTTCTAAAGCGCCGTAGGAAGGAGCGTGAAGAGATTGCTAGAATTGCTAAAGACCAAATTGGAGCCGGCATTAACCCAGCGCAAGAGTTTAAGATTGAGGTAACTTGCTTGGGAATTTAGCCTACCTTAGGAAAACAGGAACAGTGAAATCTTTTAAATACAAGAAAAACAGAGAAATACGCCAACTATTTAACATAATTTTATTTGGTCCTTTTCCCTTTGAAGATTACTAGTGGGTCAATTTGAGATGAGATAATATATGTTTCCGTTTCCATTTTATGTTGTACTTTGTGTAAGCGGCCATTTTTGCAAAAATGAAGAAAGATTTGGTATCCTTTTTGTGAGATCTCAACAGGGATTGCAAGGACTTGTCCAAGTTTATATTGGTATCTCTCTAGAGATGGCAGTATTGAGCAAAAATTTTCTGTTTATTTTTCGCCCCCTTGTTTTTCTTTATTTTAGTATATGTGTATTTTGGTTAAGGAATCTTTGCGTGGGGAAAGTCCTGGCAGCGTGGATTCATCATCAAATGCAGATGATTCTGTAAACAATGAATTAGATGTTGAGGAAGATACAGGAGACGAGGTGAAAATGGACGTTTCGAAGCAACAGTTTAGCACACCAGAGGAGAGGCAAGATGACGGTGAGGAGGAAAAAGATGAAGATGGAAATGAAATGGAGAGGAAGATGGGGGCTGATTCTAAAGGAACTGAACAGTCTGAAAGGTCGAGGGAGGATCATAGTAGACCATCGAAATCAACAATGGAGCAATCAGCTGACTTGAAGATGGAGGATAGAGGACGGCAAGATGACTCGGAACATAAGGTATTTTGCTTTTTTTTTGTTGGCTTCATGATGACAAGTAAACAATCATTTGATTTAACCAGGAAAGAAAACATTGTAAAGACAGATACAAAGGGAGCAATTTGAAAAATAGTATAGCTAAAAAAGGTTTGCATCCATCCAGCGCAGCCTCTCTTGACTACTGACTATGTTTGCAGGAGGTAGAAGAAAAACGGAAGAAGAAACTAAAGGCATGGGAGGAGTTGAGTATTAAAAATCTGAAGCTTTTAGAGTTGTGTGGAGTAGTTTTCCCTGCGAATCCAAGATCTGTGTGGAGAGGACCCCATTCATTGCTTCCGCAGCACCAAACTTCTCGCATTAGTGCCATTGATATGGCCGTACACAAGTTCATGAAGTAAAGTAGTAGTAGTAGGTAAATTATACTTGACTGGGTGTAGCTTGTAATTTCCCCAAAACTGAAAATCATTTTAACGCCTTTGGATGGGCTTGCAAATGTATCATCAACTAGTTCTTTATGAAGGATTTTTGTTTTTACAAAATTAGTCTTCCGCCATGCATACAGCAGCCGAAGAATGAAAACCATACATATAACATTATTGCAATAAATCCGTACTGAAGAATGGAATGGGGCCGAGGGGTTCAAGTTCAAACTCAACCAATGTTTTTGAATGTGGTGAAGAGAGGGGAATGGAGTGGCTTCAGTGTGGCAGATCATATTTGACATGTCCGAGGTAGAGTCCGCATGCAGGGGCCATCGGACTTGCTGAACTCACATTCTTCGCTTCTAAGATTCTTTCTACTGCAAGTCAAGTAACGTGATACCATATTAATATTATTATTATTATTATTAGCCTACCCTGAAACAACGATGTTCTTTCTATTCTAATCATTTGAAAAACTACACACCATCTCCTACAGTTAGAACTCCGGTGCCAACCGCTTTAAGGACTCCAACCATCAGTCTCACCTGAGAAATGACCAATCCAATCTCAGACTTCATATAACCAAAAAGCCAGCACTCTCCTACTAACTACTAACCACTGTTACGTTATACTTATACCTGATGATACAGAAAAGAGCGTGCTCGTGCTGTCACCACAAAACAATGATGCCTTCTCCTGATCCCAAATCCAAACTCACAAGTTTCTTCTTTACCTTGCCTTTGTTTTCGCTCCATTAATGTTGGAAAATAAGGCGTTGAAACTACCTCACATACGTCTAGTTCATCCAGAGTTCTGATTGGCGAGTTTGCCTGCACTGCACATCTAAACGCATTTATTTACTTTACACCACCAGTTTCTGTTACAAACAAAATGTATAATAACCTGCCTACTGAGTATTGAATAAGAACCAGAGAGAACATGAATAATTTTAGTATTATGCGACCTGACAACCAGCGGCCCTGAAGGAGCTAAAATCATGATGCCCGACAAGCACTTTGCATGCCTCCTGAATTCGTACATACCAAGACTGTTGCATCAGTTCCAGTAGTATGTAATTAAAAATGCATGATATCCAGCATTGCATTGCTATTAGTTCATACGGTCATACCTGCATGGCCCCAATATTCAATGTCTCCAGCACGTGCCATGCCCGATCCTTCTCAAAGCTTGACAATGCTTCTGGCCCAGAAACTAACCGATAAAAGTAGCTGAAAATATTTCACGAGATACAAAAGATTATTAGGACATTTGATAGAACCCAAATGTATTGAAAGATAAAAGATAACGAAACTGCAAGATAAGCCAAGTATTCGAGATACTCGGAACCTCCCCTTTCTTGAGTACTCTCACTCAAACCCTAAACCAAACTCACTAAATCAGTGCTTAACTTCTTTCTTTTCTACTACCTGTATTTATAATCAAATAACATAACCAACTCTACTATTTATTAATAGTGCACCTGGTCCTCAAAGTGTGGTCAAACCAAATAAAGACCAAAATTGGGTACAGAGCAATTTTATTATTTTTTAAAAAGTAAACTCCAGTCTAAGGCCCTCCAGACTTTTGAAACTTAGCCTCTCAAATTATAGAGCCAAGCTGGAATGGAGCATGATGGGTGATGTACAATGTCGGGCGGTGGTCGGCGATAGACGGTTGTGAGCAAAGGACGACGTGCGTGAGAGTTGAGAGTTTCTTGTGGCGGCTAGGGTTATTTCATGGGTAGAGTCACACCAAACTGGGTCAAGTTTCGGGTTTAAAATATGGGGGGAACCCAACCCAAAGCCCTACTTCTATAACAGTCTCTTTTTAATAACATACCCTTATAAGGGTGTGACCTTCATAACTAATTCTACCTTCTAATATGTGACAACAATATCAACTACTAATGCACGGATCGATGATACTCACGTACGCTCTTGAGCTTCATATCTAGCATGAAAATCATTAGGAACACTTCGAACATCAATTACCATAACATCACCTTCCTGTTTCTGAAATCAAAACCAACACAGATACCTTTCATCATTTTCTTGGTTATACAATAAAAAACAAAGGCTCGAGCTGGAAAAAAAAAAAGAAGCTCTAGAGTGCTTGCTCATCTATAGCCCTTCAACAATAGTAATGGTGAAAGGGAAGAACTCTCCTTTGCACCGTTCTAACGTGCTTGCAAATTTAAAAAAATATATATTTAAAATGAAGCAACAGATCAAAACGAGGGAAATTGAGAGAAGCAACAGTAGCTCAAAAAAGTGATTGGCCCGAGGAAAACCAAACTTGTAAGAAATGATTCACAGCCCTACGAACAACTCCCGGTTCATGAGGAGGTAACTGCATGATAGTTGGGAAGAAGTTAGCATCTCTGTGGCAAAGTTGAGCAGCATTTCTTAAAACTCATGTTTCCGTGGATAAGAAAGTTAAATCTCAACATTAAAGTCAATAAATGAACAAAAGTTTTCAGAGAGAGTTCACTCATAGTTGAGCATACATTATAATTGTACGTATGAGAGGGGGGAGGGATACTGATATTCTATTACAGAGGGACAAACCACTTCTCCAGGCTTTCTTTTGCTTATGCGCTCAACATCAACATGACAAACATTTGATAAGGCATGGACTCCAGCATCCTTGATTGAAAAAAGAAGGAAAGTTATTAACATGTACTGAATTGCCTAATATACTTATGCTTGCAAGAAAGGAAATGTAGTGCAAGAAAATATGAATGAGAATGATACAAAAGCTCAAAAAAAAAAAAAAAAGAAACAAAATCTAAGCGATATAGTTACACGAGAATATACTTGGTCTTCACACCTAAACTAGTAGACGCATATGATGTAGGCCGCAATTCAACAGAAAATGCCAGAAACCGCAGATTTATTCTAAAGCATAATTCATGAGAATATGGTTGGTCCAAACTGTGACCCTATTAAGTTGGGTAGATGAGCGTCTTTTGTTGGGTGTGATGTTGGGGCCTTCCCCTCTTCCTATTTAGGTTTCCCCCTTAGTCAAACCCAAGGAGCCTTTCATTTTGAGACCCGATCATTGATAAGATTCATAAGAGGTTGGCCTCTTGGAGAAAGGTTCTTTTCAAAAGGTGGGAGATTCACCCTTATTCAACCAGTTTTGAGCAGTATCCCTAAATATTCATATCCCTTTTTAGAACCCCTAGTTCTATCAATAAGGGTATTGAGAAGCTTACGAGGGATTTCTTGTGGGAGGGAGTTGGGAGGTGGTTTCTAAGCTGGTGGACTTGAGAGGTTTGGGCATTGATAATGCTAGGGTGAGAAACAAGGTCCTTTTGGCTAAATGGCCCTAGCGTTTCCACATGAAGCTGACAACTTATGGCACAAGGTTATTCTAAGTAAGTACGGTCCTCACCCATTAATGTTGTAACTCAACGTGTCGTCTTGTGGAAGTCCCAGCTTAGTGGCCAGGTGTCTATTGATAAAGTTGTCGCCACAGTCTATTAACACGATCACCTCATGCCTTCCTACTTTGCCACACAACTTCATGGTGCTCAGGTTGGAGATCCCCACTATCGATTTAGCATCCAACTCTACTACTTTCACCTTGAACGATTTGAATTCGGTTTCCGCGAGTACCCACTCTTCTAAAACCTCTGGTTCCTCTTGTCGCATGTCTAGGTCGTCGTAATATCTCCCAGACTACTCTGAGTTCTATCTTCTTACAACGATGATCTTTTGAATACTTCTCGTAGCATCGAAATAGAGGCCCTTTTCCCGCTTCGCTAGAAATTTTGCGTCAGTCAAACGTCTAGGCAACGGGTTTTTTTTGCTAGGGCTTCCTTTTACTGGAATGGAAACTGATCGCCACGATTCATTGGCCTTGTTATGATTTCTCACATTACTGGGCCCATGACTTTTGGTGTTGGAGCCTTGCCCTTGTGAACCTAATTCACCAGCCCGAATGAGTCTGTACTCCGCTTTAGCTCTTCTCATGGCTAGGGTTCTATCTTCAATCAATTGGGCCTGCTTCATAATTTCCTCTAGTCCATTAGGTTGACACTCACCACGGCGACCCTGATCGTCGGAATCAAGCCGTTGAGAAACGTGTTTTCCAAGACATCCTCAGCTAACTCCGGTAAGGGGCCGAAGTATGATCCAAATTTTGCCCTAAATTCAACAATTGTTACTTCTTGCTTAATAGATAATAATCAACCACATAGGCTTCCCTCCTGGGTTGGTCTGTATCGATCAAACAATCTCCTTCTTAGGTCTTCCAAGTTCGCTATCTTCTTGCGATTAGATGGCAGCTGATTCGAAGCTTACTATTGATACATTGATCTTCTCAATGTCACTCAGTTGGTGGACTTCAAAATAGGTCTCTGCTCGAATCATCCACGTGTCCATATTGACTCCTGAGAACACGAGCATTTCTAGCTTTTTGTACTTACTGCGATTTGAGTTCGATCTTCCTTCTTAGTCTGCGATGATTTCGCTTCTTCCCCATTCCCTCTCGGAATCTCAGCTTCATTCTGTTTTCCCTTATTCGCACTGATCTCCATTCTTTCGGACGATCTTATACTCACTGCACTTTCGGCAATCATCATCACTAATGCTTTCTGATTTTCTCTCATATCACTGTTCATTCTTTCACAGCTCTTCTCCATGGATTTCTCCAAGTGCTTAATGGTTTTTTTCAAATCGGCAATTTCCTTTTCTGCTCCCGAGAGCCTTTCATCCATAGCCATCCTTCGTGCCTTCCCCAGATCGACGTGCTCTGATACCAGTTGTAAGGTATCACACGAATTTCTTGCACAAAGTAAGATCCAACATAACGATAGACAATAAAAATAACACAGAATTTGAGTCAACCCCCTCGCTATTGAGAGTTCTTCAATATCGAGAGAGGTTATTTTCCATTCATTCAAGCAAGGTGCCTCAGCTTTTCGAGAAGTTGGGACTCTCCTTTACAAAATACTGACTATAAAAAACCCACGGGATCATAAGGTACACAAATATTACTCTCCCTTTTCCCCTACAATCCCCTGCCACGTACCCAGCGTCCTCATTCTTCAGTGGTCCCCTCTTTCCTTTTTGTACTTCCCTTTTCGCCCTTTCTTTCATAGTATTTGAATATTGGAGGCTTAACACAGTGGCTTCGATCCTTTCACTCTCACATTCTTCTTTTGAAGTCCACCTTCTCCTTCCTTTGGTTTCTGTCGTGCGTTGACGAATAGGGAAACGAAAGATGTTATTGCTTTGTTATCCATGATTAGTGAGTTTTGTTATAGTCTCTGTAGGGGTGATGTTCGCCTTTGGGGTTCTTATCTACCAAAAGGTTTTTCGTGCAGGTCTTTCTTTCTGTGTTTACTTAGTCCTGCCTCGTTTAGTGATTCTATGTTCTCCTCGTTGTGCAAAGTGAAGGTTCCCCCCGTTGTGCAAGGTGAAGGTTCCCAAGAAGGTTAAATTTTTTGTGTGGCAGGTTTGGCATGCAAGGTTAACACCTTGGATCGGATTCTGGCCTAAGGGTCCCTATAGGTTGGGTCATTTTGTTGTATTCTTTACAGGATGGAAACCGAGGACCTTCATCATTATCTCTGAAATTGTGACTTCACTTGTGCTATTTGGAGTTATTTCTTCGAGGAGTTTGGCTTTAGCTTTGTTGGTCCTCTTGATAGTAGAGAGTTGTTCGTGGAACTTCTTTTTTCCCTTTTCATGAGAAAGGGCTATATTTGTGGCAGGCTGGGGTTTGTGTTAGTTTATTGAATTTGTGGAGTGAGAGGAATAATAGAATCTTTAGGGGGGAGGTTTGTTAATGATGTGTCATCCCTTATTAGATTCTATGTTTCTCTTTAAGATTCGGCGTTGAGACTTTTTTGTAACTATTCAAGAGGTCTTATCTTGCTTGATTGAAGCCTCTTTTTGTCGCTTGGCTCTCCTTTTTTGTGGACCTCTTTTTTGTACGCCTGAGTATTCTTTCAGTTTTGTCAATGAAAGTTCGGTATTTCAGCCCCCCTAAACAAAAAAAAAGTAAGGTTGGCCCATAAATTTCATGTAGGTAAAGATCCTAATTTTCTTTTGCTAAGAAATCAATGTAGTCAAAAGAGCATGGATCCCCTTCTACTGCACAATAGTCGAATATAGCGCAAGATGCACTGCAGTCTCCTCTGCTGCAAAGTCGTGGAACCTTGAGAGAGAAAGGTCTTCGAAATACCTTTCAACTTAAGTAAGTTTCTATCTTCATCTGGTTTGATATTATCCTATCCTATGAGTACACCGAACAAATTACAGCAAGAAAATTGGTCTATATATGGCAAAAAGGAACCAAGATCCAGAAGAAGATACACTTACAGTTCTGCTAGAACAAAACACTGGAACTGATTGACCGATAAATTTCTGAAATGCTTCCTGACAAGGGTAAGGTAATCATTTTGAATGAAACGAACTACATAGTGTAATCATTTTAATAAAGACAAAGGCAGAAATAGAACTTGAACTCAAGTCCATGGCATTATCATGACTTGGAACTGATACAAACGTGTCAAACAGTAACGCTCCTTCACAAGTGTTACTTAATGCAACATATCACCTAGATATTTCATGTTCATCGCCAATGATTATTGAAATTTAAATATAAATAATAATTAAAAAAAAAAAATCCCTATGTAACTTGCAAAAGTTCATCATCCCTTTGGTCGTTGGTAACAATTTCTCAAAACATCTAAACCAAGTAAACAGGGCGCGGAAGGTGCAGAGTGTCGTGAAAGAAAGCAAAATCAACCGGTTTCTTAGTGATACAAAGAAATTGTGTCCCATTTCAAAGTGTTTCATTGGTTAAGAAAGATAGGCAATGTAAAGAAGAATGGGCAAGTACCTCAAGCACGCCAACCACCGTACGGCAATTGGGCTGCTTCTGAGACCCGGAAAAACGAGTTCCTATATATTCGACTGCGACAAGGTAGCGTTGGATTCCAGGGTTACGGTTCATGGCTTCTGCTTCCTCCCTGTCGCCGCCGAGAACTTCGTCCGTGGTCTTTCCAATTTTGAACGGCCTTTGAGGTGATGAGTCGGAACTGAACTCTAGCCTATGCTTCTGGTTTTCCGTCATTGATTTTCGCCACTGCCGCCAAGATTATAGGGTATCGGACACTGAATCCAATGCTTAAGCAATGTAGTAGGTGTGCAAGTTTAAACTCTTGCAGAGGTGAAAAACGAAGATTTTGAGGTGTTTGAACTCTTGTAATGTAATACGATAAGTTGAACAAGTTCAGTCGTCAGTCGTCTCGAGGATTTTGAGGTGATTGCAGTGCCTGAGGCAGACAACGGAAGTCTGCTATGCTAGGTCGTCGTTTCGATGGTCGACCTGTCGAATGTGTTTTACTTAGTTTAGAGTCTTTAGACTGGTCGACGCGTCGTCGTTTTGGCATATTCACGTGTGGGCTTCGGCTTCAATTTGGTCTATGTTTTAGAAGCCCGACGTCGTTTAAAAAAAAGGCCTAGCCCAATTATGTCATGAGGAAGCCCTAATCCCTTGTATCATGTGTTTGGCATAGTTGAGTTGAGTAGGCATATAGTTTGTAGTTGACTATTTTTATTTCTTTTATTTTTAATTTTTTTCTAACCATTCATTTATAAATATATTTTTGTTTATATTTGCAACAATGAATTCATATGTTCACTTAAAAAAATACTATATTTCAACATTGATATTTTAAAAAATATATATCATTCTTTATCTTTATTTTTTTAGAAATTGACTTTTTTTTCAAAATATAAACAATGTAGCATTGTTTCCTCTTTTTTATATACATTAAACTTCTTTCCATTTATAAAAACCACATATTTTTAATATACATTGAACTTATTTCAATTGATATAAATCAAATGTTTATCCTTTATAACAACAAATAACAATTGATGAATGAAAAAAAACAATGTACTTTATTTTTTTTTCTTTAAATACAAATTGAATTTCTATTAAAAAAGAGAAATCTAAGGTTTTATTATCTAAATATATATTGATTTTTTTTTAACTTACAAATGAGAAATTTATCATGACCTTTTTTAATTACTAATATGGTTGTTGGTTTTAAAATACAATAGAAAGAAACATTGTTTGCTTACATTTGTTAAATCACGTGAAGATTACAATAAAACAACGATATATTTCAACATTAATGACATGTAAAAGTGAAATATTCACGGTTATCAAGAACCTATTTACGTGATTCACAAAACATAATTATGGTATCAAAGACCTATTTACATGATTCACAAACATAATTATGGTTCACAAAATATAAGTAATGTTCAACAATGGGTCAAGTTTGTAAGTTCGAATAAAGATTGTTAGAGCAGAGAGTAAGACCAACTAACTACATGTGTATTTCATATTACTTTGAACCATGAAAATGTTGTCGGTCATTGGAATTATTGTTGGCGATACTCGTTGGATAAGATACTATTGGTTGGTAGATAAGGTCACAAACGATTATTGTAAATCGACAAGGTAGTTGACAGTGATCGTCAATTGTCGCATAGATAGTGAAGGATAATGGTCTCCGAAGAAAGTCATCAGATATGGTTGTCGGGGTGCCGAAGATGGTTGTCGATCGGTGGAGATGGTCACCAATTGTCAAAGATGGACGTTGGAGGTGGTAATCTATCACCAGAGATGGTCATTGGTCATCGAAAACAGTCGTCGGAGGTGGTTTTTGATCACCGAAGATGCTCACCGATCACCATAGTTGGTCGTCGTCAAAGGTTTTTGGTCGCCAAAGATTGTCATCGGAGGTGGTTGTCGTTTGTTGGAGAATAAAATATGTTAATAGAGTTAATTATAAGTCGGTGGAGTTAATATCTTAAATCGAGTTAAGTTAGTTTATCTATTGACCAAACGGTGAGTTGAGTTTAAAACCAAAGACAAACACTCTTTAAAAGTAGGCCTAGCCCAATTACGGAAATGCAATTCCACGGATTATAATGGCCTTTTCAGTTTTCATTTCACTTCTCTGTTTCCTTTCGAGTGCCAACTAGGTATATTAGTTTCGATAAATACGGTAGCCATCGGAATCACGTGATCTTATTTCACTCGACCAACTTCGCAGGTTTTTTATCTTCTTTTGTAATCTACTTCAATTTGTTTTTACTACGGGACGAGCTCTGTGGAATCGATCTACAGACTACACCTTTACCGGCGTTACCAGCGTGGTTTATGTATTCGATTACTTGTTTATAAGACGCTGAAGAAAATGTAAATCCACATTCAGGCTTTTGCTTTCCTCGCTGTATTTTGGGCTTTAATTTTCATTTTTTCTATTTTTATTACTGTTTTTTTTTTTTTTCCTGGTAACAGTCAAATGGGCTCCCCATAAGAATCTATGAATAATCAGGGCTGGAGTCTAAAACAGGCTCTTTCTCCAAATTCCATATATGGGTTGTTTGGATTGAAACATGAATGAGCCTGAGTTTTGGCATTATCTAGTACCATAGGCCTCTGATTAGTGCCTGCTGGATGTTGGCACCTGTTTCGTTTTGTTTATCATTGCAATTCTTGGACGCATCCATCTTGATTGAAGAAAGAGGTTATATTATAACTATTGTGGATTATTAGGTGATTAATTCATTTATTCTTGAACTCTTTAGTGTTCGATTCCTATGGCTGATGTTTGCGGATAATTCATACAGGACTGGGAAGGATATACAACTCCCGTTGGTGGATTCCCTCGTTATCAAAGAGCATTCCTTGATGAGTAATGGTTGTTATGTGGGTCCAAAAAAACCTGCAGTCACATTATATTGAGGCAGCCACTGATTAAGCAGACATCTGGGGCGGCTATGACTTCGCCTAAATTTAGGCATGGAAGGTTTCAGACAACACAGGTGTGTTGGAAGCTATGTTGTTGGTGTTGTGACTTGTGATGCTTGCTCAGAGGTGCAAGTGTTGAATCGTAACTGTGACCCAGTCACCGGCAAATCAGTCAGTCTCGAAGATTTTCAGGTGCCACCCCAAATGAACATTAGCATTTTTTTGTATATTCGGTGTAATAAAAATAGAAAAGGCACCGTCTCAACAATTCCAGCTATTTTGAAAGGTTGAGTGAGTGGACCAACCACAAATGGGGTATTTCATGTTGTTACTAATTACCATTGAATTAAATGCTGATGTTGTTATGTAAAGGAAGAAATGGAAATGTTGGTTTATAAATATAGCGATAATGTGTATAACACACATAAGAAATAGATTGAAAAGAGGGAATGGTTTTAGCTTTGTGGTTCATTAAAGAAATATTAAACGTGGAATGGAAATATAGGAAGTTGGGGAAAATTACCCCAAACAAAACAAGGTTCTGAAAATGATGTGATTAGATAGACAGAGAGAATACTACACTACACGTGGAGAATTGGGGAAAAAGTAGTTTTGTGTTTGTAGGGGCGTATTGAGAATTTAAGACGCGGAGTGGGGACGGCGTAGATATAAATATAATAATAAGCAACAAGAAGTAGGAAGTTGGACGGGAAATTGAAAAAATTACCCTTTTTAAAAATTGATTTGCATTATTGGGCCCACATTTAATTCTGATTTTTTTTACCTCATTATGTACGTGAAATTACTATTTTGCCCCTGATTTTAAAACCCCTTCATTTCTCTTTCCCGTTTGCTCTATTTCCTTGATTACGTAATTCTTGAGGGGAGTGGAAATTGTCTCTGCAAAATTCGTGATTCCGTGGATTTCGACTACTTGAGATTAGTTTTTGTGAGATTTGAATGAATTTATAGGGTTTAGGAGAGGTTTTGGAGTTTAATCCTGGACATAATGATTTATTTGCTATTCAATGTGATTTTTGGTCTTAAACTCTTTTAAAAATGTTTTCGACGCTTTCTGTGGCATTAGATTGAGTTTTAGGGTGTTAATTTGCTGTGATTCGTTGTTTATGGGCTTCTGGATTTCGAAGAAGAAGATGAATCCCGGTCGGGATTCTTCGTTAGAGACCGGGATTTGCACTGGGATTTTGTTTCGAGTGGAAATCCCGTTGCTCGATACTAACTGGGAAATCAAACCGTGAATACATTACCGAGAAATCGAGAACCTGACCGGAAAATTTGACAGTTTTAACCACACTTGAATATTTTGGTCTATTAAGCATGTTTTAAACATGTTTACATATTTAAATGGGAATTTGTAATGGGTAGCAAAATTAGCCCTATTATTTGTAAATATAGCATGTTTTGAAAAGAATTGCAAATATGACAAATATTTTTTAAAATATTTTTTAATTCCTCTTTTATCCTTTTTTTAATTTGCGTGTTACCACCGAGGTTGGTTTATTGGAAGAAGAAGAAGGTGGCGACGGCGGCTTGCGAGTCAACAACATAATCTTTTCTTTGGAAGGGTGAGCAACTGAGCACTTGGCGTTTCTCTGCTCCTACAATATTCTTGAACGTCACGTCTCGGGCTATGAATCCTCTTCCATTGACAACTGCAAAATAATGATAAACACAACATTAATTAACTTCATTCATAAGTATTGTTTCATATTGGGTTGGGTGTGGAATCATATTCATAAATAATGTGAACTTTTCCACCATTGAAGGGTTTATGAGGACTGCGAAAATTACTATTGTTGATGAGATATTTTATGCAGTTAATTAGCCTAAAAATCTCCATAAATCAAAGTGGGATAGGAGAATGAAAGGGTACCTATCGAAGGTGGTTGAGCAGAATGTGGTCCAACCATCTATAGAACTCCGATTACTCAATATGATAGTGGCATCTACTCCATCTCTAATCATTGTGTGATTCATTTCTTCTTCTTGGTTTAAACCTTCTCAAAACAGACTCCCCTCTTTATGTATATGACATAACGTCGCATGTTATTGTCGAGTTGAAGAGGTTGGACTTCATCGAGTTTGAGGACGGTGTTAGATAAACAACACGAAAAAACAACATCAAACAAGAAGTCTATCAGTGATAGTGATAGCCTTCTATCACTAATAGACTTCAATCAACACTAATAAACAAAACCAAGTAAGAAATCTACCAATGATAGTCATAGACTTCTATAACTGATAGACTTCAATCAACAGTGATAAACAACACCAAGCAAAAAGTCAAGTGATAGTGATAGTCTTATATCATTGATAGACTTCAATCATCACAGATAAATAACACCAAACAAGAAATATATCAGTGATAGTGATAGATTTCCATCATTGATAGATTTCAATCAACATAAATGAATAACACCAAACAAGAAGTCTATGAGTGATAGTGATAGTCTTCCATCATTGATAGATTTCAATCAACACTGATAAACAAACCAAGTAAGAAATCTATCAGTGATAATGATAGACTTTTATCACTGATAGACATCAATCAACACTGATAAACAACACCAATCGTGATAGACTTCTATCACTAATAGATTTCAATCAACATTGAACATTGATAAATAACACCAATCAAGAAATCTATCAGTGAGAGTGATAGACTTCAATCAACACTGATAAAAAATAAGAAGTCTATCAGTGATAGTGATAGACTTCTATCACTAACAGACGCCAATCAACACTGATAAACAACACCAAACAAGAAGTTTATTAGTGATAGTGATAGTCTTTATCACTGATAGACTTTAATATTTATATCACAAGCCTTGGAGTATCTTCCAATTCGATCTGGTGGAGCTTTTTTCGTGGGTATTTTGATTTTGTTCATATTTCATCTTCAGTCGCAAGTCGTCGCAAGTCTTATTTTCATTTTGTTCTATCACTGATTTGCAATGCGCTTTTGTTGTCTGTTGTTTGATTTTCGTGGTTAATTTATATCAATTAGTCGATAGATATCAACATATGCAAGATCAATAGATATCAGTGATATCATTGATATCTATTGATCTTGTATATCGTTGATATCATTGATATCTATTGATCAATAGATATCGTTGATATCATTGATCAATGATATCAGTGATATCATTGATATCTATTGATAATATCGTTTTTATCATTGATCAATGATATAACTGATATCATTGATATCTATTGATCTTATACAGTGATTATTGTGTATGTGGTGATCAGTTTCTATCCATGTTATAATTACTTAATGTTGTTATTACTTTTATGTTGCAAGACTATGATGAAGCTTCCAATAGTTATTTTTTATAATGGACAATGAAATGAGAAAAATTTCTATGAGAATTACAAGACCATTGGAATTTTGGTTGATGAGATGATGTGTTTTGATGATTTTATTAATTTGATTGCGAAAGAAGTCTGAATGGATACTTGTATTTCTTCTTTAGAATTGTCGATATTATTAGGTTATGGGATGAATGGTGCTCAGGATGTGGTTAAAATTCCAGAAGATAAAGATGTTGCTTGGTTTTTAACTTTAGTGAAAGATCAAAATACAAGATATCCTTTTGTTGCTCATATTAATGATGTTTATTTTGATGGCTCTTATTGTGCAATTAGTGATGTGAGTGACAACTTATGGAGGTGTAATCCGCCCAGTTGGGAATCATTCTGAATGAAGTTTGATAGATGTTGGCATGAATGCATTACCTCCAATTGTTAAACATCAAGCAGGAAGACCCCGAAAGCAAAGGATTCTGTCGATTGGTGAAGAAAGAAGTCACACAAAATGTAGTCATTGTCATTGTGTTGGTCACAATCGTAGGACATGTAAAATTTCACCATTTTTACCATGATGTAATTTTTGACAATTGGTTTTAGATATATTTTTTCAAGATAAAACTCAATATTGTTGTTATCATACTATTCATACTATCAATACAAGGTTTGTGATTGTTTCAAAAGTTTAATATCAATACTATGAACACAATAACTTTGACATCTGATGAGAAAATTTGAAGACCACACAACAAACAATAATAGCTAACAGATAGACAACTATCAGTGATAGTGATAGACAACTACCACTGATAGAAGTCTATCACTGGAAAGAAGTTAATGATTGATAGACATCTATCACTGATAGAAGTCAGATAGAAGAAATAAATTAATAATCATGAAGAACAAAAAGTCTAATAGAAAAGTTATGAGTAATAGGTAATAGATAGGTAGAAGTCTATCAGACAACTATCACTGATAGAAGCCTATCACTTCTATCAGTGATAGTAGTCCATCACTTCTTTTTCATTAACTTTTATCAATCATTAACAATGATAGTAGTCTACCACTTCTATCAGTGATAGATAGTGATAGAAGTAGGATGGGAACAAGAAGCCTAATAGATAATAGAAATGTAGAAGTCTATAAGAAAATTATCACTGATAGAAGTCTATCACTTCTATCAGATATCACAATAGTAGTTTATCAAAATTATAAGAAAAAAATAGTTATTAAATAAACAGACAAAAAAAATTAGTTATTAAGACTTCTATTAATGATATCACTGATAGCATCGTATCAGTGATATCACTGATATCAGTGACTGACGTGGGTTGCGAACGATATAACGTGGGGGTGTTTTAGTAATTTCAATTCCTCTTTTCAAAATTTTGCTATTTTTGCAAATAGATTGAGTCATTTGCTATATGGGCAATTATATCCCCTATTTAAATTCTATATTTATTAAAGTTGTATAATTTTTACATATGTAGGTGATTTTAAATGGAATTAGTTGAGAAAATTACCCCTGCCGATCACTTTCCTGCAACCCTAACTTGTTGTGCCCACTTAGGTAGAACCAATAAGAACATTAAAAATAAACTCACTCCGACCCAACTATAAATGTTTAGGCAAACATGTTTTGGCTCATTGTTAGATGCAAATATAATGTTTAATAGGCAATTGGTACACTATATACTTCTTAGGGAGGTAAATGAGAGTAGAGTGAACGTTATGACTTTCAAATTGTTGGGTCAGAAGGTACCGTTCGGTAAACGCGAGTTTGATTTAATAACCGAGCTTAAGCACAGGAACATGCCCTTGAGGAGGAACTTATTTACCAATAGACTTAGAGAGTTATACCTAGGTGGTAAAGAAGGGTTGGGGGGATGATATGGACAAGTTATTTCTCACCCTTAACTTCCAAGACGACGAGGACGCTGTTAAGATTGCCATTTTCTATTTCATTGAGTTGGCAATGATGGGCAGAGAGAGAAAACAACATATAGATACTAGCCTCCTAGACATTATTGATGATTGGGAGACCTTCTGCAACAAGGATTGGAGCAAGTTAATCTTTGAGAAGACTATGAAAAGTCTACAAAAAACTTTGAAGGGTAAAGCTGAATCATACAAGGAAAAACAGGTTGCAGTGAAAAAGCAAGAAACGTATACCCTTTACAGTTTCCCTCATGCATTCCAGGCTAGCACAATTTAAATCAATTTAGTTATTATATATATAATGTTCATTACAATTGAATATTTTATTTACTTATCGTAGATTTGGGCATATGAGGTTTTCTCGTCCTTAACAAGACGCGTTGCTAACCGGTTGAATGACACATTTATCCCACGCATTCTTAGGTGGTCTTGCTCACACTCACCGCCGTACGCACAACTTGATGGGAATCAGATCCCCTTGAGCAACGGAAACGTGATTAAAATCGTAATTGCTCGTTTGTTTTGGTTTACTTCAAATACCATTACATTGGTTAAAACACACAGAGACAAGCAATTAAATCTAATCTAATTAGAGCATGGATTTTAAGCATACAAACATGTTGTACAAAACACTAAACTAAAAGGAAAGAGGTATTACCTTTGTAGTTTCAATCTCTAGCAACAACTTCCTTGCTCCAATTGCACAGCAAAACAACAACCACAGTTCTTCCCTGTTTTTCTTTTCCAATGGGACAACACCACGAGGAAAACCTTCTATCATCTGAGTTCTTTTGATCAATCCTTGGTGGGAAGGATTCCAACAATTTGGAAAATAAAGGGAATTTTAGAGAGAGAGCTTTATCTTTGCAATTCACCTAATTGCACAAAATGAACAATCGATAAAAAACTCACTGATCCCCTCTCCCTGTTTATCTGTCGATAGGGAGAGGAATAGGGGTAGTGGGAACGTGTCATCCTGACACATTCCCTTAATTAATTTAATAAATTAATAAATTAATTTTAATTAATAATTAAATCATATTTAATTATAAATTAATTTTAATTTTAATTAAATCACATTTAACCAAAATTAAATTAAATATCATATATTTAATTATGATTAAATCATATTTAATCAATATTCCCTCTAACCTATAGTTTTAATGCACATCTCATGCACATTAAATTTTAATCTATAGTTTTCAAATATGAATCACATTCACATTTAAATTAATATTTGAACCTTTTCAAATATTTAATTCTCTCAAATAATTTAATATGAATCATATTCACATTAAATTTATAATATAAAGTTCCAAAACTTTATATTATAACGTATCTATATACATTAAATTTATTCCTTAATGAATTTGAACATTTCAAATTCAAACAATCTAAGAACCCTTTACGAGCAAGAAAATGGACCTACAAATCAAAAGCTCCAACGATACGAGATTATTTGGTTAATCTCATTAACCTCCTAATCGACATTCGTTAACTGCAGGAACACTCCACTAAAGTCCCGCAGCTGCACTCTTCTCACTGCAGATATATTTCTGTGTCCGCGGATATTGACCAATAACAACAAGTCAATCCTTCACGAATGTTCGTAACACCAGCTGAGTCAAATTACCGTTTTACCCCTGGGTTACATCTTGCACCTTAAGTACCAGTGCTCCTCTAACGAACAATTTGTTTGTGGTCCTACCAATAAACAGAAGTTCCTCTCGAGCCAATGAGAGAGTCGGACCATTTGTTTAAGTCCCGGAGACACCACTTAAGGGAACATTCATCTACTTACCCTAGTAGGCGGGAATGAGTGAATTTCATCTTGCTAAGTTAAGTCCCCAGCCGCTCACTCGGTCTTGTCCCCAAGAAGGTAGACATATTGAGTCGGTGAATCTTGCCACTCTCACCCATACTAGTCAAAAGACAATCTCTTGCAAATAGGAGTTCGTAACCTGCTCAGGATTGAGATCAAGTTGCCTAGGTCATCCTAGTGAAATAGAAACCTAGCTAGTCAACAGAGTTACATCTAGTGGTTACTATTTTGCGGTCCGGTCTTATGTAATCTCATTACATAGGATATCCCCACTCACATGTCATCTACACGAACACGTTAGGATCACAGTGTTTGTATCATATACAAAGTGGTACCCAAACCTTATCCCCTTACTATAAACCCTTTAGGCTGTATCTCGAATCAAGATCCTTTATATGTACATTACATTCAGTTCAAGAGACATTTTACAACCTTGGATAGTTTATTGGATTTTGGGTTAAAATACAGGGCAATATCGTAAATAACGAACAATAACTCTTTATTGAAATAATAACTTTTTATTACAAAAATTACAAACTACGAGTTTTAGGGCACAAACCCCAACACATCTTTGTAGCGAGATATTTGTGGAGAGAACGGTTAATTAGTTTACCAAAAAATATTTTTTAAATTTTGATATATTAAACATATTCCATACTTGAATGACCATTCTTTTTTCACAGACTATTATCACTGCGAACCTAGTTGCCTTGGATGAAGAGGTCTGATTTATGAATCGCAAGGTTGAGCGCCCATGTGCAACATCACCGAACCCTGAACTTGTAAGTATGGATCTGGGTGAGGGTTCTGAATTACAACTCACTCATGATGCATTGGAGGCCACACATGAGCCACATGAGCCCCCATGTGAAGGCACCGAGCGCCCATTGTCGTCAGAGCAAGCTCCAACAAACTCTAAAGGCAATGAGAAGTTAGATGAGTATAAGGAGTTAGATGAGTCGACCGAAAAAGAGACGGAGTCAACTCACGAGAAACATGTCCTTGATGTTATAATTTGTGGATGGATTTGGAAGAAATGAGGACCAAGATAATGTTTGGCTTCAAAAAATGGGAATGAACTCTCATGTCCTATATTATGAGCGACAATTGTGGATATGTTATGAGGGACAATTGTGGATGTGGACATGGATGAAGCATATGAAAATTTTTGAACTCCCATATAAGGATTATCTAGTACCTTACAAGGAATTGGATATGGTTGAAATGTATGACTTCTTCAAAAAGTAGGAGTTGTAGATATGTAGAGTGAAATTGAGGACACATCTTTTCAAGTAAGGAAACATTTGAGATCTACATCATTTTTAATAACAAATGTTGGAGATTTGGATCTTAATGACAATATACATCTCATTACAAGATTGAAATCATTTCGGTCGATAGAACTTATCTCATACATTAGACCCAAAAACTTCTCAAACGTAATTTTTACATTCACATCAAGTCCCCTAACCTCACCACCATCGTAATCATTTTCTCTATCATTCCATATACCCAAAAAACCAAACCCAAACACACGACATGATGTCTGCAAAAAATAAAAATAACAAATAAAAAAATTAAATTCTGTTCAATTTCCTGGTCAGCATATGGCCAACCGGGAATTTTTTCCGGTGAGGATGTTTGACCGGAAAATTTCTCGGTAAAACATCCACACCGAAAAAATTTCCCGGACCAACATTCTCACTGGAAAAAATTTCCAGTTCATATTCCTCATTTTCGGTCGGGATTCAAGCAAAAAAGTGAAAAAGTCAACGATTTTTTTCCTCATATTTTGTGCACCAATAGTAAATTAAACTGAATGCAAAGAGTAAATAAGATACTTACTTGTGTATATATGTATAAATTGAAATTTGAGATATTTTGAAGTAAATGAAGAGGTAGAATGTGAGATTAAAGTATTTTGTTAGTGAATAAGTTAGATAAGTGTTTGTTTTAGATAATTAATTGGTTTGTTGAGGTTGTTAGGTGGTTGAAAATGTATTAATGGTAATAAATATATTTAATATATGGATGAAGGACAAATAGGTAATTTCATCTCATGCATTTTATCTTTCTTACCTAATTTTCATTATCATGGAATCCAAAAAATTGAGAATTTGAAATAGGAGGCCAAAATTCAATTAGAAAATTAAAAGGGGCTAAAAATTGCAATTTCACAAAGTTGGACGGCAAACGCAAATGCAGTTGAAGTTGAAAAAGGAAGAAGAAGCAGAACAATCCGCGTACTACACTTATTACCCTGCATTCCATTCCATTTTCATCACGTTGTCTTTCTTTCTTTGTTTTTCTTTATTCATTTCCCCACGTCATGTTCTGAATATGACCATTGGATTTGACCCTTTCACCTTTTCGATTCCTTCCAACACCAATCCACCCATTAAATTCCCCTCTTCTCTTCTCTCTCTATACACAACTAAAATATTATAAATATGACACCATATTAAATTACATTTTACTCCAACAAACAAAACAAATGCCCCCTACTCACATTGTCCTTTTCAAACCCAATTAGATGGTAACTCTTTGAGTTTACCACTCACTCGTTTGTATTTAATGAGTTCTGATATCATATTAAATTATATGTGGTTCAATCTGAAAAATCAATTGACAATGAGAAGAATAACTCATATAATTTATATATTGTGAAGTTTTTCTCCACTTTTTCAATATGAAATCCTCAACAGTGTCAATGTCATGCAAATATATTTTCTTTTGTTTGTTTTAAGTGCAACACATTCTTATCCCTTAACACCTTAAGGATTGCAATGAAGAACTAAGAAGATACCCAATAAAATTATTAAATTAATAATTGTTTTTCATCATTATATTAACCTTACAATGTGACCCTAAACTCTACTTAGCATTATTAAATGTCATTACCAGTCAAACATATATTTTTCTACGGTCAATTTTACTTGCATTAAATTTCAGAAGTCAAAACTCAGGCGAAAAAAAATAATATGAGAAGCAATCGGGGCATTAGTGAGAAATGAAATTAGAATTGCATATTGAAAATTAATTTCTTAACCGCCTTGTTTGAATTTGAATACTAAAAAAATGTAATAAGGAAGAAAACAAAGGGGGCAAGAATATGCGGAATTATAGGAAAGAAAAAGAAGAAGGAAAACGACGTCGTGAAAAGGAAGAGAAGAAGAAAAGGATGAGTGAAATATGATATAATGATAGCGCGACCGTAGATGATGCCGCGTCGGCTCCGTCCAGTCCACGTGGTGTTTCCACAAATTTAGAAGCGATCGCTTCGCTATATTATATTATCACTCTTCCCATTTTCTGAGGCTTCCAATCTTTTCCTTGCTGATGAAATGCAAGTCCCCGCTCGCTCCCTAATCCTCTGTGGCTGTTTTTCTTTTTTCCTTTTTCTTTTGTCACATTCTCCAGCTTCACCAGTCTGCCCCCAATTTCCTCTCATCAACAAAAACAATTCATTTCCATTCTCAATCCCTCCCCCTAATTTCTGTTTTCTGCAACAAACTCTTCCTTTCATTCAGTCATCGTCTTCATTTCGGCTTCACTGCCTACACAGGTTGAGGTAAGTGCCGCCTCTCTCTCAATCCATGTTGTTTCCTTATGATTTCTCATGTCCCTATTTCATGATCATCTGCCCTTCTCTCTTCTTTTCTGCATCTAAATGATTACGCACTATTCATCCCCGACCTTTGCTTTCTCCAATTCATTTTCTCAACATTGCCCATGTGATAACTTCACTGCCTTCTCCCCCTCTCACCGGACTCGCAACTCCCTTTCCTATCCTTCATCTAGGAAAAGAAGAAAACACTTCTCCGCGGCTTTTGTTTCCCGAAGAAAATGGTTCTTGGCTTGTTCCCTTTCTCCGGATGGCAACTTCAATCTAGAATTTGCAACTTCTGCCAGGAGGGGTGCCAAAAATTTTGTAGTGAAACGTATTTCTAATGAATTGGAAAGGGAGGAATTCTCTCAGGACTCATCTGTGCAAGTGGGATCGAATTTCACTGGTTTCCAGGAGGATCCTATTGTCGATAAGTTAAGGACCCAACTAGGAGTCATACACCCCATCCCTTCCCCACCTATTAATCGAAACATTGTTGGACTTTTCGTCTTCTTTTTCTTTGTTGGAGTTGCCTTCGACAAATTATGGACATTTAGGAAGAGAAGTAAATCGATAAATGAGGATGCGCGTCGTGGCTCATGGCCCCAGGTTCCTACTAGTTTCTCGTTGTTTTTGGAGAAGGATTTACAAAGGAAGGAGTCGGTGGAGTGGGTGAATATGGTTTTGGGTAAATTATGGAAAGTTTATCGACCTGGTATCGAGAATTGGCTTGTTGGATTGTTGCAACCCGTTATTGACGATTTGAAAAAACCTGATTATGTGGAGAGGGTGGAAATCAAGCAGTTTTCCTTGGGGGAAGAACCATTGTCAGTTAGAAATGTTGAGAGGCGAACATCCCGTCGAGCCAACGATTTGCAGTAAGTTATTCTAAACCCATCTTTCAAACTTTATGTACTCTTTGGTATGGGGATCGAACACCTTCCTGCAATCTTTACTGGCAATAGAGTTCCATGGATTTCATTAGTCATTATTGTCTTTTTTTTTAATATAGAATTACTGTATTACAATAGTTTTTTCTTCATTCAATGTTGTCCAGGTACCAAATTGGTCTGCGCTATACTGGCGGTGCTCGTATGTTATTAATGCTTTCGCTAAAATTTGGCATCATCCCCATTGTTGTCCCAGTTGGTGTCCGAGATTTTGACATAGATGGTGAATTATGGGTCAAGTTGCGGCTTATTCCAACCGAACCATGGGTGGGTGCCGTTTCATGGGCATTTGTTTCACTGCCAAAGATCAAATTTGAGTTATCACCGTTCCGCTTGTTCAATTTAATGGGTATGTCCTAGTTTCCTGACTTTGATAACGAACTTTTATAGCTAGTCATTGCATGGGAGTCATAGTGAGGTTTGACAGGGAAGGATGAAAGGTGGGCTTTACTTTACGTTCTTCTTTAGTTTATCTTTATGTTTTTAGCAAGCATGCTTGTGGAGGTTCAATTCGTTTCTTGAGGATAGTTTTCTTTGCTTTAAATTTTGAGCTTTGGATGCTGATGCACGTTTCTCTCTCTCTTTCCATCTTTTTGCTGCACGCTTGGGACAACATCAGCCATTCCTGTTCTCTCCATGTAAGTAGATTAATCTTAACTGTTGAATAGTTGCTATATAAGTTGGTCAGCTCAAGGAAGGAACAGACAATCTTTTCCACGTTGCATTGCTGATTGTGCAATGATAAACTTTATCTACATCACCTTTTTTTTAATTAAAAAAAATGATTCTGTGTCAGAAAGTTGTGTATTGGATAATCTATATCACATTTATGCCATTGAATATTTTACTAGTTCATTTCATGAACTTTACGTGCTAATGAGAGTCTCAATTCATTGTCAATCAGACTAGAAAAGGAGATTGCTACTGTTGTAGCCTTTTGTTTTGAGGATCGCATTATGAAGTAGTGCCTAAGCGTACTTTGAAAAAAATCGAGTTCTTTTAATCAGAATCAGTTTTCTGGGAGTCATAATTTTGTTGTGGCAGTTCACAGCTTAATTTGCTCATGTAGCTGATAATTTTAACCAAGTGTTCTAGTCAAGCTTGATTCCCCCTCCCCATCTATTTGTCTTCTGACCTGTGTTCTTATCCTGTTTGCATAGGTTTTTGACAAAACTTCTCACTGAGGATTTACCAAAATTATTTGTACGCCCAAAGAAGATAGTTCTAGATTTCCAAAAAGGAAAAGCAGTTGGACCCGTTCCAGTTGATGTTAAATCAGGAGACATGCAGGAAGGAAATAAAGATTTTGTCGGGGAACTTTCACTAACTCTTGTAGATGCTCGGAAGCTTTCTTATGTCTTTTATGGTAATAATTGTATTTATATATATATTATCCTTTCTTGAATACCATGCTTTGTGAATTACTGGATTTTTTATGCTTTAACTTTCAAATATTTATCGTCCTTATCGACATTGTTGTGACACTCCCACCTTGTTTTAAAAAACTTAACATCTGATTGAACTGTCGAAAGTAACTACTTATTCATATAGATTTATGATTCTGTACTTTACTCATCGATTCCTGTTTTTCTCAGGAAAAACAGATCCATACGTCATTTTAAGCTTGGGTGATCAAATAATACGGAGCAAAAAGAATAGCCAAACCACTGTAATTGGGCCACCTGGTGAGCCAATCTGGAATCAGGTAAAGCTCATTTCTGATTATCCTTTGTTTTATCGGAGAATGTGTTCCATCAACAATATTGGTTAAAGTGTTCTTTGGTTATTTTTGGGTTCTTTTGAAGTTTTCAATCTCTTTTAAGTACTCACGTGTATTGGGGATATTGGCAGGATTTTCATATGCTTGTTACAAACCCTAGGAAACAGAAATTGTATATCCAAGTGAAAGACTCTCTTGGATTTGCTGATTTGACTATTGGTAATGCAGAGGTAACTTGTCTTATTTCTTTCTTGTAACTGTGCAAACTAAATCGAGGAAACTATAACTGCTGAACTGACTATTTTTGCTTGTTTTTTTTTTTTTTAAATCTATTTCAATAATAAAAATCAGTTTGGTCATTTTTAGAGTTGGTTTAGTCTTATTTAAGTCCCAAACTTGTCAGTTCGAAGTTCTGACTAGATTTTGGTACTCTGCTCTTAGATAGAACTGTTGCATACCTTGAAGCATCTGGTATAACCTGCATTCTTGGGGCGTAGTGTTTGCTGATGAAAATTATCTCGTGAAAGCCTAGTAGAACGGTGTATAAGTGAATAAATAGCATTGGATAATGTATTGTTTTGCATAGGGGAATCTTGTTAAAAGAGATCAATTTCTGAGCCCCGAGGCTTTAGCTGGCAATGATATAGGTGAAATTTGGTATTTTATTACAGAATTCTGAAAGTGTTAGATTATGTTGTTATAATTAAATTTACTCCAACCTATCAGCTTAAGCTTTTGGGTTGACTGGTGATTTAAGATGCTAACTGTCTAGCTTCATTACTTCTTGACGGCAGAATTCGCCTCTTGAAGCACAGCTTTATTAACGTGATAGTAAATTAGATCATCATTTTGTTGGAAGCATTTCTTCCTACATAGAAATATAATATCATTCTATTCTTCTTTGTGCCAAAGACGAAGTCTTGGAAGGTATAACCAATTAAACTGATAAATTATTTATTTAACGACAACAATGTGTAGAATTGGTAAATGAATGGATGGAAGTTTAATAGATTTTTGGAAAACTTTGGCTTTGTTTTTGTCTATTCTTACCTTGTTTGCACAAAACGACACGTACAGGTTGATCTTGGATGTCTTCAAGATACTGTACCAACAGACAGAATTGTTGTTTTGAGGGGAGGTTGGGGATTCTTTAGAAACAGGTCTTCTGGAGAAATACTACTGAGATTGACATACAAAGCATATGTCGAGGATGAAGAGGACGATAAGGCTACATCAGATGCCTTGGATATAGATATTTCAGATGACGAGTCTTCTGATTCTGATGAACCCAATGGTGCTTATGAGGAGGGTGAAAAGGGTGCTGAGAAAGAAACTGATAAGGAGTCATTTATGGACGTTCTGGCGGCTTTGATAGTGAGTGAAGAATTTCAGGGAATAGTTGCATCCGATATGATGAATACGAAACTTCAGAATGATGCCACCACTTCTACTAGCATGGGGGCAACAAGATTGAGATCTCGCGATGCTGTTACTGACACCAAACCCACGGTTTCTGGCATTGGAACTGGAGGTTTAGCCGGTAATTGTTGTTTAGTTATCGATTTTGTATGTATATATTTTTTATGTTAAGTTTGAATGGTGGTAAAGCGTTCTAATACGTATAAACTGCAGAATCGGCGTTGTTTTGGCTCGCTGTGATCACGAGTATATCGGTGCTTATTGCTATCAACATTGGTGGTTCGAGTTTCTTCAACCCTTGATCTTATTATATATACGAAGTGGTTGTGGAGACTACTCTACCCATCGACCATTCTTATCATTCTTCAGCCTCCGTAGTGGTAGTGGCTGGCTGCCTCTCTCGCATCTAAGCTGCGCTTGACATATGCAAGCGGTGCGCATTGAACAACGCTACCCTTGGGAGACTAGAGTCAAGTATACCGATACACATTATTGAACAATGAGGATCAATCAACTTAACTCCTGTTCGGTTTGTATATAAGTCACTAACGGAGCAATATTCTGTTTGTGGCATACCAATTTTGACTTTGTATTATAATAACAAATTTACACTTTGTCCACTTGCCCCATGTACCTTCGTTTGGCACCTATCATTTATCCGCTTGTTAATTTGCCTATCCGTACACATTTCTGCAGATCAACTCATCCTGTAACCATCCCCAAGCATCTAATGACAAACTAAACTTGACAAACAAACATGGAAGACTATTGCTTTTGGCGTAATTCTTCTTGGCCTCGAGGAAGAAAAGGATTGTCAGAAGGATATGTTTACTTCTGCATTTTGTAAGCCCTGAAAAATGCAGCAGAGCAAGCAACTTCTTAAAATTTGTGGATTCTTTTTATAACAAATCATAACATGTTGATTCTTCGGACTCACCGGGTAACATTTAATCCTCTAAGTGAAACAGTCCCCAGAATCAGTAATAGGAAAGGAAGCTTGATTTAAGGCATGATTTTTTTCTTCCTCATTGCGAGACAGGAGAACCCGAGCAAGATCCGCCCTGCAATGTGCATTTCTTTCTGAATATCCTTCTTCCACGTTTAGCTTTACATATAATAAGAAAGTAATAAAGGAGAAAGGAGGGCTAATTGGTTGGTCCTCAGCCCAATGACAAAAGCTTAGGTTGTTTTGGTTGGGCTCAAAGTCAAAAGCTAATCCTAACGGGCTTCCATACACAGCCTCCTCATCTTTGATCTCAGTCTCCGCTCCGCCGCACTTCTCTAACTTCTCAAACTTCTCAAACCTCCTACCTTCTACTTCTTTCTATCAAATTTTGGTCTGAGAATTGAGAAACAAACAACAGCGATATGAGAATTAATCGAGGGACCGTGCGCCTTGTTCATCAAATCCCAACACTTGCTCTACATTGGATTTCGCGCACCAATCCTGCACGCATCAGTCGAACCCCATTTCTTCCGCCACCATTCCAACCCCTTTCTACTCCTACTTTTCGTTTTTATTCTAAAGGTTCTTATCTTCTATCCCTTTTATCTATTTCTTCGTTTTCTTCGTTACCATCAAGTTAATCGCGGCTTGTGCTTAGTGACGGGTTTACTGAATTATACCCCTTCGCCGTTTTTACATTTGGATGTTGTGGATTATTTATTCCTTTGACTTCTAAAATATATAACTGAGTTCTATATAATTATTGGCGATTAACTTTTGATTGAAATCTCTGTTTTTTTTTTTTTTTGGATGTTTACCCTCCTATAATCTTAAGATCTCTTCAAACTTGTTTAAAGTAGGCGAAGTACAACCGCAGCAGTTATCAATGGAGCTTATCAACATAATGGAACAAAGGTTGGCGGCCGTTGAGCTCAGGAGCAATTTTCTTCTTAATATAATCAACCGGGTACAACTTTTCCTCACTTTCTTTTGCTCCCTCCTTTGGCGTATAGACATTACATAGTTTCGAGATTTAGATTTTAGTTAACGCAATAAACATTGTACAACGAATCAAATGAGATAAACCGTGATCTTATGAAACTTCATGATTGCCATATTCTGTCTTAGCCTTCCCACCCTTCCTTTTCCTTTTCTCTTGCATCCCTTTCTCTTCTAATTACTCCTTAATTTGCTTTTCTCGTGATGTTAATTTGCTTTGCTCATGGTGTTAATTGAAGATAGCCAGAAGCCCCACCAGCTGAGTACGCAAAGGCTAACAAGGAGCTTAGAAAACTTAGAGATACGATGGATCTCATAAATGAGTTGAGATCTAGACAGAAGGTATGACGTAAAGTCAACACAATGTGTATTATGTTTCTTTATAGTTCGAACTTCGGTTAAAATAACATTTTGGTTCTTGTACTTTCAAATGCCCAATTTAAGTCCCTAAACTTTCAATAAAGCTTAAAATTGGTCCCTATTATTAGTTTATTGTTAATTTTCATAAAAAATAATTGTTCTCTATTAGCTTTCTCTCTATAAGTTTTGCAAGTATGTTTACATTATGTCCTTTTTTTGTATTAAAATTATTATTATTATTTAACCACTTTTGATAAAAATTAACTTTAAACTTATCATAGGGTCCAATTTAAGCTTTATTGAAAGTACATGGACTAAAATTGGACATTTAGAAGTACATGGACCAAAATGGAACAACGTCCAAAGTACAGGAACCAAAATAGTATTTTAACCAACTTTGTAAGATGTTATCTATGAAAATGTGAACAGATGACTCGATTGTTGTGCCTTTAAGTGCTAAAATGATCTCTTTTCATGCTGTTCTTTCACTATCATCTACCAGTTCGCTATTTGTTTGGCTTGGTGGTTGTGCAAATTCCAAAATGTTAAAAATGAAACTCATGTGGGTGTTTGTGACTCACAATTAGATTGCAGACGCCTACCTGCATTCTTGTAAGTAGACTGACTTGGACGCATCCGCTTCCCAATTAATGAAATGTGTGTGGTGGTTGTAATATTTACACCAGGAAATAAAAAGTTCTTTATAACGGTGTTCTCGCTGTAGGAAATTAATGGTTTAAGAACGCTGTTGGCGGAATGCCCAGAGGATAAAGACATGCTTGATATGGCAACCGAGGAATTGGATCAGGCAGTTGAAGAAGAGAAAAAATTACAGCGCTTGTTGCTCAAGTCATTACTTCCCAAGGATGATGCTGATGAGAGGGATTGCATCTTGGAGGTGAGAGCAGGTAGGTAATGGTGCATATTATATTGGTGAACGTGGACATTAATGAGAGTATTTTCTTGATGTGAATAGGCATTGTTTCTGTCTCCTTTTCTGTTTTCAATCTCGATAACTATAGCTAATAGAAAGTTTTACTAGGAACTGGTGGAGAAGAAGCTTCTCTGTTTGCCATGGATATATTCAAAATGTAAGCAACAATAGCATAGCATGCTCGGTATCACTGGTTATAATAATTCCACACATTCTAAAGGGTTCTTTCTGTGGGTCAAAACAGGTATGAGAGATACGCACAGAAGAAAGGTTGGAAGTTTGATGTGGTAGACATAACAGAATCAGATCTTAAAGGATATAAGGTGATTTCATTAGTATATGGCGAATTTTAATTTCCTTTGAATCCTATATTTATCTTCTTACTTCATAGGAGGCTGTTGCTGCAATCTCAGGAGCTGGGGTGTATGGGAAACTCAAATTTGAGAGTGGAATTCACCGAGTACAGGTCTTCTCAATATGCATATCATTAGCCATTTAGCCTTTTAACATTATTTAACAGTAATAAGTGACAACAATGGCAATTGAAACCGTTCTCTTCCTTGGGCAGCGAGTTCCTGTGACAGAGAAGTCTGGGCGCGTTCACACCAGTGCTGTTTCTGTAGCCATTCTCCCTCAAGCAGACGAGGTTCCAACCCTTCTCACTTGATGCTTTCTTATTCCAGCTTCAGGGAAAATGACTTTTCAGAGTCATTTCTTAACTAGAAGGGAAAGGATTTGGTTCTAGGTTTGGTTGTAATATTGTTGAGGGAATGTGCAGGTAGATGTAGAGTTGAAGAACGAGGACCTGAGAATAGATACGTTCAGATCAGGCGGTTCAGGAGGTCAACATGCAAATACCACAAATAGTGCTGTTAGAGTTATTCACATTCGAACTGGGTTGAGTGTGTCCATACAAGACGAGCGATCCCAGCATATGGTAGGAACAGTGGGCATTTCTATTGCTTATATGATTTTGATGGGGGTATTTGTTGGTTTAACTTGTTTGTGTTTTGCAGAACAAGGCGAAGGCGCTTAAAGTTTTGTGTGCAAAGCTCTACGAAATGGAAAGGCACAGAATTCAGAGTAGTCGGTCAAAGCTTCGATCAGAACAGGTAAGAGGAAAGGGAATTGATGTATAATGCATGTAGTTGCTTACTGTGTTGGAAGTAAATACTAAAGGAAGTGAGTTTGGATGATAATAAGCAGATTGGTAGTGGGGACAGATCAGAGCGCATTCGCACATACAACTTCCCGCAAGGGCGGGTGACAGACCATCGGGTAGGCATCACAGAGTATGCAATTGAGGAGGTGATGCAGGGGCAGAATCTGGATATGTTCGTGGAGGCTCTGTTATTGCAGCAGGAAATGGACGCAATTGCATCCTTCACTTCATCTTCTTCGTAGTGGTAGTGAACAGTAGCATTGCATCAAATAGGATATGCCCACTTTGCATTTGATTCAGGTCAAATAGAAATACAAGACTACAAGTGGGGTGTGAGGGGTTACCATACAACTTAAATTTCATATTTTTACAATGATCAGTAGTGATGGTGGTGGTGTTGATGCAGTGTAGTATGTGGGAAGAGTTTGGTTTCCGTTTGATACAACAGAATACAGTAGAGTGAGACAAGTCTTGATCCTGAAATAGGCGGAACACGTTGATGGAAGTTAAAATGAATAATAAAAGCAAAAGATAGATAGAAGAGGATGGAGATGGAGATGGAAAGAGAGGCAGTGCATAAGTAGTGGCACAACAGAAAACAAAGAGGCAAAGGTCTGTTGAGGACTCTTTTATCCATGATTTGTCTGTTACCCTTACCAATTGTGAGCTGTGTTTGTTTTGAAGCATCCCATGAGAATCTCAGGCTTAAATAAGAGCGCCCCTGCCATTTGCCAAGTGAAGATTTACATATACTATCAATCCAATCTTATCAACATAGTTATTTGCCAAACCCACCCCACTTATTTAAATCTTAATTTAAACAAACCTTTATTTTTTATTTTCATATTAAATTATAAATTAGCATTACTTGGATAAATTGAATCTTCATTGTATGTAGAGAAAAAAAAAATTGACAATAAAAGTTAATAAGTTTGGGTTTCACTGGTCTTCGAGCAAAGAACAAGAGTCTCTTTGCGAAATGGATTTGGAGGTTTCATTATGAGAAGATCGCTCTATGGAGAAGATTTATTGATGTCAAGTATGGTACTAGACACTTTGATCTTCAGGTGATCTCCATCCTGAAGACAAAAAGCTTAAATATCACCGTGGCCCATGGAAATACATTTTGGCTCAAAGGGACCTGATTTATGATAACATTGTTTTTGTTGTGGGCAATGGGAAACTTACCTCTTTCTGGAAAGATAGATGGGTAGGAGAAATCAATCTCAAATTAGCCCTCCCTCAGCTTTTTGCTTTATCTATGAAACAATCAGGCTCCATTGCCGATTTGAAAAGTGAGGATGGTACATCTTGGAACTTAGGCCTTCGGCGAAATCTCAAGGAGAAAGAGATTGAAGAATGCCCTTTCTTCTTTGCTTCCACACCCTCTAGGGCAATCCTCCAATGACTCTTGGAAATGGGCTTTGGATGGATCGGGACACTATAATGCTAAATCACTCTCACATCAATTGGTTTCTCGAAATAATCTATCTCACAAGGAGCTTTATGTGAATTTATGGAGAAGAGCCATTCCAAAGAAGGTTAGATTTTTCTTGTGGGAGGTTAGTCACGAAGGTATCAATACGGTAGATACTCTTAAAGGCGCATGGTGTGTTCTTTGTAGGGTTGATAGCGAATCTATGAGCCATCTTTTCACTACCTATCTATCAATTTATTGCTCACATTTGGAACAAAAACCTCAAAGCTTTCAACTAACGAATGGCACATCCCAACAATATAATCTTGCTCCTTGAATCTCTCTTATTGGGACATTCCTTCACTACAGAAAAGGCTTGCATATGGAACAATTGGATCAAAACGCTTCTATGGACTATTTGGCTTGAGCGGAATAGCAGACTTTTCCAAGAAAAAGCTAGGGAGTTTCATCAAGTTTATGATCACATTATTTTATTAGGTCTCTTATGGTGTAAATTCTCTCCTTTCTTTTGTGACTATAATCTCACTTCACTTATCAATAGTTGAGACTCTCTGTAATTGGTATCTTCAATCTTTTTTTTTTTTGTACATTTCATACCATCAATGGATCACATGTTTCTCATTAAAATAAAAAAAAATAAAAGTTAATAAAACATTACAATTTTTATATTTGGCAAACTATAAAATTTCAAAAAATATTTCAAAAATATAATAATGTTGGTAGATCTTCAAACTGTTATATGAATTTATTGTAAATTTTATTTCAAACTTTATTAAAAAAAACACATTATACAAAACTATTCTGATGACAATACTTCAACTAAGCCAAGAAAGACACATTTTTGGCATTTATCATCTAGCTTATTCCTCTTCTCGTCATGAATATATACACCCGAACACTTTAAATGATCAATTGATGGTTTACGCTCATCCAAAGTTTCTTGAGGAGTCATATTTTTAACCAAAATCTGGTCGACCTCCGTAGTCTCTTCCAACTGGTCCTCCAAAGATAGTTCTGATCTCTCTTGGAAGTTCTAGGCCAGGTCGACCTCGACCTTCTCTGGTCGACCTCAACTCTCCATGGTCATTGTCTCTTATATATTCCTTTAAATATCCTTCTCAGATCAGTGCTTCAATTTCATCTTTCAACTGGAAACAATCTTGAGTTGCATGTCCATGATCTCGATGGAATATACAATATTTACCCTTGTCTCTTTTTTCAGGTGGGGTTCTCATTTTTTCTGGGTATTTGACAAGGTTAGTACTGCGAATTTCCATAAGGATTTTTTCAGGAGGAAGTATTGTTGGTGTACTTCTCGAACTTTTGACCTCAACTTTTCTTAGGGTCAGGTCGACCTTGGTCATAATATTCAACCTTCCTCTTCTTTGAGTTATAATAATGGCTTTCTCTTGCCCTATCATGCTCTGAAGTGCCTTCACTTCTTCCTTTGCTTGTTGTAGCTTCTTTTGATTTCAAAACCTCCTCTGCACTCATATATTTTTGTGCCTTAGTAATAAATTCAACATAAGAAGTTGGTTCCTTCTTACCGATTGATATGAGCAACCTTTTATCCTGGAGTCCTGCTACTATTGCAATCAAGGCTGTCGCTTCAGTAAATCCTTCTACTCGTAGTGCTTCATTGTTGAACCTGAAGATATACTCACACAAACTTTCTCTTGGCTCTTGTTTTATAGTTAACAAGTGCATTTGTGGTTTGCGTTGGTCTCTTCCTCCTAGGAATTGAGTCACAAATGCTCGAGCTAAATCCTTGAATAACCCTATCGATCTTCTTTTGATTTTCCTGAACCATTCTTTAGCAGGTCCTGTTAAAGTAGAGGAGAATGCCCTGTGTCACAATCATACTAGAAGAGCGTATGTTTGTGAACCTCACAGTGACAAGTCGTGCCATGATGCGATCGAGCGAGGACGATGCATCATCTAACACACCAAGTTAGGTGGACTCGAAGGCATGTGAGATTGGGGCCAACCGTGTCGTCGGAGGGGTCGATGTATGGGCGTATGACTCCTCGCCAAAATGACGTGCAAAGGAGAAAGACCCAATATTTCACATAATATACTATAGGGGTACCATGGTGTCGATTCTCCACCACCCCTGGGCTTGTGGGCCTAAGTGAGTCACCTCGTGGCACGTTAGCGTGTCATGGCTGGGGCGAGCGTCTCAAGAGAAGTGTTTTGGGCGTTTCCTTTGTAACGGGTTTTCAAGGGACAGTGTCGGACGACACAGGTGTGCCGACATTGCGCCCCTTCCCATGGGCTGGAGGTTCCGATATAGGGCCCGTTAGCGGCCAACGATCCGAGAATGTCCCGTTAAAGCCAACTCATGGGAAAGACAAGTGCAAGTACACGGACGGGCGACGTGCACGATCGAGTTATATTCCGCTGCTTATTTACTTGATGCTTGGTTGAGGACTGTAGAACCTCGCCTAAGGCCCGACGAAGCCACAAAGCGTTGCGATCATAGAGATGGGGCATGAGTTCCCCTTAAGGCTGGTCATGTTCGAGGGATGATTCATGGCGCCGCACGGTTCGAGAGGTACGACCGTGACACCCTGCACTTCATTGCATCTGAGAATTCCTGCAGGTCCATCAATGATCTGTATGTATCTAGATGTTCTACTGGATCTGAACTTCCATCATATGGTGTGATGGTTGGGACCTTGAACTTGTGGGGAGTCTTCTCTTTCATGAGTAAGTCTGTGAATGGTGGATCTGCTTGTTCAATGAGAGTTTCAAGATCTAACCTTTCATGATCAAACATTTCAAGAAACTTCCTTGGAGATTCTTCAAGATATTTCCCTGTAACTCTTTTTGAACTTTCAGCAGGTTTGCCTTCCAAGGGGGACTTCGCGTATGACTTTTCATGGTGATCTTATTGACCTCAACCTCAACCTCATCTTGGTCGACCTCGACCTCAACCTCATCTTGGTCGGCCTTAACCTGGTCGGTCTCGACCTCAGCCAACAGGGTTTCAACTCTGGCTTTAGCATGTTTCTTCCGCTTGCTGTCGATCGGACTCCGTAAGTCCGATCTTGTCGCTTCATCTCCCTGCAGCTGCTTTCGTTTCCTGTTGATCAGACTCCGTAAGTCTGATTTTGTCGCTTCAACTTCTTGTAGCTTCGTTGTCACGTCCTCATGACCTGGTCGTTCTTTTCTGGAACTTTTGTGCACTGTTTGGATTACAAATCTTGCCCTGGCTATTCGGCTGGTTGCACTTTGATCCCTTTGAGTCACCTTTGTCTGATTGCCTCTTAGAATCAACTTCTCTTTTGGTCTCTATGTGCAAGATTCTGTCTCACCCACGTCTTCAAGCATTGACCCTTTTCCTTTTTTAGGATCTCGAATAAGTGGCTCTGTTCCATCCTTCGTCAGAGGAGATTGGTTGTCGAGTTTTTTCAGAATCATAGCCAGGTTCCGGTCCATTCCATTCATCCTCTTCTTCAATTCAACAATCTCATCCTCTTGTTGGACTTCATGAATATGAAGTCGAGGGGGAGTATCTTCCTTTGTTCTTCGGGGATGATGAGCAGAATCTTCTCCATCCAGATTGTAGTTTCTTTTCTCCATTGCCTTGCTTGACATGGATTTAGAGTGTCCAAGAATCTTTCAAATAAGCTTGCTTTTCTTCCCCACAGACGACGCCAACTGTTGTTGCCAAAATACAAACAAGATAACTCACCTGACCTTCACGTGACAACCACTGTGAATTTGTTTGAAGAGGGAAAGAACGTGGCCTGCAAAAGAAGAAAGATCTGAACACCAGTATGGTGCTATCCACACAGGCTCCGATGCTTAAGTTAGAGAGTGTTTAAATGAGTTTAGCAAGAGTTTCTAGAATGGAGAAGAAATTACCTTTCCTTTGATAAAACGAATATTTATAGGTCTTTCTAGGGTGTCAACTGTTGGAATTTATGACCTAAACTTGTGTAATTTTAATCAATTAAATAAATGGTTATTTGTTTTTGATAGAATTACAGTCTTGCTTTATAAATCCAATTAGGGGTGTACAAATGACCCGATAACCCAAACAACCCAGCCAACCGAACCCAAATTATAAGGGTTGGGTTGGGTTTGATTTATATTTGGGTTGGGTTGGGTTCAAAATTGACCAACCCGAAAATTCGGGTTGGGTCTCAGTTTTTTTAAAAATTGGCTCGGGTCAACCCGACCCGAACCGATGAGCTACTTTAATTTATATATATATAACGTTCAAAAAGAAAAAAACCCTAAAGTCTCGACTCTCTACTCTAAACAACCGTTCGCACTTCGCAGTCGCACCAACGCCAGCCAGCACCCAGCAGTTCGTTCGTTGCTGGTGTCTTCTCTTGTGGCCACCAGAACCGACAAAAGGAAACCACCTTCCTTTTGACAACCTGAATATTCGAACTTGAAGACACCGCCCTTCGTTCAGCCTGAAGATTCGAAGACAAACGTGAAGAGAAGACACAAACCAGACGCCACCAGCTTCTACTTCTACCTTCTTCGTTTGTGGCCTTCACCCTTCGTTCAGCCAGTTCCCACCGGTGGCGACCACCGGGTTCGAACTTGAAGACGCCGCCGTGAAGACACCACTGCCACCGGAATCGACAGAAGGAAACCGCCTTCGCTGGAGTCATTCCGTTCAGGTTTGACTTCGATTTTGAATCTTTGATTTCTTTACCCCAACTTCGATTTATTTAGACTTACTTCGCTTTTCCATTTGGGCTTCGATTTCTTCAGATTGAATACCTCAAGCTCAAGCTCAAGGCTCACGATTTCGATTTCCTTAAGCTTACACCCAACTCACGATTTCTGATTCGCGATTCTTCAGATTTAATACTTCAAGCTCAAGCTCACCTTCACGGTTTTTTTTTATAACCAAAACTACTGCTGTGTTATTTTTATTTTTCTATTTCTTCTGATTTATGTGATTATAACTATAAGTATTATGATTTCTGTATGTATTATGAAGTATTCTGATTTTTGTTTGCATTTTCTCTGATTTAAGTATTCTGATTTCTGTTTGCATTTTCTCTGATTTAAGTATTCTCATTACTTTAAACACTTTGAGATCAAAGACAAACAGATCTAGGATTTTGGTAAGAAAAATGTAAATACACATTCAAGTTTAGTTAACAAATAACTTGTCTTAGTCAAATTTAGTTATCAAATAACTTATCTTAACTCTTAATCTAAATAAGTTGAACTATTCTACACATTATCAAAATTATTTGTTCATTGGATCTTTCCACAATATCTAAATAAGTTGAACTCTCTTGTATAGGTTGTGTTGTGTACATTAGTCCCCAAAAAGCTAGTGTAACAAATTATAGGTTGTGTTGTGTTGTGTACATTAGCCTAACTTTATTTTTGAAAATTTAGTTTGTAACAAATTATAGTTCACAAACTTGATTGTTATTTGTTTTTTCATAGATGGAAAGCAGTAGTGCTAGTGGATGTAATAATCAAAATCCTCCTAGTAATGAATTTGATAGTACATCTAAGCAACCATTACCTTCAAAATCTAGCAAGAAGAGACGCCCCAGTAAATTAATTTCTAGTGTGTGGGATCATTTTACTAGATTGGAAGACAACAGTAGTAGGTGCAGATGTAATTATTGTGATAAGGAGTATGCTTGTGATACTACCTCTTGTGGAACTAGCACATTGTGGAAGCACTTAAAAAATCAATGTAAAAAGTATCCCTATAAGGAGGAAGAAAAAGGACAAACCATTTTAAGTTTTCAACCTTCACTTGATGGAAAATGTGGTAGTAATTTTGTGGCTACCATATTTAATCAACAAGCATGTAGGGAGGCATGTGCTAAGATGATAATTCTTGATGAATTACCATTTAGATTTGTAGAACAAGAGGGATTTAGACTTTTTTGTTGTGTTTTGAACCCTAAGTTTGACCCTCCATCAAGAGTAACAGTTGCAAGGGACGTATTTCAACTTTATCTAGATGAGAAAAAGAAACTAAAATCTTTTTTAGTAAAGAATTCTCAAAGGATTTGTCTTACAACCGACACTTGGACTTCATTGCAAAATGTTAACTATATGGTTGTCACTGCACATTTTGTTGATCAAGAATGGAATTTGCATAAAAGAATATTGAATTTTTGTCAAGTTCCTAATCACAAGGGAGACACTGTAGGCAAAGTCATTGAGTGTTGTTTATTGGAATGGGGGATTGATAAAGTTTTTTCCATCACCGTTGATAATGCAAGTTCCAATGATGGAGCTATTTCGTATATTAAGAAAAGACTTAAAAGTTGGAATACACTCATCTTAGATGGAGAATTATTACACATGAGGTGTTGTGCTCATATTATTAACTTGATTGTGAATGAGGGATTGAAAGAAATGCATAAATCCATTGTTGGTGTTCGTAATGCTGTAAGGTATGTTAGATCATCTCCTAAGAGATTGGCAAAGTTTAAAGCTTGTGTGGAATAAGAGAAAATTGAATGTAAAGCCCTTTGTTGTTTAGATGTGGCAACTAGATGGAATTCTACTTATCTGATGCCTGACCATGCACTGAAATTTGAGAAAGCTTTTAAAATATTACAAGAAGATGTGTTAGATTATAGGACCTACTTTGAAGATGATGATCATGGAAATAAAAAATTAGGGCCACCAACTTTTACTGATTGGAGAAATGTTGAAGTATTTGTCAAGTTTTTGAAAGTGTTTTATGATGTCACTGTGAAGATAAATGGTTCTTTGTATGTGACTTCCAATTCTTACTTTCATGAACTTTGGGGTATTCATGAACTTTTACTTGGTTAGAGTACGAATTCAAACTCTCTTCTTTGTGATATGGCTAAAAGTATGAAGATAAAGTATGACAAGTATTGGGGTTCAATTGACAAAATCAATAAGTTGATATTTCTAGCTGTGGTGCTTGATCCTCGTTACAAATTAGATTATGTAGCCTTTTGCTTTTCGACTATTTATGATGATGATACAACTAAAGAGATGATTGACAGTGTTAGGATGTATTTGGTTCGTTTATATGATTTTTACAAGTCACTTGATGATACTTCTTGTACTCAAAGTTCTAATAGTAGTAATCAACCATCTGAATCAAGTGGATCTTCCATGAGTACAATAAGTAGTGTTGAAACGAGTGAGAGTGATGCATCATTGATATTATCACGGTACAAGAAGAGAAGAGAAGAGAAGAGTTCTTCAAAAATAAGGAATGATGTCGATCGTTATTTATCTGACCCTAGTGAGGAACTTGATGATAGTTTTGATGTTCTTGCTTGGTGGAAATTGAATGAATTGAAGTATCAGGTTTTGTCAAAAATTGCTCGAGATGTTTTTGGCGCGCCCAAAGTGTCTCTGAGTGGCTTCCTAAATCAAATTTAGTACAGAGGAGGATTCTTGATTCTTTTAGGAGTTCTTTGACGCCTAGAACAGTAGAAGTTTTAATATGTTCACAAAATTGGATTTGTGGCAGATCAATATTGTTGGATCTTCCTCCACAGCATGAAGAATTGGAATATTGTATTCAAGTTGAGTAAGGTAAGTTTAATTTATTCATTGCATACATATCGTTTTCACTATTATGTATGGTTATATGTTAAACATATTGTATGTTTCTTTTGTTTTTCCAGAGGCTTTAGGGACTTGCATGAGTTCAATAAGGACTTAAATCTTCATTAGATTAATCATTTTCATGGTAAGTAAAATACATTCATGGTAGTTTTTTTTTTTTTTTTTTATTATTATGTATGAATTCTTTAAACTAATTGTTCTTTTTTAAAATTTCAGGACCTAGCGTAATGCTCGTGATACCAAATGTCTTGGTGCTAGGATGTCTTGACTTCATTTTTTATTTTGTTATGCAAATGTAGTGGGACTAGATTTAAGACTTTGATTGTTGTAGTAATTGTATTAATGAACTTTTATGTTTATTTTGATGGTTGAAATTATGCATTTGCGGACTTATAATATTTTAAATTTAGGATTCCAATGGAGGTTATGAACTATGAATTTCAATATTTGAATGTTATGTGATTTAGTTTAGAAACAATTGTTGCAAAAAAAAAAAAAAGGAAAAAACAATATATATATATATATATATATATATATAAACAGAACCCGACAACCCAACCCAACCCAACTCGAAATTATTGGGTTGGGTTGGGTTGGGTTGCCTTTTATTTTCGGGTTATTCGGGTTGAGAATTGACCAACCCGAATTTTCGGGTTGGTCCCAAAAATTCCCCCAACCCAACCCAACCCCTGTACACCCCTAAATCCAATAAACTAAGCTCCAAGGTTATAACATATATCTTGAACATCAGTGTAGTGGACACTATTTGGATTGTGTTCAAGAATATAACCTAAATGGTCTATGGTATAAGAATAAGGTTGGAAACCTCATTCTAGAAACACCATGGATGCGACCCATTTTGTAATTAGTACAAATGAGGTAATCCAACTCATTCATGTAGTTGACATGCGAGTGGGGGCATCTTGTATGAAGAGTTCATACAAGACCCAGGACCGCAAATTATTAGTCTAACCAAAGGTAACACCGTTAATGTGGATAAGATTAGTAATTTATAGATGGTCATTAGTGACTCGACCTGAATCCTGAGCAAGTTAAGAACTCTTACTTATAGGAGTTTGTCCTTAGACTAGTATGGGTGAGAGTGACTGTGAGAAACTCAAATAAGCCTACCTTCTCAGGGGACAAAACCTCGTGAGTAAGTGGGGAACTTAACTATGCAAGATGGAATTGACTCATTCCTACACTAAGAATTAGATAGGTTGTTCCCTTAAGAACTGACTCCAGGTCTTGAACAACGGGGCCCCACCCTCTATGAGGGTATGAGTCTAAGGTAGGACCTTAGACTTGTTGTTCATTAGAGTGGTGCTTAAGGAACAAAGAGATAATCACAGGGGTAAAACGAAAAATTTGACCCAACTGTAATTATGAACAACCTGTGAAGGGTCGACTCATGGGTAATGACTATATCAGTGGATACAATATTATTTACAGTGAGGAGAGTGCAACTACAAGTCTATAGTGAAGTGACTTGTAGTTAATGAATATTGATTAACTGGATCAAAGAGTTTGGTCAGTTAATCTCATATCATTGGAGCTCATGAACTGTAGATCCATTAGGTCCCTCCGTTGGCTCAACATGGTTATATTGAAGGTATAAAGTTAGGAATGAAATTGAAGTGTTCAAATTTCATACATGATGTGTTATATCAATTGTATATGATATAATTGATATAATATATAGTTTTAATGTGAATTAGATTCATATATAAACCATATACTAATGAGAGAATAAAGGAAGGGTAGGATGGTCATTTCCATCCTATTTCCTTATATATATGGTTGCATGAGATGCAACTAGGGTAAGAGATAGAGACATTGTATGCCATTTGGTTGTGTTGTTGGAAAGGTTCCAAGGACCACAATCTCTCTCTCTCACAACATCTCATCTTACCTAAAGGGAACCCACATTCCTCCCTCACATAGAGAACAACGGAGAAGATCCAGTGGTCGTGTCTTAGTCTGTTCGTGGTTCGTGTTGTTGAGATCTTGATCGTGAGAGAAGAGGAACACTTGAAGAAAGGTTCTTCAAAGGTACAATTTCTTGCTGTCCATCTAGTTTTATATGCTTAATCTAGTTGTTTTGTTCTTGATTGAAATCTTTGTAACTAAATCAAGAGCGCTCGATTCACAATCGCTTCCGCTGCGGGACTCGATTCCCTTCAATTAGTATCAGAGCCCAATTGCGTTCTTGATTTGCGTTCTGGATTTTTCAAGAACGAGGTAGGATTTACTGTTTTGCATGAGATGTATGAACGGTTTTTGCAAATTAGATGGTTTCGATTTTGGCACTTAGATTTATAATTTCTATTGAATCGTTCAATGTAAGGGTCCGATGTTTTGGGCAATTTTAATTGTAAATCGAGTCTGTAAGTCCGTGTCGATCGAGGCAAAGTGGTTGCTGAGAAGATCAGAGCGAAAACAAGCAAGAAATGGAGATTTCATTTTGCTGTCTGTGTGTAGCGTTGCAACGCTGTTCATTGGCGTTGCAACGCTGCACTTGCGAAAGGAGCGCGCAGGAGACGACAACGTTGCAATGCTGTCATCAACGTTGCAACGCTGCTGATGAGATGCGTTTCAGCCGACAGAAGAGGACAAACCGCAGCGTTGCAACGCTAGAGACATTTCGCGCAAAGCAGCAACGAGCACAAACAGATTTTTTATTATATATTAAATATAAAAACGTTTTATATTTAATTTATATTTTTAATTAATTAATTTTAATTAATATAATTAGATTATATTAATTAAAATTAAATTTAGGGTGCCAAAATTGGTCTAATTTTGCTATTTAAATTATGCAATTGTTGTGTAATTATTGCCATGCATAATGTATGCTTTTATTTTAGAAATCCCACCTTAGGTTAAGTATTTTCATGCATCATTTATAATATAAGGAGTTATATTATATAGTTTGCATGATTAATTAATATAAAGTTGTTATATTAATTTATAGACAACATTTACATGCATTATATATCATGAGATGATTATGCTATGAATGTCTTATTATTCATGTGATGAATGATCAAGCACTATAACATAGTATGCATGTCACCTAAGGTTAATTATTAGTTTTAAAATGTTTAGAACTTGGAAATAATAGATCTTAGGTTATCTAGTTCTAATTAGATTAGAATTAGGAACCAAGTAATTTATAAGCTATGATTAAAAAAGGAACTCTATCTAAGGAAAGTTGTGTATGAGATACATATTTTCCCAATTACGCTATCTCCGGGAAGTTCACACCGTGAGACTCATACTTGGCCTCATGGCGCAAACGGGAGCGTCCCCCTTCGGATGGTGTTTGTATGAGTCAATATCAAGATGAATGGAGAGGGTACTTATAGTGAGTGGGAGCAGGTTTAGTGAAAACAAAAACCTACGATCTCTTTTGTCGGTTTACACCGTTAGACCACTATGGTTAGCCTTCTAGTTTTGCCTGGACCAGACAATCCCTTCGGAGGGCTTGATCATAGGGGATCAAACATAGTAGACACCCGAAAGGGATAAATATTTCCTTAGACTATTTTTCAATCTAGTCCTCCCTTCGGCGGATTTTATTGAATGGAGACTCTGGGATCTAAAGACAGAGAGTTACACTCACGGGGTACATAAGTTGTGTATGTATCCTGACCGAAAAATGGTAACTAAAACCTATAGGAATAAGAGTTATTCTGGTATTAGGTTTTGGTCAAGAGTGTCTTGATCCAGAGGATGAGTGTTTTTATTTACCTTCTGTCATACATTCTAAACCTTTGGAGTATCATTGCAAATTATAAATGACCTAGGAATCATTTTGATAATTAGCTAAAACATGATTGAATTAGAGTTATAGCAAGAAACTCATACAAGTTTGTTTGTAAATTTTTAGCAAAAATGTCTAGCTCTATAATTTCCTTATTGGGTGCGAAAAAGTTAACCGGAGAGAACATAATGACTTGGAGGAATGGACTCAACATAATCGGTTGCACATGATCTTAAGTTCGTTATCAATGAGGAGTGTCCTCAATTTCCTGCTCAAAACGCATCTCAAGTTGTTGAGGATGCATATGACCGCTGGATCAATGCCAACAAAAAGACAAAAGCCTATATCCTGGCTAACATACTTGATGTTTTAGCCAGGAGGCTGGAGGGCAAGGTCTCAGCTCGTGAGATCATGGATTTTGTAACGATCCAGAACCCCAAGTACCTGTTGAGTTGTGTTTTGGATGAATTCATTGGAAAATCTTTGAACTAGGTCTTTAAATTAGAGAAATTGATTTAGCAATCCTGTGAAAATTAAAGAAATTAAATAAATGGTGGTTTTATTTAAGCTTTGGGGCATTTTTGTGGTTAGGAGTGAAAGGAAGGGCTTTGTTGTAATTTTATTTTTAAAGAAGGGGATTAGGGTTTCATCCTTAAGGGGCACGTTTTCCAAGGAGTATCTCATCTCCTCTCTCCACTTTGTTCTTCACGATAGACTACCCAAGGTGACCACCCTTCTTGCCGTCGATCAACTCACAGCCGCCGGAGAGGAGTCCCAGCCGTGCAACCTGCCCCATTTGCTGTGCAGCCTCCCTCGCCAAACCTTCGTCTTCTTCGTCTTCTCCCCGGCGTAGCAGCGCCACTCCAGAACTTCTGCACACCGGTAGCCAGACGCGCGAGTAAGCCCAGCGGCCGTCCATTTAGAGTAGTCACTCGAACTCCGTCGCCTCGCCGCCGAATGGGTCGTGCTCCTCCGGTTGTCTAGCCGCTAGGGATCCTTCATCGACAGATCTGGGAACCGCCGCCGATGGAACCATGAGACTGTTCATGATTCACGGGGATTTGGTTCAGAGTTTTCATCAGGATTTCGACCGGTTTTCAAGGTTTAGAGGTTGGTTCTGAATAGATCGGCTCACGTAGAATCCAAAACCGAGCTCCACGCGCCAAACCACCATCCCCCGTACAATACACGCGCCGCCGCTCGCTGGAGTTAGCTCGATTCGATTAGTTTCGTCTCCCGAGTTTGTTTTAAGCCTCCATTTTGGTAAATTCGATTGATTATTGTTTGGTGCTTCAAGTATTTGCTAATTAGGCCTCAACGTTTGTTAAAGTATCTCATTATTTGGATTTAGGTGGCTGAGGTCGTGGAGCAGAAAGTAGAAGGGTTCTAAGCCTAATCGATTTAAGAACTTAATTCAAGGTTAGAGGAAGTGCCTGAAGTTAGAAATCGAACTTCGATCTTTTAGAACGAAACCTAAGGTAAGAGACCTCATGCCGAACCTTTTCAAAATGGGATAAAAGTTATAGATTTCATTAAAGTTTTATGATTTGATATTTCGAAAGCATTATGTCTTAAATGTTTTAAATTGAAGGTTATGAACGTTATGTTTGATTTATGATTGATTGATTTAAGCTTAAACATTATGAAAGTCATGCTATGACTATGATTATATGACTGCCATAAATTGCTGCATCATTATGAATATGTATATGTATATGTGAAGGAATGATGGGACCTCATGCATGCTTGTATGTACATGATATAGTTCGTGAGTGGCTGTGGCAATTATTCTCCATATGACTATAGGGGTTTGAGAGGACTCCACATAAGATAGTGGTCTTCGGACCTAACATGCTCCCGGGGTTTTGAGAGGACCCCTAGTACAGGAGTCTTCGGACTCAACATTACTCAGGAGTCCTCGGACTCAACATGCTCTCGGGGTTAGGGAGGACTCCATAGTACAAGAGTCTTCGGACTCAATATGCTCTCAGGAGAATTTAATTGACCACTAAAAGCCCAAAGGAAATAGTTAAGATAGTTTACGATACAGTTAGGTCCCACACATGAAATTTATAAAGTCATGATTGTATGTGTATGTATATCCCAAAACCTCGGTAAGCGAGGTCACTTACTGGGTATTATTATTATAATACTCACCCTTTCTTTTTAAAATGTTTTCAGGTAAAGGCAAGGGCATACAAGGCGAGTGACGGGATGCGTTATGAAGGCCATGGGGACCCAGTCATGTTTTCTGCATTTATTTGGACAACAATTATTTTAATTGATTTTGTTTTCCGCCTAAGTAGTCTGGAGATTTAAAAACTGAGGCCAAACACTATTTTTACATTGCTTAAGTGTTTTGATGTATCTTGGGATCCCCTAAAAGCAATTTTGTTTTGTGATTTGAACTATTTTATTTATGTTATACTTTTATGGCCTAAAACTACATGCATGAGTAGTAATGTCTCTAGGAAAGGAGTCTTAGAAAAGTAGGGGCGTTACAGATTTTGTGCTAAATTTGTCTAGACAACCGTCCAAACAAATTCGGCATGAAACCCTAAAATTCGTTTACAACGCACGCATGAAGGAAGGAACGTCAGTGAGAGAACATGTTCTCAATCTGATTGCCCACTTCAACATAGCGGAATTAAACGAATCGGTCATAGATGAGAAATGTCAGGTTTTGTTCATCCTAGAATCTCTTCCAAAGAGTTTTCTGCAATTCCGTACCAATGCAGCGATGAACAACATAGAGTATGATCTGACTTCTCTCTTAAATGAAATTGCAGATTATATCGATTTCTTATGGATGATAAGAGACAACAAAATGGAGAGACAAATTTGTTTGCCCATTCCAAAAGTTCTCGTAAAGGATTCATCCTCCGAGACTAAAAATCACAACAAACTTCTCAAACTTAAGAAGATACAAAAGAAGAGGAAAATGAGCAAATAAAGATCAATCGTCTGGCAAAGAAAAGCTGTTATTTGATAACATGTAGCTTAAGAGTTTATTAGAAACCTTATTTCTATTTCATTCCTTAACAAACATTGTACTTCATTTTCTTTTCAATTGAATAAAGTGTTTATTTCATTGGAAAAGTATTGTATTATGTGTTGCTCTTCTTGAGAATTATTTGCAAACGGTTTAATTTAGTTAAAATAGTTTTAACAGTGAATTATACAAAATTGCAAGTACACGAACTAATTTCTCCTAAAGAAAATGCTCATCTTTGGCATCTAAGATTGGGTCACATTAATCTCAATAGGATTGAGAGATTGGTAAAGAAACTGACTTCTAAACGAGTTAGAAGAAACTCTTTGCGTATATGTGAATCCAAATTTAGAAGGCAAAATAACTAAAAGACCTTTTAATGGAAAAGGTTATAGAGCCCAAAGACTTCAGAAGCATACATTCGGACCTTTGTGGTCCATGAATGTTAAAGCTGTGGAGGATATGAATATTTCATCTCTTTTATAGATGATTATTCTAGATTTGGGCATATTTACCTAATGCACCACAAGTCCAAGACTTGAAAAGTTCAAGGAATTCAAGACGGAGGTTGAAAATCAATTAGGTAAAACTATTAAAATACTTCCATTAGGTCCCTCCGTTGGCTCAACATGGTTATATTGAAGGTATAAAGTTAGGAATGATATTGAAGTGTTCAAATTTCATACATGAGGTGTTATATCAATTGTATATGATATAATTGATATAATATATAGTTTTAATGTGAATTAGATTCATATATAAACCATATACTAATGAGAGAATAAAGGAAGGGTAGGATGGTCATTTCCATCCTATTTCCTTATATATATGGTTGCATGAGATGCAACTAGGGTAAGAGATAGAGACATTGTATGCCATTTGGTTGTGTTGTTGGAAAGGTTCCAAGGACCACAATCTCTCTCTCTCACAACATCTCATCTTACCTAAAGGGAACCCACATTCCTCCTCACATGAGAGAAAAACGGAGAAGATCCAAAGTGGTCGATATCTTAGTCCGCTCGTGGTTCGTGTTGTTGAGATCTTGATCGTGAGAGAAGAGGAGCACTTGAAGAAAGGTTCTTCAAAGGTACAATTTCTTGTTGTCCATCTAGTTTTATATGCTTAATCTAGTTGTTTTGTTCTTGATTGAAATCTTTGTAACTAAATCAAGAGCGCGCGATTCACAATCGCTTCCGCTGCGGGACTCGATTCCCTTCATCAACCCTAATCCATCATGAAACAGGAAAAGGAGAGGGCGATCTTCGGATGCGGATCAGGGCCTAGAAGAGGAAGAAGAAGACGGACCGACCCCACGGAGAAGTCAACCTCGACCCAATTAGGCTCGACCTCAGCTGGGTCCATGGTCGACCTCGACCCAATTGGGCTCGACCTCAGTTGGGTCATGGTCGCCTTCGACCTAATTGGGCTCGACCTCGGCCTCGGTTGGGTCGTGGTCGGCCTCAACCTTGGCCAGGTTGAGGCCGATCAGAGATCCAACTTTCGAGCCCGATCCTCACCTCTTGCACAGTCTGAAGGCCTAACTCTTCTGTCTTTTTAGCCCAATTTAGTCCGCTTCTGCATGGCTTCAGTCCTTCTTTGTGTGTTTGCCCTTTTGTTTCCTCTGCATTCCAAATTTGTCCTTATGATCCAATTTCACCCATAACGAGGCGACTAATCGCTTCTGGCGAAGCTGCGAGTTCATGAGCAAGTGAAATGATTTTTTTTAATAACTAATAGGGTCATCTTTAAAAAAAATACATTGATCATTACGTTTTTTTTCCCGCAAAGGGACATTGTTTGTTTACATTTGTTAAATCACAAGTATGAAATTGAACTTTTTTTGAAGATAGAATGTCATTATTTTATTTTTTAAGATGACAATAAAACAACGATATATTTCAACATTAATGTCAGGTACGAGTGAAATATTCACAAAATATTAGTAGGTCATCAAGGACCTATTTACATGATTCACAAAACATAGTTATGGTTCACAAAATATAAGAAATGAAAACAATGGGTTGGGTTTGTAAGTCCAAAGAAAGATAGTTGGAGCAGGGAGTATGACCAACTAAATACACGTGCATTTCATATTATTTTGAACCATGAGATTGTCGTCAGTCGCTGGAAATTATTATCGGAGGAGGTACTACTGGTTGCAAGATAAGATTGCCAACGAGTTGTCAATCAAGTTAGTCGATAATGGCCGTCAATTGTTGTATATGGTCGTCGATAGTCGGAGAAGGTCGTCGTAAGTGGTCAACAGTCGCCGGGGAAGGTTATGGGAGGAGGTCGTTGGTCGCCAAAGATGGTCACTAAAGATGGTCACTAGTCGGTTTTCAGTCGTTGGAGATGGTCATTGGGTCATTTAGATGATCATTGGAGGTGTTTTTTCAGTTGTCGGAGGTGGTCGTCGGAGGTGGTTGTCGATCACCAACGGTGGCCGTCGATTGTTGGAGAAGCGTTGATAAAATATATTAATAGAGTGACTGTACAAGTCGGTGGAGTTAATAAATCCTAACACTGTAGCAAATTGGTAGAGTTGAGTTAGTTAATTTATCCAGGCAAACAGTGAGATGAATTTAAAACACAACCCAACTCAGGGATTCAAATCTCTAGGTAGGATTCTAAACAACACAGTAGTTTTTCCTTCGATGTATATCCATCAAATACAAATAGAACTCCATGTCTAAATATCTTGAAGGTGGAGCCAATTTTTGAAAAGTCACAAGATTTCTTTTCCTTGGGCACACCCACGGCCATACATTCTCCACAGCCACAAAAGGTTCCATTCTTACTGTTTTCCAAGAGGAAGACCACAGCAAGTCTTTGAGTTCTTATGTCAGTATCATTGCATTATATGTATTCTTTAATGGAATTAATTTGTTGTTGCCAAGTTGCAGATGGTAGGTGGACAATTAATTTAACATGGGGGGTTTGAGGGTGGACTTGTTCAAATTTTGTCTACTCCTCCCCGTGAATGATTATCCTCTTCTTCAACCTTTCCCTTTTCAGAAGTAAACCAACCCATACCCACCATTTTCATTGAAATGTTTTGGAGGTCCGATTTCTGTACCCTTTTCTCTCACCTTCTCTGTCTCCTTCTATTCTCTGTTCAGGTATTCGCTGAAACATATAGCCCTCCAGATAAGTATTTTGTCAACTGTGGATCAGGAACCAACCTTCTCGATGACGCCGGCAGAGTTTTCATAGGCGACTTGAATGCTAGTCATACTTTCAGGTTCACTTCACAGAATTCCCGCGAAGTCATCCATCTGAATGACTCCATTAGGATTTTCAATCGGCCAGGGTTCTACGAATTTGAAATCCAACAAGATGATGTTCATATTGTACGCCTCCATTTCTCCCCTTCCAATTTTCTCACCCATTTATCTACAGCCCTTTTCGATGTTTCGGCTTCTGGGTTTTTCCTACTAAAAGATGTCACCGCCAGTAACAATTCTGCTTCAATTAAGGAGTTTTTCCTGAGATTAAAAACAGGAAAATTTCGGATTATCTTCTTACCGAAGTCTTCCTCTATTGCGTATGTAAATGCCATTGAAGTGTTTCCCACCCCACCAAACTTCATCTTGTCCGAAACTATCTCAGATGGTATGCCTAAGGTTTTACCTTCTCTAATTTTACATTCAATTTATAGAGTTAATGTGGGAGGTCCTGAAATCTCCCCCAACGGCGACAAACTATGGAGGAAATGGGAACAAGACGACGCTTATCTGCTGAATCCGAGCTCTGCAAAGATCAGAACCTATCCAACGAGACCCAATTACGTGAACGAAACAGACGAATATTTTGCGCCGGATTTGGTATATAGAACAGCGAAGGAGATGAATATAAATTCCAGCACCCCTCTCAACTTCTTCAATATAACGTGGTCTTTTCTTTCAAGAAAAGATACTCTTCATCTACTCCGAGTTCATTTCTATGATTTCATCGGTATAACATCGAACAGTTTTCTTGTCTTCAATTTGTATATTGGCGATAGCATGAGTCGGAAGATTGACCCTCCTGTAGATGGAAATGGAATGACTCATCCAATTCATTATGATTTCTGGGTGAATTCAGGTGAAAGTGGGTTGGTTAATGTCAGTGTTGGTCCTTTGGGTCATAATGAGTCTGCACAATTCGACGCTTTTCTGAATGGGGTTGAGATTATGGAAGTCATGGATGAAGGTAGCAAAGATCCTGTCATCAGTGAGGAAAAGAAGAACAAACATGTGGGTCTTTTGGTGGGTTTGGTTGTAGGGGGTTTTGGTTTGTTCTGCGTTTTAGGCTGTGGAATCTGGTTTTGTCTGAAATGGAGGAAACCAAAAACTGATGAAGCTTTTTCACATACACACACACAATGGTCTCCATTGTCTGCATTTGGAGGTGGGAGCACTCATAGCAGATTTACTGAGAGAACCACAAGCAGCTCCCCCATCCCTAACTTGAATCTCGGGCTTAAATTTTCGCTTGCCGAAATCAAAACTGCCACCAACAATTTCAACAAGAAATTCCTTGTTGGTGAGGGTGGTTTTGGTAAAGTCTACAAGGGAGTTATGAGGAATGACATGAAAGTTGCTGTGAAGCGAAGTCAACCAGGGGCTGGACAAGGTATTTCTGAGTTCGAGAGAGAAATTACCATCTTGTCGAAAATTCGCCATCGACACCTCGTTTCATTTATCGGGTATTGCGATGAGGGGCTTGAGATGATTTTAGTTTATGAGTTTTTAGAGAAAGGAACTCTGAGGGAGCATCTTTACAACTCAAAGATGCCCCCTTTGCCTTGGAAAAAAAGACTTGAAATTTGCATTGGTGCGGCTAGAGGACTGCATTACCTACACAAAGGCTCTGCCGGGGGAATCATTCACCGTGATGTCAAATCTACGAATATCTTGCTTGATGAGAACCTTGTTGCTAAAGTTTCTGACTTTGGTCTTTCAAGAGCAGGCCCTCTTGATGAAACTCATGTCAGTACTGATATTAAAGGGACTTTCGGCTATCTTGATCCGGAGTATTTTCGAACTCAACAATTGACAGAGAAATCTGATGTCTACTCTTTCGGCGTACTTCTTCTAGAGGTTCTATGTGCAAGACCAGCTTTGAATCCAACACTCCCAAGAGAGCAAATAAATCTAGCAGAATGGGGATTGAGGTGCAAAAAAATGGATTTGCTTGAAGAGATAATTGACCCCAAATTGGAGGGTCAAATTGATCCCAACTCCTTGAGAAAGTTTAGTGATACAATAGAAAAATGCTTACAAGACGATGCTGCCAATAGGCCTACAATGGCAGATGTGTTGTGGGACTTGGAGTATGCATTACAACTTCAACAAAGTGCACATACTAGAATGCCGCATGAAGATAGTGAAACCAATGCCAATGGTTCCTCTTCGACAGCTATTCAACGTTTCCCTTCTATTGGTTCTTCAATTCTAAGGGATGATCCAGATATGAGCCAAGATCTAGACACTCACTTAACCGCTAGTGAAGTTTTCTCTCAAATGAAAGCAGATTATGGCAGATAAAATGACAATAATATAATCAGTATTTTGTTCATGTAAAGAAAGTACAAGATTATATATTTATCCTCTCACGCAAACTGTTGCAATATTGAAAATGGTTTTCAGCTCGGATTGTGAGATTGTTGGGAGATGAAAAAACATTTTGAGATGGGGTGGGGTTGCAACATCGATGGCTTCATTGTATCTTTTTCACTTTGCACAAGACTTTTCTTTTTCCTACTTAAAGAAATGATAATAAGAGAGAGTCTTCAAAGATAAACTTTAAATTTGTACATTCTTTCTTTTTTTTTTTTAGCAAAACTGTTTAATTGTATTTGTATCCCTAATATGTGTTTTGTTTTTATTAAAAAGATTAAATTATCAAAAATACCCTTCAATTATGGGTTTGGTTTCAATTATATCCTTCAACTTTGAAATTTTTTTGCCACCAAAATTGAAGTGGAGAAAAATGTGAAGAATGATAAAAATGGAGAACCAATTTAATTTATCATCAATGTTACCGTAAATTATGCCTATAATCTGTGAATTAGTCAATTAGGCTAAATTTGTTGTCGTAAATTATGCCTATAAGCTGTAAATTAGTCAACTAAGCCGAATTTAGGCTAATCTGAAAGAATAAATAGAAAATGAATTTCAAACATAAACACGGTAACTCTTAGGAGGTAAATTTAATTGTACGGAAATTTCTATGAAAATTTTTTTATTCAAAAAATGAACTAATCTCCATAAAACATCTACAATCCACACTTTTTTATCACACAATAACTAACCTCTCAAGACTTAATTGTAATGTGCTTAAAATGAACTGTATAGGATTTTAACGCATAGAGAATTGAGTTCGAGGCTCAAAGGGAAGGATTATGGTATTCAACCTTTGGGCTAAAATTTCTTATCAAAATAGGTGTCAATTACTAACTTTATTCAGTTTTGAGGAGAATACTATTGTTATCTAGGAGCTTAAAATTGTAACAAAAATATTAATAGGTTATTTTATCTCTAAGAACACGGTTGAAGTTGTCAATTGAAAAATATTCGGGAACTTCCAGAGCACACTAAAACCTCTGAAAATGATTATTAAAATTTAATCTCACTTTATTTATACATTTTATTCTGAAGGTTCTTCACTTTTTCCATTAAAAGAATAAATAGAAACTAATTTAAAAATGTTATTTAATCTCTAAAAATATGGTTGAAGTTATCAATCGCAAAATATCCGGGAACTTCCGGAGAGCACTAAAACACCCAAAAATGATTATTAAAATTTCTTCTCATTTCATTTGTACATAATGTTCAGAAGGGTCTTCACTTTTTCTATTGAAAGAATAAATAGAAAATGAATTTTAAAACTAAACACAGTAACTCATAGGAAGTAAATTTATTTGTACGAAAATTCCTATGAAAACTTTTTTTATTCAAAAAATGAACTAATCTCAATAAAACATCTACAATCCATACTTATTTATCACACAATAACTAACCGAGACGTAATTGTAATGTGCTAAAAATGAACTTAGAGTTTTTGAATTAGGTTCGAGCTCAAAGTAAAGGCTTCTGGTATTAAAGTTTTGGGCTATTTTTTTCTTTTTCATTAAATTAGGTGTCAATTACTAACTTCATGGTCAAAGTACTAAAAAGGTGTGAAGAGACCAATCTGGTCTTGAATTGAAAAAATGTCATTTCATGGTCAAAGAAGGAATTGTGTTAGCCCATAAAATTTCAGAGAAAGGAATTGAGGTTGACAAAGCAAAGATTGAGATAATTGAGAGATTGAAACCTCCTGCTAATGTAAAAGCGGTGAGGAGCTTCCAAGGACATGATTGTTTTTACAGAAGGTTCATTAAGGACTTCTCCAAAATCTCAAAACCTTTGTGTTCTTTGCTGGAAGTTAATAGACCCTTTGAATTCACTGCTAATTTCTTGGAAGCTTTTGATAAGCTGAAAACATCTTTTGTAACTGCTCTTATTATGTTTGCTCCAAATTGGCAAGAGCCATTTGAGTTGATGTGTGATGCTACTGACTATGTTGTTGGAGTTTTGTTAGGCCAAAGGCAAGAAAAAGTTATACACCCAATCTATTATCCTGGAAAAATTTTGAATGAAGCTCAGCTAAACTATACCTAACACCACAACTGAGAAAGAGTTGTTGGCATTAGTATTTGCTTTTGAAAAATTTAGTCCTTATCTAGTGGGAAATAAAGTAGTCTCTACTGACCATGTTGCTATAAAGTATCTGCTAGCTAAAAATGATGTTAAGCCTAGATTGATTAGGTGGGTGTTACTTTTTCAAGAATTCGAAGCGGAAATAAAGGGCAAAAAGGATTCCGAGAATTTAGTGGCAGATCATCCATCAAGAATTGAAAACCCTCAGACTTTAGATCAAAGCTTGATATCAGAGATGACTTTCCAAGAACAGATTCTTTCGATTGCTATGAGTCAGGAACTTAGTGCCCCTTGGTTTGCTGACTATTCAAATTATTTGGGCAGTAACATTCTTCCTCCTGACTTGTCCACTCAGGAGAAAAAGAGGTTTCTTCACGAGGTTAAGTCATATCTTTTGGATGAGCCTTACCTTTACAGACATTGTGCTGATGGAATCATAAGTAGATGTGTGGCTAAAAAAGACATATTTTCCATTCTAGAACGTTGTCATTCATCTGTTTATGGAGCCATTTTGGAGGCCAGAGAACAACAACCAAGGTGTTCCAATCAGGTTATTATTGGACTACGATCTTTAAGGATGCTCACCTCTTTAACAAAGCATGTGATGCTGAAATATTGGTAAAAATGATGAAATGTCATTAACCTACATCCTGGAAGTAGAACTCTTTGATGTTTGGGGAATAGACTTCATGGGTCTTTTTCTTCCTTCCAAAGGGAATCTCTACATTCTAGTAGCGGTAGATTATGTCTCAAAATGGGTTGAAGCAATTATCTGCTAGTCAAGTGATGCCAAGGCTGTCATGAGATTTTTGCATAGACATATCTTTACTAGATTTGGACCTCCTAGAGTTCTAATCAGTGATGAAAGATCTCACTTCATCAATAAGACAATGAATTTCCCACTGGCGAGATATCATATCAGGCATAGAATCTCTAAATCATATCATCCTCAGGCCAATGGTCAAGCTGAAATTTCTAATAAGGAAATGAAGGTAATCTTAGAAAAAGTTGTAAAGCCTAATAGGAAAGACTGGTCTTTCAGATTGGATGAAGTTTTATGGGCTCACAGAACTGCTTTTAAAACCCCTATAAGAATGTCACTTTACCCTTAGAGTTGGAATACAAGGCATTTTGGGCTTTGAAAGAACTAAATTTGGATTTAAAAGCTGCAGGAAATCTCAGACTACTTCAATTGAATGACATGGATGAATTTAGGAGCTACGAGAATGCAAAGTTGTATAAGGAGAAAACTAAAGGTTGGCATGATAGGAGGCTAGTGCCCAAACAATTTGAGGTTGGTCACATTATTAAAATTTCTTCTCACTTTATTTGTACATAATATTCTGAAGGGTCTTCACTTTTTTCATTGAAAGAATAAATAAGCAGTGAATGTTAAACATAAACACAGTAACTAATAGGAGGTAAATATATTTGTTCGAAAATTCCTATGATTTTTTTATTCAAAAAATGAACTAATCTCCATAAAACATCTACAATCTACACTTTTTTATCACGCAATAACTAACGTCTCAAGATTTTGTTTTAATGTGGTTAAAACAAACTTTTTAGGGTTTTAGAGCATAGAGAATTGGGTTCGAGGCTCAAAGTGAAGGCTTCTTATATTGAAGCTCTAGGCAATTTTTTTATTTTTTATTTTATTTTTTTTTATCAAACTAGGTATCAATTACTAACTTTATAAAATTTTCTAGGAGCTCAAAATTTTATAAAAAAATATTAAAAAGTTATTTCATCACTAAAAACAAGGTTGAAGTTTTCTACCGAAAAATATTCGGGAACTTCCGAAGAGAACTAAAACCACCGAAAATGATTATTAAAATTTAATCTCCCTTCATTTATACATTTTATTCTCAAGGTTCTTCACTTTTTACATTAAAAGAAAAAATAGAAAACTAATTTAAAGAGGTTGTTTAATCTCTAACAATAGGGCTCAAGTTATTAATAGTAAAATATCCGGGAACTTCCAGAGAGCACTAAAACCACCAAAAGAGATTATTAAAATTTCTTCTCACTTCATTTGTACATAATGTTCTGAAGGGTTTTCACTTTTTCCATTGAAAAAATAAATAAAAAATTAATTTTAAACATAAATACAGTAACTCATAGGAGGTAAATATATTTGTTCGAAAATTCCTATGAAAACTTTTTTTATTCAAAAAACGAACTAATCTCTATAAAACATCTACAATCCACACTTTTTTTTTATCACGCAATAACTAACCTCTCAAAACTTAGTTGTAATGTGCTTAAAATGAACTTTTTAGGAGTTTATCGCACAGAGAATTGGGTTCGAGGCTCAAAGTGAAGGTTATGATATTGAAGCTTTCTTCTATTTTTTTTTTATCAAATTCGGTGCCAATTACTAACTTTATGCAATTTTATGAAGAATACTATTGTTTTATAGGAGCTCAAAATTTAAAAAAAAAAACATTAAAATGTTATAGATAAATGAGATTAGCCTAATAAATCCTATAGCAAAATACTTAGTGAGAGAAGGACATTTGTCAACATATCTTACGATCTATATCATTCATTCATAACGTGAGATTCATGTGGAGCCTCATGACGACTTTTTGGATCTTCTCCATAGAGAAGGTGTTTGCATGTATCAATATCAAGGTGCATCTTATGAGAAAGTATTTTCAAAATAGTAAGTGGAGAAGAAAATGCATCAACATATCTAACGATCTCCATCATTAGTTCGCAATGTGAAACCCATGTGGGCCTTGTGGCGAATTTTGGATCGTCCCCCCTACGGAAGATGTTTGCATGGGTTAGTGTCAAGGTAAACTCCTATAATAAATCTTTTAAATATGATTTAAGTATTGGATTGGTTTATAGTATGAATCAGGATTCATGTTCGAGAAATTGATTTTGAGATCGAGATTGGAAAAATTATTTAATTTAATATTTGATATTAAATTGAACACTTCGTGGACCACCTTTAGTGTCTTCCCTACTATCCTCAGGCCTTGGAACAGATTGTGGGATCCTAGATTTTGAGAATTTGAAAGAAGAGTGTGTAAAGGTCAAAATCGAGAGCTATGTGATTTTTTTGTAAAATTCTTACAAATCACCTAAAATCTCAATCGTATAAAGCTTCATTAAGCTTTGTGAATGTGTCAACACATGAGTGATGAAGATGATTGAAGAAGAAGATGGTCAATTTTGGCAAATTTTGAGATTAAATCATGTTGGGCAAGTTGGCAACTTGATTTCAAGATGAAACTTTGACCTTTACACACTCTTCTTTCAAATTCTCAAAATCTAGGATCCCACAATCCGTTCCAAGGCCTGAGGATAGTAGGAAAGACACTAAAGGTGGTCCACGAAGTGTTCGTGTTGCAAATCGTCCACCGAGTGAAGAGAATTTGATCTTCAAAGTTGAGTTTTCTAACTCTATGTTTTTCCAGTTTTGAGCATGTTTTTATTTGCAAAATTGATCAAATTAGAGTGTTCAAGATCCTAAATTGCTTCCGCTTTCTTAATATGGGCTCTTGTAGTTTTGCGAAAGGATTCTGGGTTAAACTCTTCAATTTATGCTCAATCAACTGAGTTTTCATTGATCATTATAGAGTCAATGTCTTGCAACTTTTACTTGAGTCTTCTTTAAATACCAGAGCATCTTAGTTTTGTACGCCCCTAGTTTTCAGACCAAACTTCAGCTAGGAATGTCATTAGGCAGCACCCTTTGTTCGAGAAATTGATTTTGAGATCGAGATTGGACAAATTATTTAATTTAATATTTGATATTAAATTAAAATTGATTAATTAAATTATTTGTTTAATTAAAATTAATTTAAAATTATTTTTGAATAAAAATTAAAAGGAAATTTTAAGTTTCATCTTGAAATCAAGTTGCCAACTTACCCAACATGATTTAATCTCAAAATTTGCCAAAATTGACCATCTTCTTCTTCAATCATCTTCATCACTCATGTGTTGACACATTCACAAAGCTTAATGAAGCTTTATACAAATGAGATTTTAGGTGATTTGTAAGAATTTTACAAAAAAATCACATAACTCTCGATTTTGACCTTTACACACTATTCTTTCAAAATCTCAAAATCTAGGATCCCACAATCCGTTCCAAGGCTTGAGGATAGTAGGAAGACACTAAAGGTGGTCCACGAAGTATTCGTGTTGCAAATCGTCCACCGAGTGAAGAGAATTTGATCTTCAAAGTTGAGTTTTCTAACTCTATGTTTTTCCAGTTTTGAGCATGTTTTTATTTTGCAAAATTGATCAAATTAGAGTGTTCAAGATCCTAAATTGCTTCCGCTTTCTTAATATGGGCTCTTGCAGTTTTGTGAAAGGATTCTGGGTTAAACTCTTCAATTTATGCTCAATCAACTGAGTTTTCACATATCATTATAGAGTCAATGTCCTTCAACTTTTACTTGGGTCTTCTTTAAATACCAGAGCATCTTAGTTTTGTACGCCCCTAGTTTTCAGACCAAACTTCAGCTAGGGATGTCATTAGGCAGCACCCTCTGCGCCGAAATTTCGGCAGCATAACAACACTTCCCGGACAAAACCAAAACTTCTGTTAACCTAATACAACATATAAACACTTCAAAAGAATTCTCCAATCCACAGCCTCCTCCAAATTACGACAAGCAACAAGCTAGGCTCCATCAGAACACATACAACAGAGGCAAAACATAAACATTAAGAAGCAATAAACAACGGAGGCATTCAAGAATTAACTCGAAATCACAGGCAAGCTAACGGAGTTTGGGGGGGACATGCAACCAAAATTTCCAATAAATCCAATCATCCAACAAGTGTACAAAATTAAGACATTAGGAAGGCCCAACATTAAAACAAAAGTCCTAGGCACGAACGGAAAGTCCTCCAACCTAAAAAAAAAATAGTCCAACAGCCTCGTCACGTCGTCACATCGCCCTCCAGCTCACTGTTTGCCCTTACCTGCAACAAAAAACATTAAAGTAGACGGGTGAGTAGAAGAATACTCAGTAAGTAGCCCACTCACTTCCAAGCTACTACTTCGTAACCATAACAAGCAAAACAATCATCAGAACCTAGGACTCTTCACACAACTAGGCACCTCACTACGCATACCTCTTCCCGAGTCTTACCGGCGATCTAGGAACCTAGGTGGCTATAACGAGGGCACACCCCAACGCAAAAGAGCGAGGCTCTAATGCTCACACAGAACGCAGGAGGGCGCACAACCCTAATGCCATACAACCTGTAAAAGGGTGCTCGACCCAAATGTCAATCTTGCAGATGAGTGCTCGACCCAAATGACAATCCCGCAAATGAGTGCTCGACCCAAATGCCACATAGAATCGCCAACCTAAAGGTTTGGACTCGCCCGGGGTAACTCAAAGGTTTGGTAATGCTAAGCTAGCGAATTGGGCTCTCTCTCACGATTCTCGAGGCTCCTCTCAAACCCCTCTAGTTGCCCTATTGGTGCATGTCCTAGGAGTCCTAACTACAGTCTCCACCTAACCAACCCTCAACTCAGTCGATCCACCACGACCAACCCCACGACTCAAAGCCCAACGCCTTCCAGGTAAGGTCAGACACAGGTCTCATACCACCACTCAAAACCTCACACCTTGACAACCAAGTTCCATGGCCAACTGTGACCCAAAAGCCACACTTACCACGAACAGGACATGCCAGAGGTCCCCATACCTGTACAACACACACCCAACATATATAACATTCACAAACTTGGTGAACTCATGCTTGTACTCCTCGACCGACTGATTCGGTCCCTGCTTCAGTTGTATAAACTCTGTTTGCTTCTCGATTCTCATCACGACGGGGTAGAACTTCTCGTAAATTGCTTCCTAGAACTGGACCAGGTCACCGATCCCACACTGACATGAACTGGACCAGGTCATGGACTGCAAGGCAACTTCCCACTACAAAAAGGCTCGCCTCCTCAGCACTTAGACCGCACACTGGCCCCTTTGATGCTTGGAGCAACACATACGCTTGAAAATGTCCTCGACCACTGCTAACCACGTTTCCACGACCATGTGGTCCACACTCTGCCCGTCAAAGAAAGGTCCGTAAGTATCTCGCTTCCTCCGTAGTGACCCCTTGGGTAAACCCGAGATCTCTCTTTGAAATTTCCTTATTAAAAAAATAAAAGAAAAGAAGAAATGAATGTTTAAAACTTGGTTTTCCTTGTTTTAAAAAGAAAAGAAATGAAGTGAAAGATAAAAGGAAAACAAGGAAAAGCTTAAACCATTTTGGTTTGGTTTGCTTTAAGAATAATGAAGAAAAGAAAATGAAAGGAATGTTTATTATATTATGTTTTGTTTAGAAAAGAAAAGAAAAGAAAAGAAAAGAAAAGAAAGAGAGAGATAAAGAAAAGAAAAGAAAAGGGAAAGACGAGATAAGGTTGGATTAAAGAAAAAGAAGAAAAAGACAAAAAAAAACTTTTCCACTGTTTAAACCTTTCTTATCCATTTTTAAATCCATTTCCTTCTTCATTTATCAAAAGAAAGCTGAGAGCCTCGTGAGGTGAAGTTCAAGGAAGAAGAAGAAACTGGTTTTGGGGTTGAAATTGCAGAAGAAAGGAGAAGAACTCAAAGTAGCAGCAAGGAAACCATTTCATCCCAGTTCTTGAAAGCTAATTCATTTTTGAACAAAGTTCGTGAAGAAAACTCGAGCAAATTCTTAAGTTAAGTTATTTTTTTGTGAAGAGGAAGGCAGAAGACAGAATTTGCTATCAAATCCGAGAAGCCTCTGGTGTTTTGGTTGTCCTGATTTGTAGCGTTTGAATCCGAAGCTCTATTAGGTATGGTTGGAAAGCTTATTGAATTTCCTACAACTTATGTGAAGAAATCGTGAGTAGAAAACGATTGGAATATGTCTTAAATCGCAGAACAAATTTGTTGTGCAGCAGGAAATTGATTCTGGAAACAGCAGCAGGTGGATTTTAGGGAAAAAGCTATTGAGGTATTTTCGAACCAATCTGTTGGGAATCTCAACTTCATGTCTTCATATGATTTTTAGAGGGTTCAAAAAGAAAGAATTTGGTATAAAGTACATCCTTTTTGGATTAGTAATGAAGAAATTATGACTGTTTGAAGACAGGGTGTAAAATCTGTAAAATGCTGGAAATTTTAATGGTGTGTTTTCTTGTAGTTTTAAGGGTAAAAACCATGAGCTCGAGGTTCTAATACTTGGATTTGGTTTGTTTGACAGGCCAAGAGGAAATAGGTCGAGTGTACGGGCCAAGGTTCTAGTTCTAACGCTGTGAGTGACAAATGAGGTTCGAAAACGATCTATATGCTTAAATATGTTTTAAGAAATGCAAGTTTTGCTAGAATGAAAAGGTTCAATGCTTAATGTTTTCCTTTGAACACATGTCTATGAGTATTCTTGTTAAATGTTTTCAAGTGTTCATTGTGAACCTAAATATCTTGATGAAATTTATACATGAGCATATGTTTATTGATTTCCGAATTTTTATGGAAATGTTATGATTTCTAGCAAGTATGTACTAGCAAATATTATTTAAAGATTTCCAGTTTTATGAACAAGCTGAGTAAGCTTGAGTTTTATGAAAGAAAAGATAAGCAGGTACGTTCAAACATTTTTATGATGTTTTCTAAGACCCGATTGTGTAAATGACTGAGATATTGAGTCCGAGGCTTTATAGTACCGCAGTGCACACAAAGTCATATAATCGTTGTCGACGCGTTGAGTGTACTCCGTGATAACAATGTCATGTCGTGAGTCTTTGGCGCAGCCCCACTACTTTAACAAAGACGATGAGAGTGTTGGGCGGGCCCCACTATATCGTAGAGTAAATGTTGGTTGTACTGGGCGTGCCCTACACAACGTGGATTGTGACATGTTTTAAAAGAGTTTATATCATTTATATGTCTTACGAGATTTCTACGACATACTTGCTGGTTTTCTGAAAATCTATTATGATTCCATGTTTACTTTTAACGCTTGACTACAAATACATATGCTCATAAGTTTTTCAGGTGAAATGTATTACAAGTTATAGATTTTAAATTCAGTCACTCACTGAGCTTCATAGCTCATTCTTTCAATGTTCTTAAAACTTTTCAGGTAGAGATCGAGCTCCTAGTACCTGACATCCTGCCATAGTTTGCTGAAAGCTTCATATGTTTGATATTTTGTACGTGGCTAGAGTTGTATCACACGTCTTTATGTGTTGTAAATTATCTTGAGAGGACTATGCAGTTGTAGTTGTTTATACATTAGAGGTTGTATAAACAATGAGTTGTCTTGTGTTGTTTCTGATGCTCTTGTCGTTTTAGTTTCCAAGAGAGACTTAAGAAGAGTTTCTCCTTATGTATGTTTAATAGTTGTCCAGTTTCCACTGTGTTAAGTTTAAAGTGTTCCGTATGTGAGCATAGTATATTTATCAGGTATAACAGAGTCAGCAGGTATTGTTAAGAGGTAACAATGTCTGTTAGAATAAACTTCATGTACAAGTTAGAATTACAGATAACAAACCAAATGAAAGTGTGATTCACAAATGTCCTCAACTTTCTAAATAATCCTTGAAATTTTCCAAATAATTTTGGTGTCACTTCTTTCCAAAATAATCTTTTCCAATAATTCTTCAACTTTCAAAAAGAATTACCTCATCCTAAATAAAATATCTTCCTTCGTCCTAGATGCATAATAATTAAACTCAACAAATCTACTGCTTTTTATCCATCTTATTGACCAATATAATTTTCAAACTTTTCAATGTCACCAATAACGCCAATAACTTTTCTTCTAGAACTTTCTTTGTTAAGAATTCCATGAAACCTCTTTTTACCATTCTCAATTGTTCCTCTTTTTACCTTCAACTTTCAACGAGCATTACCTTATCCTAAAAAAATGTCTTCCTTTGTCCTTAAATACACAACAATTAAATTCAACAAACCCAAAAGTTTGTCCTTTATCCATCTTATGGACCAATACAACTTAACGTTTCTTTAGCACCAATTACCCCAATATCCTTCTTCTAGAGTTTTCTTTCCTTCAACTGTCGTCAAATCCCTTTTTCACCATTCCTAAACTGTTCATATTCGACTTGCGAGATTCTTGCACCAATTGTTAAAAACCTTCTAAACCTTAAAACCAGATACCATCAATCTCATATTAGAACAAACTTTGTGTCCAAGTTCGAATAACAAATAACAAACCAAATGAATCATCTCTTTCCAAAATAATCTTTTCAAACAATTCTTCAACTTTCAACAAGAATGACCACCTTATCCTCAATAAAATATCTTCCTTCCTAATTTGATTCATATAATTGAACTCAAGAAATCCAAAAGATTGTCTCTTATCCATCTTATTGACCAATTAAATATCTAAACTTTTCCATAACACCAATTATCATAAAAACTTTTGTTATGGAGTTTTCTTTGCTGAGTCAAACCTCTTTTCACCATATCTTAAATGTTCCTATTCGACTTGTGAGCTTCTTCCACCAATTGTTCAAAACCTTGTAAAGCTCAAAACCATACACCCTAAATCTCAAATTTGAACAAACTTCGTGTATAAGTAAGAATAACAGATAACAAACCAAATGACAGTGTGATTCTCAAATGTCCTCGACTTTCTAAATAGTCCTTGAAAATTTCCAAAATATTCTTCAACTTTCAACAAGAATTTACTTTATCCTAAATAAAATATCTTTCTTCCTCCTAGATGTTTAATAATTAAACTCAACAAATCCAAAAGACTGTCCTTTATCCATCTTATTGACCAATATCATTTCCAAACTTTTCAATGGTACCAATTACCCATATAACTTTTCTTCTAGAACTTTCTTTGCTAAGAATTCCATCAAACCTCTTTTCACCATTCCTCAATTGTTCTTACTAGACTCGTGAGTTCTCTCCGCCAATTAATAAAAAACGTAAAGAGCTCAAAACCATCAACCATAAATCTCCTATTTGAACAAACTTTTTGTCCAACTAAGAATCATAAATATTAAATGGAAGTATGATTCACAAATTCATTTAACTTCCACACAATCCTTGATCATTTCCAAACTCTTTTGTGTCATCCTTTTCCCAAATAAAATATTCAAGGAATTCTTCAACGTTCAATGCGTATTACCTTATCCTAAACAAATATCTTCCAAAAGTTTGTCCTTTATCCATCTTATGGACCAATACAACTTAACATTTCTCTCGCAACAATTATCCTAATATCTTTTTTCTCAAGTTTTCTTTGCTTCAACTATTGCCAAACGACTTTTTAACCATTCCTAAACTATTCATATTAGGCTTGTGAGTTTCTTTCACCAATTGTTAAACCTTGTAAAGCTCGAAACCATACACCATCAATCTCAAATTTTAACAAACTTTGTGTTCCAGTTCGAATCACAAATAACAAACCAAATGGATCACCTCTATCCAAAAGAATCTTTTAGAACAATTCTTCAACTTTAAAAAAGAATTACCTTATCCTCAATAAAATATCTTCCTCCCTCCATTGATTGATAATAACTAATCTCAACAAACCCAAAAGATTGTCCCTCATCCATCTTATTGACCAATAAAATATCTAAAGTTTTCCATTGAACTAATTATCATAATAACTCTTCTTTTAGAGTTTTCTTTGCTTAAAATTTCGTAAAACCGGTTTTCACCATATCTCAAATGTTCCTTGTAGGCTTGTGAGATTCATCCACCAATTGTTCAAAACCTTGTAAAGCTAATAACCATACACCGTGAATCTCAAATTTGAATAAACTTCGTGTACAAGTAAGAACTACAAATGTCCTTGACTTTCTAAATAATCCTGGAAAATTTCTAAATTTTTTGGTGTCAACCATTTCCAAAATAATCTTTTCAAAGAATTTTTCAACTTTCAACAATAATTACTTTATCCAAAATAAAATCTCTTCCTTCCTCCCAGATGCATAATAATTAAGCTCAATAAATCTAAAAGATTGTCCTTCATCAATCTTATTGAACAGAATCATTTCCAAACTTTTCAAAGACACCAATTAGCCAAATAACTTTTCTTCAGAACTTTCTTTGCTAAGAATTTCTGTGACGACCGCCACCTCAGGTACTATTATTTATATTATTTAACACTCTATTAACCGCTGTATTTAGTCGGATTAGTGTTTTAATCAAGGTCGGTGAGAGTGAGGCCTTAATTTTTGTTCAGTTTAAGTGATTGGTTCCTTCTAAGATAAGATTACTTATGAAATTAAAAGAAAAGGAAATTGCAAGGGCGTTTTGGTTATTATTGTGTAATTGAGGGCTACTTTTGGCAATTGGAATTTAACCTAAATTGATGGTATATAACCTCCTTAAGTGAAGCCACCAAGAGGATGCAAACCCTAACCCTAATTCCCCATTATCTTCATCTTATGAAACCCTAACCCTAAGCATCTTGGAGGCAAAACCCTAACCCTAAGCACTCTCTTCTTCCTCCACCACTTAACCTAGCCGACCACCATCTTCCTTGTGCGTGTGCCCTGGACGTCGCCCACCCTCACACTCACTACTGCCAAGCAAGCCCACTTGCACTACGCAGATACCGCCGCGAACGCAAGGAAGGAGATCGCTTCACCGCCGCCGCAACCCACGCACGGGCGGGACTCACCACCGAGACTACGCCAGAGATCGAAGCGAGCCTTCAGCAGCCGTCGGAGTGTCCATCGATCGCAGTCGGAGCTTTTTGCGCTGCTCGTCGTTGGCGCCACCGCACGCCATCGCCGCACCGGCGGGATCACGCCGTTCGTGAGCTCAAGCACCACCCGAGAGCCTCCACGGGCGCGTTTTCACGAAAGCGAACCGACCGCTTTGAAGCGCCATCCGTCCGCTGAACGTCGCGCACCACGCCGAGACCGCGCGCGGCCCTAGCTACTTGTGGTGAAACCCCACCGCCGCGCGCTCGTGATTTCTCTCTCGCAGCGCCGCCTCCGTCGACGATACTTCTAATCCTCCAAAGAAGCATATCGGTCGTCCGAGCAATGAGCGCAAGACTGGCTCGGATCGGCTCGCGGAATCCGACCAAAGAACCGTTGATCGTTGTTACGCCCTGGCGAGAGTAATCGAGATCTACGTTGTGGTTTAGGTGAGTCACGCGAAACCCCTTCGATTTTGGAACATAGAATTAATTGGATCTAACTCGCAAGAAGATCTTGCATGAAATTATTGTAGGAACGAGCTGAATTTCGAGTTCAAGACTCCCAAGCTTTGGAGCAAGCAAACCCACGCTCGGATTATTATTCGAGTCAAGGTAATTAGTGCAAAAATGAGAATTATAGACGCCATGCATTTTAGATTTCCTTATATTGAATGAACCGAGTAGTGGGATAATGAATAGGAGAATTTCTGATTGACAGGTTATTTGGAAAGGGGCCGTTAAGTTAAGAATTGGAAGGAAAGAGTGAGATCAAAGCTCGAGGTAAGGGACCTTGTGCCGAACTTTTAATGGGGTTGAATGAAAATGATTTTCATGATTTCATGCGAAATTAGTTTATATTTTTTCATATGAAAATATACAGATATTATCGTGAGAATACTTAAGATTTTATGTGCAAATATTTCGATGCATCATGTGGAAATAAAACATTATTTTATGTGAGATTATTCTCGTATGCTATGTAAAAGTATCCCAAAGATTTCATGTGAGAATATGATAATGATGAATTTGTATGAGAATGTTTCATGTTTTCTTACAAAAGTATGATCTTCAAACCGTCATGAGAAAAAAATGATTTGCATAGTGACAATGATGCTTGTGACATGTACACTATGATTATGAGAATAATGGGACCTCATGCATGTTATGTATGTCATGAATTGAACAAATGAAAAGTGTGGACATTGGTCTCCTGAGATCAGTATGTGCATGGTCAAACATGCACAGAGACCCTATGGGTCTAATTACAGTGGTCCGTGAGAGGGCTCGAAATGAAATGACTCGGGATGACCAATGGCACACACAAATGAAAAAGCAATCATGGATTAAAGACTGACAATACACAAATGAAAAAGCGATCATGGATTAAAGACTGACAATACACAATTAAAAAGGAAGTCATGGATTAAAGACTCGACAATATGAGAAAGTTTTAGGTCCCGTATATGTATGTTACTGAATAAGTTTAAAGGTCATGATTGTATGTGTATGCATATCCCAAACCTCGTGAGCGAGGTTATTTACTGGTATTGTTTTGCAATACTCACCCTTTCTTTTAAAAATGTTTTGTGTAAAGGAAAGGAAAGTGCACGTGCGGCGAGTGACGGTGGAGCGTTACTAAGGCCATGGGAACCAGACATGTTTTCCGCATATTCTTGTTTCAAACCGATGTTGTCTCTATGTTTTTATTTGGAGTTAAACTTAATTACGCTTTAATAGGCCATGTTAAATTGACACTTTTATCTCGCTTTAAATGTTTTGATTTGGGATCCCTAAAGACTATTTATATTCATTTGGAAGTTTTCTTTTAAGATCTTTTATCTCTTGGCCTATAAATGCATGCATGTGTAGTAATGTCCCTGTGAGTTGGTCATAGAAAAGTAGGGCTTTATAGTTGGTATCGAGCCCTAGGTTTAAGGGGTTTTGTAGACTTGCTTACGAGTAAGCCTGAGTAGTTCCCATGGTTGAACAACGCCTTCCACCACTGCAGTGCGTTGATATTTTATTAATTAAGTATATGATTATGATATGATATTTTTTTTATGCATATACATGAACTTAAAACCCCAAGGCAAGCGATCTTATCTTATGGTTAGAAAGTAAAGAAACCGAGTTAGAAACTCTCTATATTGTAGTATTGACAAAATGCCACCTGTGAGGTCGAGGGAGAGGTAGGGACGTGGTAGGGGCCGGAGGCAAGGGGAAAACGTTGACGCCCAACCGGAATTACCACTCGAACAGAAGAGGTTGCTCCACCTGCTCGAGACCTCCCCCGGACCACCGCCGCCAGAGAATGTACTGCAGCTTGCCCAGGCGCATCAAGGAACGCCAATGTTATGACTATGATGGTGGAGGCTATGCGAGTCCAGTGCGAGCTACGATAGCCACTCACCGCCCAAGCAAATCGTGGCGAAACGATGCAACTCGAGTCTCGACACCGAAGGACTTCGTGAAGTATGATCCTAGATCTTTCAATGGGTCTTCCGCTGACCCCACCGTGGTGAAGTTGTGGTTGTCCTCCATTGAGACCATCTTCGATTGATGAACCGCCCGAGGACCGAGGGTGTCCTGTGCTACCTTTATCTTTGAGGATGACGCGTATTTATGGTGGGAGTCCGCCAGTGGAACCATTGTCGCCAGCGAGAAACGATTACTGAATCTGCTCAAGGAAGCGCTCGCGGAAATTTTATCCTCGCTGCACTGCTCATTACTGAGCGCGCGCGCACTTTACACGCTTTGCGTAGCAGGGAGGCGTGTGGAGGTGTATGAGGGAATTTACCCGTTGTCCCGCTTTGCTCCCGAGCCGGGTAGATACAGAGGCAAAGAAAACAGAGCGCTTCATTATGGGGTGGATGAGAATGTTCGAGGCTTCATTCAAGCATTAGCACCTCCCCGATTATGCCTCCGCAGTGAGAGTGGCGGAATTGATTTGATTGTGCAGCGCAGATCGCACAAAGCAGTGAGTGGTTAACCTGGCAAACCATGGCAAATCATAAGAGGAAGTGGGACCAGCCAAATTTAGCTCACAGCGTCCCAGCAGACAGACCGCGATAGGCCGTGACATTTTCGGGCGGTTCAGTCGAAACCACAAGTCAACAGATCGGGAAATAATAGTGGAGATAGGCCACGCAGCAAAGACTGTGGTAGCAAAGACTGGGTAAGTGTTTGGCCCGGTCCGAGTGTGTTTCAGTGTGTGGAAAAGAAGGGCACAGAGCTAATAATGCCGAGTCAAGCCAAGCCAAAGACAAGCCACCTCAAAGTTATAAATAGTGGGCTCTTTGTGAAGCCGGTTATACATCGAGGAGAGCTTATGCAAGCACCAGAGAGACATCTATGGCTCGGGACTCGATGGTTTCTGGTGTACACTTCCATTACTTGGGCACCTTGCCTTTGTATTATTTGATTCTGTTCTACACACTTTCTTTTATTTCTCGCATCCTTTGTAAAGTCAGTGAGTTAGAACTGAAACGATTCTGCCATATGATGCCTGCATCTGTCTCCACTCTGCGGGATATAAATTTGTTAGCCAATATGAAAGTCAAGGATGGTAGTGTGACCATCGCAGGACCATGAGTTAGCGAAAGAATCTAGTAGTCTTAGACATGTTTGACTTTGATGTAATATTGGGCATGGATCGTTAGCGCAGAACCATGCTTGCATTGATTGTTTCAGGAAGGAGGTAGTGTTCACTCCTCCCGACCAACCCAAGCAGAGTTCAGAGGCACGACAAAAGAGAAGTAGGCCTAAGGTAATTCGCCCTTAAGGCCGTAGTTATTATACCGGGAGCTTGGGCGTTTAGCTTGCATACTAGATGCAAGGTGCACAGAGATCTCAAAGTGACATCGCATTACCGATGAGTGAATGAATTTACGACGCCTTTCCCAGGACCTCCCTGAATACCTCCTGGCCGGGGAGAGGTAGATTTTAACATCGGATTGGAATTGGGGACGACCCCGATATCCAAGGCCCCGTACAGAATGGCGCCGGCAGAGTTGAAAGAACTAAAAGTACAGTTACAAGACTTGCTAGACAAGGGGTTTATACGCCTGCCGCCTACCGGGAGCACTGTGTTGTTCGTGAAAAGAAAGACGGATCCATGCGCTGTGTATAGATTACGAGGAGTTGAATAAAGTTACGATCAAGAATAAATACCCTCTCCCGTAGAATAGATGACTTATTCGATCGGTTGCAAGGAGCAACAATGTTCTCTAAGATTGATCCGAGATCAGGCTACCATCAGTTGAGGATCAGTGAAGAGGATATCCCTAAAACAGCATTCAGATCACGTTATGGGCATTACGAGTTCACAGTGATGCCGTTTGGTTTGACCAACGCTCCTGCCGCGTTTATGGGTTTGATGAACCGTTTATTCAAAGAGTTTCTTGATACGTTCGTGATTGTGTTCATCGACGATATACTGATATACTCCAAGTGTGATGAAGATCATGAGAGTCACTTGAGAAAAGTTTTAAACACGCTGAGGGAGAATAAGTTGTATGCAAAATTCTCCAAGTGTGAATTCGCGCCGCATGTATCTTTCCTAGGGCATGTTGTGTCCGGCCGAGTCTCTGTTGACCCAAAGAAAAGTGGAGGCCGCCACACACTGGCCTCGTCCCACCACCGCTACTGAGGTACGTAGTTTTCTCGGGTCTTGCGGGGATATTATAGACGATTCGTGCGCGGACTTTGCCAAGATAGCCATGCCCATGACTCACCGACGCGCAAGCAAGAAACTCATTTGTTTGGGATGATGCTTGTGAGGCGAGTTTCCGTGAACTCAAGTGCAGATTAGTGTCACCCCGATCATTACAGTTCCGAGGAACAGGAGCTTTGTGGTTTACAAAGTGATGCTTCTAAGAAAGGGGTTGGGTGTGTGCTAATGCAAAGACGGTAAAAGTAATAGCTTATGCATCCCGACAATTGAAGACGCACGAGAGGAACTATCCAACTCACGACTTGGAACTAGCAGCGAGTGGTCTTTGCATTAAAGATCCGAGAGACACTACTCAGATGGCGAGAAAATTCAGATTTTTATAGATCATAAAAGTCAAGTACTGCTCACCCGTAGAATTGAACATGAGGCAACGCAGATGGTTGGAATTAGTGAAGGATTATGACATTGACATACAATACCATCCCTGTAAGGCTAATGTAGTGGCCGATGCCCTCAGCAGAAGCTTGATGCATACTTCCGCGCGAGAGTTCTGCATGCAGCAGAGTTACAGCGCAGTTTGCTCGAGCTGAAATTGCGATACTAGTAGGAAAGACCACGGCTCGGTTAGCCCGATTAACGACAACCACCCATGAGACAACGTATCTTTGAGGCTCACCGGTGGACCCTCGCTTAGTAGAAAAGCGCATCGCAAAGAATTACTGTGTGAGTTGACAGAGTTTTCCCTATCCACGGATGGAGGATTACTATTTCAGTGGTCGATTATGTGTGCCAAAGTGACGACAAACCGAAAATCAAATCTTGAGCGAAGCCCATAACTCACCATTTTCTATGCATCCCGGCGGTACCAAGATGTACCGAGATCTCAAATTGATCATTTTGGTGGTGCAACATGAAGCGCGACATAGCAGAGTTTGTCGCCAAGTGTTTGACTTGTCGGCAGTAAAGGCACCTAGGCGAGACCCGCAGGATTACCGCAACCTTTACATGTACCTCGGTGGAAATGGGAGGAGATCTCTATGGATTTCATAGTTGGACCGCCTAGAACTTTACGAGGTTACACACAGTAATTTGGGTCATAGTGGGCCAGATTAACAAAGTCAAGACATTTCATACTGTGGAAACCCACCTATTCTACGATAAGTGGCGCGCGCTTTACACGGAAGAGATAGTCCGCTTGCATGGGATTCCAGTCAAGATTATTTCGCATGAGGATCCACGTTTCACCTCTAACTTCCTGGAGGAGTTTAGAGAGAGCGTTAGGTCGCAGATTGAACTTCAAGATGCTTTTCATCCACGCACGGATGGGCGAGGCGAACGCTTAAACCAGGATATTGGAAGATATGTTGCGAGCTTGCACTTTAGACTTCCCGTGTAGTTGGGACACTCATTTGCATTTGATGGAGTTTGCTTACAATAATGATTACCACAACCGACCATCTAATGGCTCCATTTGAAGCTCTCTATGGAAAACGTTGCGAGAACTCCCATTTTCCGGGAGGAGGTTGGTGAACGCCGCTTATTGGGTCCAGAGTTGGTACAAGTCACGAATGATGCGGTACAAAAGATTAGGGCGCGGATGCGAACCGCCCAAAGAGCATGTGTAAGAACTATGCCGACACGAGAGACGAAGAGACCTAGAATTCGATGTTGGGGACCACGTATTTCTTAAGGTGGCCCCAATGAAGGGAATTCGAGGTTTGGCCGGAAAGGAAGTTGAGTCCGCGATTCATCTGGACCATTTGAGATTTTAGAAAGGATTGGTGCGATGGCCTCTGAGTAGCACCGCCGCTTCTCTGCAAAGCCGTTCATAACGTGTTTCATGTCTCCATGTTGAGAAAGTACGTTGCACCCGACTCATGTCGTAGACTTGAACCATTACAATTAGCGTAAGATCCGAAAGTTACGAGCACGCACCGTTCAAATTATTGCAAGAGATCGAAAGACCCTCCGTGAACCGTGAGATCACCCTAGTTAAAGTGTTGTGGCGAGAATCACACCGCCCTAAGAAGCTACCCGGGAGCGAGAAGAGGAAGTCTGCGAGCTAAATACCCGAGTTATTTCAAGAATAGGAACTTTCGAGGCGAAAAAGTTCTTAAGGAGGGAAGATTGTGACGACGACCCGCCACCTCGTACTATTATTTATATTATTTAACACTCTATTAACCATTTGTATTTAGTCGGATTAGTGTTTTAATCAAGGTCGGTGAGAGTGAGGCCTTAATTTTTGTTCACTTTAAGTGATTGGTTCCTTCTAAGATAAGATTACTTATGAAATTAAAAGAAAAGGAAATTGCAAGGCGTTTTGGTTATTATTGTGTAATTGAGGGCTACTTTTGGCAATTGGAATTTAACCTAAATTGATGGTATATAACCTCCTTAAGTGAAGCCACCAAGAGGATGCAAACCCTAACCCTAATTCCCATTATCTTCATCTTATGAAACCCTAACCCTAAGCATCTTGGAGGCAAAACCCTAACCCTAAGCACTCTCTTCTTCCTCCACCACTTAACCTAGCCGACCACCATCTTCCTTGTGCGTGTGCCCTGAGCGTCGCCACCACACACTCACTGCTCACGGCGGCAAGCCCACTTGCACTACTGAGATACCCTCGCCGCGAACGCAAGGAAGGAGATCGCTTCACCGCTACTTTCTGCAACCCACGCACGGAAGGGACTCGGCCACCGAGACTACGCCGAGATCGAAGCGAGCCTTCGCCAGCCGTCGAGTGTCCATCGATCGCAGCCGAGCTTTTTGCGCGTCGTCGTCGCTTGCGCCGCCATCACGCCATCGCCAGCACCGGCGGGATCACGCCGTTCGTGAGCTCGAAGCACCACCGGTAGCCTCCACGGACGCTGCGTTTTCACGGCGGCGGCCCGACCGCCTGAAGCGCCCATCCGTCCGCCCGCGAACGTCTGCGCAGCCACGCCGAGAGACGCGCGCAAGCCCTAGCTACTTGTGGTGAAACCCCAGCCGCCGCCGTTCGTGATTTCTCCTCGCAGCGCGCCCGTTCCGTCGGCATGCACCTTAATCCTCCAAAAAGCATAGCCGTCGTCGTCCGGGAAGCGATCGGCAAGACCGTCCGTGATCAACTCACGCTGAATCCGACCAAAGAACCGTTGATCGTTGTTACGCCACAACCGGAGAGTAATCGAGATCTACGTTGTGGTTTAGGTGAGTCACGCGAAACCCCCTTCGATTTTGGAACATAGAATTAATTGGATCTAACTCGCAAGAAGATCTTGCATGAAATTATTGTAGGAACGAGCTGAATTTCGAGTTCAAGACTCCCAAGCTTTGGAGCAAGCAAACCCACGTTCGGATTATTATTCGGAGTCAAGGTAATTAGTGCAAAAATGAGAATTATAGACGCTTGCGTACTTAGATTTCCTTATATTGAATGAACTGAGTAGTGGGATAATGAATAGGAGAATTTCTGATTGACAGGTTATTTGGAAAGGGGCCGTTAAGGTTAAAAATTGGAAGGAAGAGTGAGATCAAAGCTCGAGGTAAGGGGACCTTGTGCCGAACTTTTAATGGGGTTGAATGAAAATGATTTTCATGATTTCATGCGAAATTAGTTTATATTTTTTCATATGAAAATATACAGATATTATCGTGAGAATACTTAAGATTTTATGTGCAAATATTTCGATGCATCATGTGGAAATAAACCATTATTTTATGTGAGATTATTCTCGTATGCTATGTAAAAAAGTATCCCAAGATTTCATGTGAGAATATGACAATGAATTTGTATGAGAATGTTTCATGTTTTCTTACAAAAGTATGATCTTCAAACCGCTACATGAGAAAAGTATGATTTGCATAGTGACAATGATGCTTGTGACATGTACACTATGATTATGAGAATAATGGGACCTCATGCATGTTATGTATGTCATGAATTGAACAAATGAAAAGTGTGGACATTGGTCTCCCGAGATCGATATGTGCATGGTCAAACATGCAATAGAGACCCTATGGGTCTAATTACATGGATCTGCGAGGAAATCGAAATGAAATGACTCGGGATGACCAAATCGCCACACAAATGAAAAAAGCGATCATGGATTAAAGACTGACAATACACAAATGAAAAAGCAATCATGGATTAAAGACTGAGAATACACAATTAAAAAAAGGAAGTCATGGATTAAAGACTGACAATATGAGAAAGTTTTAGGTCCCGCATATGTATGTTACGAATAAGTTTAAAGGTCATGATTGTATGTGTATGCATATCCCAAACCTCGGTAGCGAGGTTACTTACTGGGTATTGTTTTGCAATACTCGCCCTTTCTTTTAAAAATGTTTTCAGGTAAAGGAAAGGACGTGCAGGGCGAGTGACGGTGGAGCGTTACTAAGACCATGGGAACCGACATGTTTTCCGCATATTCTTGTTTCAAACTGATGTTGTCTCTATGTTTTTATTTGGAGTTAAACTTAATTACGTTTTAATAGGCCATGTTAAATTGACACTTTTATCTGCTTTAAATGTTTTGATTTGGGATCCCTAAAGACTATTTATATTCATTTGGAAGTTTTCTTTTAAGATCTTTTATCTCTTGGCCTATAAATGCATGCATGTGTAGTAATGTCCCTAGGAGTTGGTCATAGAAAAGTAGGGGCTTTATAATTTCATCAAACCTCTTTTCACCATTCCTCAATTGGTCATATCATACTCGTAAGTTTTCTACACCAATTAATCAAAAACCTAAAGAGCGCAAAACCATCCATCATAAATCTCCAATTTGAATAAGCTTTGTGTCCATTTAGGAGAATCACAAATAAGAAACCATATGCAAGGATGATTACTAAATTACTTTAACTTCCCACACTATTCTTCATCATTTCCAAACTCTTTTGTGTCATTCTTTTCCCAAATAAACTTTTCATAGAATCCTTCAACTTTCAACTAGCATTACCTTATCCTAAAAAAATATCTTCCTTTGTCCTTAAATACACAACAATAAACCATTCCTAAACTGTTCCTTCTGCACCAATTGTTAAAAACCTTGTCAAGCTTAAAACCATACACCATCAATCTCATATTTGAACAAACTTTGCGTCCAAGTTCGAATAACAAATAACAAACCAAATGAATCACCTCTTTCCAAAATAATCTTTTAAAACAATTCTTCAACTTTCAACAAGAATTACCTTATCCTCAATAAAATATCTTCCTTCCTCATTTGATTCATATAATTAAACTCAAGAAATCCAAAAGATTGTCCCTTTTCCATCTTATTGACCAATAAAATATCTAAACTTGTCGATTGAAATAATTATCATAATAACTTTTCTTCTAGAGTTTTCTTTGCTCAAAATTCCGTCAAACTTCTTTGCACCATATCTCAAATGTTCTTATTGGGCTTGTGAGTTCCCTCCACCAATAGTTCAAAATCTTGCAAAGCTCAAAACCATACACCGTGAACCTCAAATTTGAACAAACTTCATGTACAATTAAGAAACACAGATAACAAACCAAATGAAAGTGTGATTCACAAATGTTCTTGACTTTCTAAATAGTCCTTGAAAATTTCCAAAATATTTTGGTGTCACATCTTTCCAAAATAATGTTTTCAAAGAATTCTTCAACTTTCAGCAAGAATTTACCTTATCCTAAATAAAATATCTTTGTTCCTCCTTGATGCATAATAATTAAACTCAACAAATCAAAAAGACTACCATTTATCCTTCTTATTGACCAATACAATTTCCAAACTTTTCAATGCCACCAATTACCCTAATAACTTTCTTCTAGAACTCTCTTTGCTTAGAATTCCACTAAACCTCTTTTCACCAATCCTCAATTGTTCCTATTAAACTCGTAAGTTTTCTCCACCAATTAATCAAAAACCTAAAAAGCTCAAAACCATCCACCATAAATCTCCAATTTGAATGAGCTTCGTGTCCATGTAGGAAACTGTATGGAAATACTAAATTCCTTTAACTTCCCCCACTATTCTTCATCATTTCCAAACTCTTTTGTGTCATCCTTTTCCCAAATAAACTTTTCGAGGAATCCTTCAACGAGCATTGCTTTATCCTAAAAAAAATATCTTCCTTCATACTAGATGCATAATAATTAAACTCAACAAATCTAAAATACTGCCTTTTATCGGAAAATTATGACGACACGCCCGAGTACGCCAGATGGCATGTTTGCCATCAAAAGAAGAAAGAAAAGTCCCGAGTTTGGACAAACATATGGCCAGGAGTGCCACAGAAAAGGGAAGTACCTCGAGAGAGAGAGCTTGCCCTTAGAGAAAAAGAAACAAGAAATCGTCCCTGAAGTGGACAAACATGGTCAGGAGTGCCACACGAAAGAGAACAAGAAAAAAGAAAGAAAAGTAGCATGGGTTTCCGTAAGAAAAAAAGAAAGAAAAGCAGCATGGGCTTCCGTTTGTAGCGCCACCTGCACAACCGCCACGTCAGTGGCTGAGAGAGTTAGGTGGAGGAGTGCCAACAAGAGAGGGTTGTGTTACAAGCTTTCAGACTTTGCTTCAGTCAAGAAAGATGCCGCGAAAAGACAGTGGTAGGCTTGCGAGCCTCACCCCGCGGGGTGCATCGCCATGTGTGACAGAGAATATGTACGAGAAATCGGGGCAAGAGTCCCCACAAGAAGAAAGCGGAAGACCAGGAGGCGTCGGAAGCTTTGTCGTATCTACGTTGCGAGTCTCGGGCCAGGAGAGAGCCAAAAGTGGGATAGCCTGTAGATAGTGTGCAATTGTTTGCCTTGCCCATGTGGTGAACCTATGCGTCCGGGCCCTAAGAAGTGAGTGCAGTAAGAGGCGGGGGCCCACAAGTATGACACAGTTTCCATATTCTTCTGGAGCACGATCATTTTACAGCAAGTCAGTCAGCAGTCAGTCCAAGTAAAGATTGTCATCGGGACGATGTCGAGATTAAATGGGGGAGAGTGTCACAATCCATTGTGTGATGAGTTGGATTGTGCCCCCGAGTGAGTCATCGAGGACGATGACTAGTTTTAAGTGGGGGAGAGTGTCACAACCACACTAGAAGAGAGTTGGTTGTGAACCCCACAAGCACAGACAGATGCAATGGTGGCACGCGAGTGTCGCCCATCGGGCCACGTGAGGGCCAAAAGAAGACAAGTGCCATGATGTGACCGAGGAGGACGGTGCATCAGCTAACACACCAAGATCAGTCGGCATGAATGCCAAGTTGTGAAGCAAGCATCGCGGGAAGAAACTATGTCATCAGTGGTGTCAGTGACACGCCTAGTGGGGGGCCCCGGGCCATAGCCTCGAAAGTCGGGGTTCCGTCGTGAGTTTTGACGAGCGGCTCTGGAGTTAAGTCCGTATATGGGCAAGATGGAAGCTCGCTAGACGAGCGCTCTGCGCTGGCGTATGACTTCTCGCCAAAATGACGTGCATAGGTGTCAGAGCTAATATTTCACATTATCTACTATAGGGGGAGGCATGGTGTTGGCTCTCCACCACCCCTAGGCCTCATGGCCTAAGTGAGCTACCCCATGGCACATGCAAGTGTGTCATGGTTTGGGGCGAGCGTGTCAAGACGAGTGTCTTGGGGCGTCTTCCTATGGAATGGGTTTTCCAAGGACAGTGTCGGGCGGCACGGGTGTGCCGACATCGCGCCCTTCCCCATGAGCTAGAGGTTGCACCATAGGGCCCGATTGCGGCACGCGATACGATAATGACTCGGCATGGATTTGGAAGGGTCCATGCCCCGACGACTCGGATGGATGGATGCCCGAGAGGCCCCGATCATGAAGTTAAGCCATGGGAAGGTTTCGATAGCATGTCCGAGCGAGCAGCTAAGTCTGATGACCTCCCGATGCTCGGGATGGCATCACTATTCATCAGTGGGACCCGATAGTTTTCGGTTGGCTCGATATTTGCCCGTTATGTCCCAGTAAGCGTTATAATGGCCCGAAAAGCTCCGGTTTGCAATGTTTGCTCCCGGTAAGCGTTATAATGCCCCGATGAGTCCCGGTAAGTCCCGAAATCACCCGGTAAGCTCCGATTGAGCGTTTTTAGGCCGTTTTGGCCCTATGAAGGTCTGAATGAGTCCCAGAGAAGTCCCGGATCGATGTGAGACCTTGATGGACATGTCTAAGATGTTGAGAATGATGTCTTGAGAAGCGACAGAGCTTTCTAATGACCTTGGCCTAGTGTAGAGGCAAGGTTGAGCCTTGAGACTTGGCCTAGAGTAGAGGCAAGTCGGCTAGAGTCGCGTTCGAGTGAAAATACACATACGGGCGGCGTGTATGACCAAGTGTTATTTCGCTGCATGTTGTAAAGAAGCCATGTTGAGTGAAAGAACCTCGCCTAAGGTCCGACAAAGCCACAAAAGGCTGCGATCAGAGAGACAGGGCTTGAGTTCCCCTTAAGGCTGGCCATGATTGAGCGGAAAATTATGGCGCCGTACGGTTGGAGAGATACGACTGTGACATTTATCTTTGCTAAGAATTCCATGAAATCTCTCTTTATCATTCTCAATTGTTCCTATTAGATTCGTGAGTGTTCTCCACTATTATTCAAATAAAAAACCTAAAAAGTTCAAAATCATCCACCATAAATCTCCAATTTGAACAAGGTTCGTGTCCAACTAAGAATCATAAATATGAAACCATATTGAAGTATAATTCACAAATTCCTTTAACTTCCCACCACACAATCCTTGATCATTTCCAAACTATTTTGTGTCACCATTTTCACAAATAAACCTTTCAAGTAATTCTTCAACTTTCAACGAGCATTACCTTAAGTAAGAATCACAGATAACAAACCAAATGAAAGTGTGATTCACAAATGTCCACGACTTTCTAAAATATTTTGGGGTTAACTCTCTTCAAAATAATGTATTCAAAGAATTCTTCAACTTTCAACCAAAATTTACCTTATCCTAAATAAAATATCTTCCTTCCTCCCCATATGCATAATAATTGAACTCAACAAATCCAAAAGATTGTCCTTTATCCATCTTATTGAACAATATCATTTCCAAACTTTTCAATGGCACCAATTACCCTAATTACTTTTCTTTAGAACTTTCTTGGCTAAAAATTCCATCAAACCATTTTTCACCATTCCTCAAATGTTCCTATTAGACTCGTAAGTTTTCTCCACCGATTAATCAAAAACCTAAAGAGCTCAAAACCATCCACCATAAATCTCCAATTTGAATAAGCTTCGTGTCCATGTAGGAATCACAAATAAGAAACCATATACAAGTATGATTACTAAATTCACTTCCCACACTATTCTTCATCATTTCCAAACTCTTTTGTGTCATCCTTTTCCCAAATAAACTTTCAAGGAATCCTTCAACATTCAACGAGCTTACCTTATCCTAAAAAAATATCTTCCTTTGTCCTTAAATACGCTAGAAATAAATTCAACAACTCCAAAAGAATGTACTTTATCCATCTTATGGACCAATACAACTTAACGTTTCTTTAGCCCCTATTACCCCAATATCTTTCTTCTAGAGTTTTCTTTCCTTCCATTGTCGTCAAACCACTTTTTCACCATTTCTAAACTGTTCATATTAGGCTTGTGAGTTTTTCACCAATTGTTAAAAACCTTGTAAAGCTTAAAACCATACACCATCAATCTCATATTTGAACATACTTTGTGTCCAAGTTCGAAAAACAAATAACAAAAAAAAATAATCACCTCTTTAAAAAATAATCTTTTCAAACAATTCTTCAATTTCAACCAGAATTAGCTTATCCTCAAAAAATATCTTCCTTTCTCATTTGATTCATTTAATTAAACTTAGAAACCAAAAAGATTATCTCTTATCCATCTTATTGACCAATAAAATATACTTTTCCATAGCACCAATTATCACACTTTCACCATATCTCAAATGTTCATACTCGGCTTGTGAGTTTCTTCCACCAATTGTTCAAAACCTTGTAAAGCTCAAAACCATACACCTTAAATCTCAAATTTGAACGAACTTCGTGTATAAGTAAGAATTACAGATAACAAACCAAATGAAAGTGTGAGTCACAAATGTCCTCGACTTTCTAAATAATCCTTGAAAATTTCCAAAATATTTTGGTGTCAACTCTTTCCAAAATAATGTATTCAAAGAATTCTTCAACTTTCAACAAGAATTTACCTTATCCTAAATAAAATATCTTTCTTCCTCCTAGATGCATAATAATTAAATCAACAAATCCAAAAGACGGTCCTTTATCCATCTTATTGACCAATATCATTTCCAAACTTTTTAATGGCATCATTTACCCTAATAACTTTTGTTCTAGAACTCTCTTTGCTAAGAATTCAACCAAACCTCTTTTCACCATTCCTCAATTGTGTTCTTATTAGACTCGTAAGTTTTCTCCACCAATTAATCAAAAGCCTAAAGAACTCAAAACCATCCACCATAAATCTCCAATTTGAATGAGTTTGGTGTCCATGTAGGAATCAGAAGTAAGAAACCATATACAAGTATGATTACTAAATTCATTTAACTTCCTCACACTATTCTTCATCATTTCCAAAATAAACTTTTCAACGAATCCTTCAACATTCAACGAGCATTACCTTTATCCTAAGAAAATATCTTTCTTTGCCCTTAAATACACAACAATAAACCATTTTTTCACCATTCTGAAATTGTTCATATTAGGCTTGTGATTTTCTTGCACCAATTGTTATAAACCTTCTAAACCTTAAAACCATACACCATCAATCTCATATTTGAACAAACTTTGTGTCCAAGTTCGAATAACAAATAACAAACAAAATGAATAACCTCTTTCCAAAATAATCTTTTCAAGCAATTCTTCAACATTGAACAAAAATTACCACCTAATCCTCAATAAAATATCGTCTTTCCTCATTTGATTCATATAATTAAACTCAAGAAATCCAAAAGATTGTCTCTTATCCATCTTATTGACCAATAAAATATATAAACTTTTCCATAGAACCAATTATCATAATAACTTTTCTTATGGAGTTTTCTTTGCTGAAAATTCCGTAAAACATCTTTTCACCATATCTTTCCTATTCGGCTTGTGAGTTTCTTCCACCAATTGTTCAAAACCTTGTAAAGTTCAAAACCATACACCCTAAATCTCAAATTTGAACAAACTTCGAGTATAAGTAAGAATACAGATAACAAACCAAATGAAAGTGGTATTCACAAATGTCATCGACTTTCTAAATAGTCCTTGAAAATTTCAAAAATATTTTTGTGTCACCTCTTCCCAATTAATCTTTCAAACAATTCTTCAATTTTCAACAAGAATTTACCTTTTCCTAAATAAAATATCTTCCTTCCTTCGAGATGCATAATAATTAAACTCAACAAATCCAAAAGACTGTCCTTTATCCATCTTATTGACCAATATCATTTCCAAACTTTTCAATGGCATCAATTACCCTAATAACTTTTCTTCTAGAACTTTCTTTGCTAAGAATTCCATCAAACCTCTTTTCACCATTCATCAATTGTTTCTATTAGACTCGTGAGTTTTTGCCACAAATTAATCAAAAACCTAAACAACTCAAAACCATCAACCATAAATCTCCAATTTGAACAAGCTTCGTGTCCAACTAAGAATCATAAATATGAAAGCATATGAACCTATGATTCACAAATTCCTTTAACTTCCCACACAATCCTTAATCATTTCCAAACTCTTTTGTGCCATCCTTTTCCAAAATAAACTTTTCAAGGAATTCCTCAACTTTCAACGAGCATTACCTTATCCTAAAAAAATATATTCCTTCGTCGTTAAATACACAACAATAAACTAAACAAATCCAAAAGATTGTCATTTATCCATCTTATGGACGAATACAACTTAATGTTTCTTTAGCACAAATTACCACAATATCTTTCTTCTAGAGTTTTCTTTTTTTCAACTGTCGTCAAACCACTTTTTCACCATTCCTAAACTGTTCATATTAGGCTTGTGAGTTTCTTGCACCAATTGTTAAAACCCTTGTAAAGCTTAAAACCATACACCATCAATCTCATATTTGAACAAACTTTGTGTCCAAGTTTGAATAACAAATAACAAACCAAATGAATCATCTCTTTCCAAAAATAATATTTTAAAGCAATTCTTCAACTTTCAACAAGAATAACCACCTTATCCTCAATAAAACATCTTCCTTCCTCATTTGATTCATATAATTAAACTCGAGAAATCCAAAAGATTGTCTCCTATCCATCTTATTGACCAATAAAATATCTAAACTTTTCCATAGCACCAATTATCACAATAACTTTTCTTATGGATTTTTCTTTGCTGAAAATTCCGTCAAACATCTTTTCACCATGGCTTTCCTATTCGACTTGTGAGTTTCTTCCACCAATTGTTCAAAACCTTGTAAAGCTCAAAACTATCCACCCAAAATCTCAAATTTGAATGAACTTCGTGTATAAGTAAGAATAAAAAATAACAAACCAAATGAAAGTGTGATTCACAAATGTCCTCGACTTTCTAAATAGTCTTTGAAATTTTCCAAAATATTTTTGTGTCACTTCTTCCCAAAATAATCTTTTCAAAGAATTCTTCAATTTTCAGCAAGAATTTACCTTATTCTAAATAAAATATCTTCATTCCTCCGAGATGCATAATAATTAACAAATCCAAAAGACTATCCTTTACCTCTCGTATTGACCAATATCATTTCCAAACTTTTCAATGGCACCAATTACCCTAATAACTTTTCTTCTAGAACTTTCTTTGCTAAGAATTTCATCATCCATCAATTGATCCTATTAGACTCGTGAGTTTCCTCCACCAATTAATAAAAAACCTAAACAACTCAAAACCATCAACCATAAATCTACAATTTGAATAAGCTTCGTGTCCAACAAAGAATCATAAATATGAAATCATATGGAAGTATGATTCACAAATTCCTTTAACTTCCCACACAATCCTTGATCATTTCCAAACTCTTTTGTGCCATCCTTTTCCAAAATAAACTTTTCAAGTCATTGTTCAACTTTCAACGAGCATTTCCTTATCCTAAAAAAATACAACTTAACATTTATCCATCTTATAAACCAATACAACTTAACGTTTTTTTAGCACCAATTATCCCAATATCTTTCTTCTATTGTTTTTTTTTTCCTTCAATTGTCGTCAAACAAGTTTTTCACCATTCCTAAACTGTTCATATTAGGCTTGTGAGTTTCTTGCATCAATTGTTAAAAACCTTGTAAAGCTTAAAATCATACACCATCAATCTCATATTTGAACAAACTTTGTGTCCAAGTTCGAATAACAAATAACAAACCAAATGTATCATCTCTTTCCAAAATAATCTTTTAAAGCATTTCTTCAACTTTCGACAAGAATTACCACCTTATCGTCAATAAAATATGTTCCTTCATCATTTGATTCATATAATTAAACTCACGAAATCCAAAAGATTGTCTCTTATCCATCTTATTGACCCCAATAAAATATCTAAACTTTTCGATAGCACCAATTATCATAATAACTTTTCTTATGAAGTTTTCTTTGCTGAAAATTTCGTAAAACATCTTTTCAACATATCTTTCTTATTCAGCTTGTGAGTTTCTTCCACCAATTGTTCAAAACCTTGTAAATCTCAAAACCATACACCCTAAATCTCAAATTTGAACTAACTTCGTGTATGAGTAAGAATCATAGATACCATACCCACTTTATGTCCATCTTATTGACCAATATCATTTTGAAACAATTCAACGACACCAATTACCCTAATAACTTTTCTTCTAGAATTTTCTTTGCTACCATCAAACTGCTTTTCACCATTCCTCAATTGTTTCTATTTGACTCGTGAGTTTTCTCCACCAATTAATCAAAAACCTAAACAACTCAAAACCATTAACCATAAATCTCCAATTTGAACAAGCTTCGTGTCCAACTAAGAATCATAAATATGAAACCATATGGAAGTATGATTCACAAATTCCTTTAATTCCTAAACTTTTTTGTGTCATCCTTGTCCCAAATAAACTTTTCAAGGAATTCTTCAACTTTCAACATTACCTTATCCTAAAAAAATATCTTCCTTTGTCCTTAAATACACAACAATCAAATTCATCAAATCCAAAAGATTGTCCTTTATACATCTTATAGACCAATATAACTTAACGTTTCTCTAGCACCGATTACTCTAATATCTTTTTTCTAGAGTTTCCTTTGCTTCAACTACTGTCAAACAATTTTTTCAACATTCCTAAACTTTTCATATTAGGCTTTTGAGTTTCTTGCAGCTATTGTTAAAACCTTTTAAACCTCAAAACCATACACCATCAATCTCAAATTTGAACAAACTGTGTCCAAGTTCGAATAACAAATAACAAGCCAAATGAATCACGTCTTTCCAAACAATTCTTCAGCTTTCAACATGAATTACTTTATCCTCAATAAAATATTTTTCTTCCTCCTCTGATTCATATTAATAAAACTCAACAAATCCAAAAGATTGTCCCTTATCCATCTTATTAACCAATAAAATATATAAACTTTACCATAACACCAATTATCATAATAACTCTTCTTCTAGAGTTTTCTTTGCTTAAAATTCCGTCAAATCGTTTTTCACCATATCTCAAATGTTCCTATTCGGCTCGTGACATTCTTCCATCAATTATTCAAAACCTTGTAAAGCTCAAAACCATACATCGTGAACCTCAAATTTGAACAAACTTCATGTACAAGTAAGAATCACAGATAACAAACCAAAATAATCTTTTCAAAGAATTCTTCGACTTTCCACAAGAATTTACCTTATCCTAAATAAAATATCTTCCTTCCTCCTAGTTGCATAATAATTAAACTCAACAAATCCAAAAGACTGTCTTTTATCCATCTCATTGACCAATATCATTTTTCAAACTTTTCAATGGCACCAATTACCCTAATAACTTTTCTTCATAACTTTCTTTGCTAAGAATTCTATCTTATGGACCAATATCTTCCTTTATCCATCAATACACAACAATTAAATTCAACAAATCCAAAAGATTGTCTTTTATCCATCTTATGGACCAACACAATTTAACATTTCTCTAGCAACAATTACCCTAATATCTTTCTTCTAGAGTTTTCTTTGCTTCAACTATCGTGAAACAACTCTTTCACCATTCCAAAATTGTTCACATTAGGCTTGTGAGTTTCTTCTACCAATTGTTAAAAAACCTTGTAAAGCTTAAAACCATACACCATCAATCTTAAATTTGAACAAACTTTGTGTCCCATTTCGAATCACAAATAGAAAACCAAATGAATCACGTCTTTCCAAAATAATCTTTTTAAACAATTCTTCAGCTTTCAACAAGAATTTACCTCATCTTTAATAAAATATCTTCCTTCCTCCTTTGATTGATAATAATTAAACTCAACAAATCCAAAAGTTTGTCCCTTATCCATCTTATTGACTACTAAAATATCTAAACTTTTCCATTGAACTAATTATCATAATAACTTTTCTTCTAGAGTTTTCTTTTCTTAAAATTCTGTCAAACTTCTTCTCACCATATCTCAAATGTTCCTATTAGGCTTGTGAGTTCCCTCCACCAATTGTTCAAAACCTTGTAAAACTCAAAACCATACATCGTGAATCTCAAATTTGAACAAACTTCGTGTACAAGTAAGAATTACAGATTGATCAAATGAAAGTGTGATTCCCAAATGTCCTCGACTTTCTAAATAATCCTTGAAAAAATTCAAATAATTTTGGTGTCACCTCTTTCCAAAATAATCTTTTCCGAGAATTCTTCAACTTTCAACAAGAATTACCTTATCCTAAATAAAATATCTTCCTTCGTCCTAGATGCATAATAATTAAACTCAACAAATCTAAAAGACTGTCCTTTATCCATATTATTGACCAATATAATTTTCAAACTTTTTAATGGCACCAACCAATATCCCTAATAACTTTTCTTCTAGAACTTTCTTTGCTAAGAATTCTATGAAACCTCTTTTCACCATTCTCAATTGTTCCTATTAGATTCATGAGTGTTCTCCACTATTAATCAAATAAAAAACCTAAAAGGCTCAAAACCATCCACCATAAATCTCCAATTTGAACAAGCTTCGTGTCCAACTAAGAATCATAAATATGAAACCATATGGAAGTATGATTCACAAATTCCTTTAACTTCCCACCGCACAATCCTTGATCATTTCCAAACTATTTTGTGTCGTCCTTTTCCCAAATAAACTTTTCAAGGAATTCTTCAACTTTCAATGAGCATTACCTCATCCTAAAAAAATATTTTCCTTTGTCCTTAAATACACAACAATCAAATTCAACAAATCCAAAAGATTGTTCTTTATCCATCTTATGGACCAATACAACTTAACGTTTCTCTAGCACCAATTATTCCAATATCTTTCTTATAGAGTTTTCCTTGCTTCAACTATCGTCAAACAACTTTTTCACCATTCCTAAACTTTTCATATTAGGCTTGTGGGTTTCTTGCACCTATTGCTAACAACCTTGTAAAGCTCAACACCATACACCATAAATTTCAAATTTGAATAAACTTTGTGTCCAAGTTCGAATAACAAATAACAAACCAAATGAATCACCTTTTTCCAAACAATTCTTCAACTTCCAACCAGAATTACCTTATCCTCAATAAAATATCTTCCTTCCTCCTCTGATTGATAATAAGTATACTCAACAAATCCAAAAGATTGTCCCTTATCCATTTATTGACCAATAAAATGTCTAAACTTTTCCATAGCACCAATTATCATAATAACTTTTCTTCTAGAGTTTTCTTTGCTTAAAAATTTTGTTAAACCTCTTTTCACCATATCTCAAATGTTCCAATTAGGCTTGTGAGTTTCTTCCACCAATTGTTCAAAACCTTGTAAAACCCAAAACCATACACCATGGATTTCAAATTTGAAAAAACTTCGTGTACAAGTAAGAATCACATATAACAAACCAAATGAAAGTGTGATTCACAAATGTCCTTGACTTTCTAAATAGTCCTTGAAAAATTCCAAAATATTTTGGTGTCACCTCTTTCCAAAATAATCTTTTCAAAGAATTCTTTAACTTTCAACAAGAATTACCTTATCCTAACCAAAGCACCATCCTTCCTCCTTAGATGCATAACAATTAAACTCAACAAATTCAAAAGATTGTCCTTTATTTGTCTTGTTGATCAATACAATATTAAAACGTTTCCCTTACACCAATTACCGTAATACCATTTCCTCTCGAGTTTGTATTATTCACCAATACCTTTAACTTTCTATACAATCCTTGAAAATTTCCCAAGAAACCCATCCAAAATCCTAAGAAAGTATCTTTGTGCCCCCCTCATCTTGATACAGATTTTGAAAAGAAGAACACTTGAAAGTTAGAGAAAATTGGATTTTTTTTTTGTAAGATTTTAGGAAAAAACTAGAAAGAATAGAAATTTGAAGGGGAAAATTTTGATAGGGAAACAAAATTTTCTAAAACAAAAGAAGTTGGAAAGACAAAAAATTCAAAAATAAAATATTTGAAAGTGAGAAAAAATAAAATTTTGGAGGGAAATAAGTTTTTTTTTTGGAGGAAAATAAGTTTTTTTTTAATCTCAGACGTTTTTTAGATTAAAGGAGTTGGAAAGAGAATAATTTTGAAAAGGAAAACATCTTAACGTGAGAAAATACTAGAGAGTTTTGGAAAAAAAAATAGATTTTGAAAGATTGGAAGAACAAACTAAAAAGTGAAAAATAGAAATCTTAAAATGAAAGATACCTTTCTGAGATAAGAGAGATGACAAATTTTGGAAAGAAAACACACTTGGAAGGGGAAAAACATCTGAGAGAATTTTTGAAGAGTTTTTTAAAAATATTGGGGGGGGGGGGGGGGGGGAGCACTAGGAAGTGAAAAATAGAAATCTTAAAAAAAATTAATTGTGAGGAAAATAAAAATTGTTAAGATAAAAACTTTTTAAATAAATGAAGCTGGAAAGATATACAAATTTTGAAAAGAAAATCATTTGAAAGTGAAAAGTTAAAAATTTTGGGAGGGAAATAAATGTTCTTAAACATAAGAAGCCTTTTAGATTAAAGAAGTTTGAAAGAGAATAATTTTGAAAAGGAAAACATTTGAAAGTGAGAAAATACAAGAGAGTTTTGGAAAAAAGAGATTTTGAAAGACGGTAAGAAAAAACTAAAAGTGAAAAATAGAAATCTTAAAATGAAAACTTTTTAGATAAAAGAAGTTGGAAATGTATACAAATTATGAAAAGAAAAACATTTGAAAGAGAGAAAACCCCTGAGGAGTTTTTTCTTAGATTAAAGAAGTTGGAAAGAGAATAATTCTGAAAAGGAAAACATTTGAAAGTGAGAAAATACTAGAGAGTTTTGGAAAAAAAGAGATTTTGAAATTAAAGATTTTGGGAAAAAAAACTATGATGTTCATAGTGAGAAAATACTAGGAAGTGTAAAATAGAAATCTTAAAATGAAAAAATTCGTGATGAAAATAAAAAAGGTTAAAGATAAAATCTTTTTAAATAAAAGAAGTTGGAAATGTATACAAATTATGAAAAGAAAAACATTTGGAAGTGAGAAAAAACTTGAGTTTTTTTTTTTTTAGATTAAAGAAGTTGGAAAGAGAATACTTTTGAAAAAGAAAACATTTGAAAGTGGTAAAATACTAGAGAGTTTTGGAAAAAAGAGATTTTGAAGATGGTAAGAAAAACTAGGAAGTGAAAAATAGAAATCTTAAAATGAAAAACTTTTGAGGGAAATAAAAAAATCAAGATAAAGACCTTTGGAGATAAAAGAGATACAAATTTTGGAAAAAACACATTTAAAAGTGAAAAAAAATCTTGAGAGAATTTGTGAATAAGAGTTTTTAAAATATTTTGAAAAAAACACTAGGAAGTGTAAAATTAAACTTTAAATGAAAAAAATGGCGAGGAAAATAAAAATTGTTAAGATAAAAACTTTTTAGATAAAAGAAGTTGGAAATGTATACAAAATTTGAAAAGAAACCATTTGAAAATGAGAAAAAAAACTTCATGAGTTTTTGAGAGATTTTAGGGGGGAAAAAACTAGAAATGAAAAATAGAAGCCTTAAAATGAAAAAAATTGAGAGGAAAATAAATATTTTGAGATAAAAGAAGTTAGATCGGGAACAAATTTTGGAAAGAACAATTGAAAATGAGAAAAAACCTAGAGAATGAGTTTTTGGAAGATTTTAGGAAAAACTTAGACCGTGAAAATGAAAAGTATATATTTCAAGTTGAAAATTTTGAGAGCGAAATAAATTTTTTTAAAATAAAAACCTTTTGAGATAACAGAAGTTAGAAAGAGATACACATTTTTACAAGAAAAACAATTTACAAGAAAAACAATTAAGTGGGGGAAAAACTAAAGACTTTAGGAAAAAAAACTATGATGCTCATTGAAATTTAAAGAGGAAAATTTTGGGAGGAAATTAAAATTTTAAAGATAAAACCTTTTGAGATAAAAAGAAGTTGGAAAGAGATAAAAAAAATCTGAAGAGAACAACCTTTGAAAGCGAGAAAAAACTTTGAAAAAGAGTTTTAAAAAAGTTTTTGCAACATTTTAATAATAAAAAAAAGCTAGGAGGTGAAAAAAATAAAAAATTTAAGATGAAAACATTAGAATGAGAAATAACCATTTTGAAAGAAAAACATTTAAAGAAACAAGTTAGAGAAAGTATCCAAATTTTGAAGAGAAAAAAATTTGAAAGGTAGAAAAACACTAGACAGATATTATTAGAAAAATAGTTTTTTTTTTAATATTTTAAAACCCCGTATAAAAAAAAATATAAATTTAAAGATGATAAAATTAGAGTAAGAAATAAAATTTTGAACAGAACATAGAAATAGTTAAAAATTTTGAAAAGAAAAACATTTGAAAGTGAGAAACTACCACAAACCTTTTTTCAAAAAGGATTTTTGAAAGATTTTAGGAAAACTAGAAAGTCAAATAAAAAATTTGAGATAAAAAAAAGTTGAAATAAGATACAAATTTCGACAAAAAAAAAAACATTTGAAAGGGAGAGAAAACTATAGAGAGCTTTTAAAAAAGAGTATTTGAAATATTTTAGGAAAAAAACAGTAAGTGAAAAATAGACATTTGAAGAAGAAAATATTTGAGAGCGAAACCAATGGGAAAGAGGTCAAATTTCTTTTATAAGAAAATATTTGAAAATTAATGAGAAAAAAAACGAGAGAATTTTGTTTTTTAAAAAAAGTGTTTTTGAAAGATGTTAGAAATAAAAACTAGGAAATTAAAATTAGAAATTAAACTTTGAGAGAGAAGTAAATATTTAAAAGACAAAAATCTTTTGAGATAAAAGAATTTGGGAAGAGTTACAAATTTTGAAAAGAAAAATATTTTAAAGTGAGAGAAAACTAGAAAAGAAGTTTTGGCAAAATATTTTAGGAAAAAACTAGAAAGTGAAAAATAAGCATTTTAAGAAGATCTTTAAATTTTTTAAAGACAAAAACCTATTGAGTTAAAAGGGAAAAAATATACAAATTTTAAAAAGAAAAACATTTGAAAATGGAAAATAAATGAAAATGGTTTTTAAGACGAGTAATAAGAAAAAATAAGTGACAAATAAAAAGTTTAAGATGAAAAATAAGAGTGAGAAACAAACATTTTGAAATAAAAACACCTATTTGATTAAATAATTATAGTAAGAAATAAAAATGTTGAAGGGAAACACCTTAATCATGAAGAATACAATTTTTATTTTTGAACATTTGAAAACAGGATAGAGGAGATAAGGTGAAATAAACAAAATTGATTACCGGTCAATCAATTTTCTATAAATTACCTTAAATCCACCACTAAAAACATCAATGTGAAAGAATTTATGAGAGAAAAACGTGGAAAAAAAATTAGAGAATTTTTTTAAAAAAGTGTTTTTGAAATCTTTACGAAAAAAGTAGAATTTGGAAAATAAAAACCTTAAGATTAAAAAATTTGAGAACATTTGAAAGCATTTTGGAATGAGTTTTCTACCTGAAGTTTTTGAAAGATTAAAAATTTGAAGCAAAAAATCTAGGATGAGAAAATTAGAGTGGCTAGAAAAAGTTAAAATTTTTGGAAAATAAAACATTTGAAACTGAGATAACTATAGAAAAAGTTTTCAAAAAGAGTTTTTGAAAGATGTTTGAAAAAGACAAGAAAGTGAAAAATAGAAAAAAAAGAAGAAAGAAAACTTGAGAGGAAAATAAAAAAAAATTAAGACAAAAAAAACTTTTTGGCATACTCATCAAGAAAGAGATTCAAAACTTCAAAAAGAAGAACATTTGAAAATAGAAAAACTTGAAAAAAAAAATCTGAAAAAGACTGTTTTAAAGATTTTAGAAAAAATACCTAAAGTGAAAAAATAGAAATCTTAAAATGGGGGATGTTGAGATGAAAATTTTAAAAAACAAAATTGAAGAAAAAAAGCCTTTTGACATAAAAGATGTTGGAAAGAGATACAAAATATTTGAAAAAATAAAACATTTAAAGTAACAAAATAAATACAAAGTTTTTGGAAAAGTGTTTTTGAAAGATTTTAGCAAAAAACTAGAAAGTTAAAGAGGAAAAAATTTGAGAGAAAAACTTTTTGAGATGAAAAAAGTTCGAAAGATATAAATATTTTGGAAAACCCATTTGAAAGTTCGAAAAACTAGAGAACAAGTTTTTGAAAAAAGTTTTAGAAAGATCTATAAAGTGAAAATTAGAAATATTAAGATAAAATATTTTGAGAGGGAAATAATATTTCTTAAAATAAAATCAATAAAACCTTTTGAGTAGAAAAGTAGAAAGTGAACAAAATAGAATGTTAGAATGAAATTTGGAATGAGCTTTGAATTATGAAAAGAAAAACTAGAGAAATTTGAAAAGTGAGAAAAAAACTAGAGAAAAAGTTTTTGAAAAGGAGATTTTGAAAGATTTTATGAAAAATCTAAAAAGTGAAAAATAGAAATTTGGAAGGATAAAATTTAAGAGCGAAATAAATTTTTTTAAGGTAAAAACCCTTTGAGTTGAAAGAAGTTGGAGAGAGATAAAAATTTTGAAAAGAAAAGACATTTGAAAATAAGAAAAACTTTTTGAAAGATTTTTTGAAAAAACTAAAAAGTGAAAAATATAAAATTTAATATGAAAATTTTGAGAGCAAAATAAAAATTCCTAAAACAAAAAAAAAATGGAAAAAAAAATTGGAAGGAGTTTTTGAAAGACCTTAAGAAAAAACCAGGAAGAGAAAAATAAAAATTTTAAAATTAGAGAGGAAAATAAACCGAGAAAAATATTGAAGCTAGAAAGGTATCCAAATGTTGAAGAGAAAAATATTTGAAAATAAGAAAAATGAAAAACTTGAGAAAGATATTATAAGAAGAGTTTTTGAAAGATTTTGTGAAAAAACTAAAAGTGAAGAAAAAAATAGAGTAAGAATAAAATATTTGAAAAGGTAAAAAAAAATCAAAAAGAGATAAATTTTGAAGAGAAAATACTTTGAAGGTGAGAAAAAACTAGAGAAAAAGTTTTTAAAAAAGTGTTTTTAAAAAATTTTAGAAAAACTAGAGAGTGAGAAATATAAATGTAAAGATGAAAAAATTTGAGAAGAAAATAAAAATTTTGAAGATAAAAATATTTTGAGATAAAAGAAGTGGGAAGAAAAATGAATCTTTCAAAAAACAAAACATTTAAAAGTGAGAGAAAATTAAATACAAAGTTTTTGGAAAAGTGATTTTGAAAGATTTTTAGTAAAAAAACTAGAAAGTTTGAGGGAAAAATTTGAGAGGGAAAAAACTTTTAAAGAGAAACTTTTTGAGATGAAAAAAGTTCGAAAGATATAAAGATTTTGGAAAAAGCATTTGAAAGTTTGAAAAACTAGAGAACAAGTTTTTGAAAAAGGTTTTAGGAAGATCTACAAAGTGAAAATGTAAATATTAATATAAAATATTTTGAGAGGGAAATAATATTTCTTAAAATAAAATCAATAAAACCTTTTGAGTAGAAAAGTAGAAAGTGAACAAAATAGAATGTTATAGAGCTTCAAATTTCGAAAAGAAAAACTAATTTGAAAAGTGAGAAAAAAAAACTAGAGGAAAAGTTTTTGAAAAGGAGATTTTGAAAGATTTTATGAAAAATCTAAAAAGTGAAAAACAGAAAATTGAAAGGATAAAATTTAAGAGCGAAATGATTTTTTTAAGGTAAAAACCTTTTGAGTTGAAAGAAGTTGGAGAGATAAAAATTTTGAAAAGTGAAAATGAGAAAAACTTTTTGAAAAAGCGTTTTGAAAGATTTTAGGAAAAAACTAAAAAGTGAAAAATATAAAATTTAATATGAAAAATTTGAGAGCAAAATAAAAATTCTTACAACAAAAAAAAAAAGAAAAAAATTGGAAGGAATTTTTTAAAGATTTTAAGAAAAAACCAGGAAGAGAAAATTAAAATTTTAAAGATAAAAAATTTAGAGAGGAAAATAAACCTTTTGAAAGAAAAATATTCAAAGAAAGAAGTTAGAAAGGTATCCAAATGTTGAAGAGAAAAACATTTGAAAATAAGAAAAACGAAAACTTGAGAAAGATATTATAAGAAGAGTTTTTGAAAGATTTTGTGAAAAAACTAAAAGTGAAGGAAAAAAATTGAAAGTGGAAAAAAAGTTTTGGAAAATTTTAGGAAAATAACTAGAGAGTGAAAAATAGAAATTTTAAAATAAATTTTTTTGAAAGGAATATAAAAATTTTGAAGATAAAAACCTTTTTAAATAAAAGTTGGAAAGAGATACAAATTTTGAAAAAAAATTGAAAGTCAAAAAACTAGAGAAAAGTTTTTGAAAAATAGTTTTTTGAAAGATTTTAGAAAAAAACTAGGAAAGTGAAAAATAGAAATTTAAAGATGAAAAAATTTGAGAGGGAAATAAAAATTTTGAAGAAAAATATTTTGAGATAAAAGAAGTTGGAAAGAGAAACAAATTTGAAAAGAAACACATTTGGAAGTGAGAAAAACTTGAGAAAGAGTTTTTGAAAGATTTTAGGAAAAAACTAGAGAGTGGAAAATAGAAATCTTAAAATGAAAAAAAAAATAGAAGGAAATAAAATTTTGAAGATAAAAAACCTTTTCAAATAAAAGTTATAAATAGATACAAATTTTGAAAATTTTTTGTCTGAATAATGTTTCCAAAGGTTTTTGAAAAAGAGGTTTGGAAAAATTTTAGGAAAAAATAGAAATTTTAAGATGAAAAAAATGTGAGAGGAAAATAAAAGTTTTTTTTTTAAAGATAAAAGCCTTTTTTAGATTTATAAAAGCCTTTTTTTTCATTGATCTCTCTTTGTCTTTCATCTAACCATTGTTTAATGGTTGTCGTTTGTCTTCTTCACATCATTGTCCATCTTGTTTTTTTAAACTTTAAAGTTTTTTACTCTTTTATTTAAAGACACTTAGGTTGGGTTGGGTTGCCCTCCCTAATTGGGTTGCTTGAGGAACTAACCAACTCAAAATTTTGTGTTAGGTAAAAAAAAATACCTATAACTCCTACCCAAGTCAACCCGTGCACACCATTTCTCTCAAAGTTTGAAATTCATTATAATTCGTTATTTCAATTTAATCATTTTCTATCACAACAAAAACATGATATTCAAGAACATAAAAAAGGAAAAATAAAGATATAATAAAACATCTATAAAGATTAAAAACAAAGAACAACAAATTTAATCAAAATATTGATAATTGTATAAAAGTTATAGTGCAAGGAACCTAACCTTATTAGGATGACCATGATGTAATCAAAATTGGATGCCCTAACCCAATTATATCTCCATCTTTGTGTCCTCTCCTCCATTTCCATCTGAAATTTTCACAACATGGTTACTAATCAAAATCTTCTCCATTAGCAAAGGGAATTTGAGCAATAATGTCAAACCAATGAGATAATCTTATCAAATCATTTATATTGGAAGCTTAATTATGAGAATACATAAAAAGAAAATAATTTATTCATATCGGTTATGCCTAACTTTTTCTCTTGAGATTGTTTGTTCCACCTTTAAAAGAAAAATGTAAGGTAGAGAAAATGTCAAAATTTTGAGCTTGTAAACTTGTTACAAAATAAAACAGAATTTGCAAGGGATTCACACACTGTAAATACAAAATACCGAAAACTAAATGTTGTTCAGATTGGAAAAATAAAGGAAGTTTTGAGTGTGTGGCAAAACTTGTTTTATACATAAAGGAGTGAATGAATATGGCTTGGATGCTAAAGTAGTGAATGAGTTGAAATAAAGAAAGCCAGTTTTTTTTGGTTTAATAAACATTGAACATAGATCGTTGGTTTCCTTTTGATGATAAATGCATGGACTATACTAAGACTGATTAATTAGAGTAGAACTGCAATAATAAATCTTGATGAAAAACTTTTAAAAAGGCATTTAGAATTATTAAAGAGTTTTCTCACCTTCCTTTGGACCCTTGACAGAAGCAGAAAAGCATCGATACTATAAGAAAGAACTGTCGCAGAACTTAAAAGAAACATTGATAAAGAAGCAGAACTCTCCCGCAGTATTTCACCAGAAAAACTAGTAGCAAAGAAGTTCCTGCACAAGAAATATAGGCATACATGGAAATAAAATGAAAATTTGATTGAATGATTTTCAATCCTCATAGGTAAAAAATGCAGCTGATAAGTGATAACGTTGTCTTATTTAAATTTTCTTTTACATCATTTGTTTAAAACAAAAACTTGTGCATCATGACATGCTTTAGAAGCCAAAAATTTAAGTAGATTTTATAGCTCAGGAGTTTTAAAAGCCTAAGTTTATGTTGTTGAAGTCATAAATAAACAAATTCGGTACTTAAAACAAACAAATCCCCATCTCAAATATGAGTTCAACTTTAAAATTTCAAGCTATATAAACCTAAATCGGATCGCCTTCCACAAATAAAATTGTTGCATTTGCGAATCGTTAACGGCTCTTGATCATATTAAAATTTTCAAGGGGGCAGAGTTGGCTAGGATGAGAAATCTTCAAAAACTGGCTTCGGAAGAGAAAAAATTCCAATTTGATTAAGAACAGTACATTAAAGCAGTATGAAAATCACATTAAGTTCATCAATTCCTGAATCCTTGGAAAATTCTTACGGGGTGCTCAAATCAGACACTTGAAACTAAATAAAGCAATTGCAGCACAGTAAGAACACCTATAAATATCCAACTTCATTAATCAACATCCGTCTCTTCAGAAGTTTATTATTCCATTCCCTCAGAAGTTTTGAGATTTACAGAAAGGTATTCCACGCCCAACCCACCCTTTAAGGCTCTAGTTAATTTCATCGATTCAATACTTTCAGAGGATCTTAACATTTTTTTCCTATTGACATCAGAACGATAAAGAGTCTTGTGAAAACAATGATTTACCTCTGTGGATTGGGTTATATGTCATTGGCCCCTAATCTAAATGTTCGCCGGAAACTTCACTATGAACCAGACCGTCCTGCATGATATTAACAAAGAAAAACAGATAATTAAGCATTGATCTTCCATATAGAAGAATTTGACTTGAATCGTTAAGTCAGACAAGGAAATATTTGATGTACCGTGGTCAAATTGATGATCGCTATCATTCTGCCATGTACTCAAATCAGTCTTATAAGTTTGTGTATTAGACTTTTCTTTGGCCCAAGCAACTGCTTCCTTTGTCCCCTCTCTGTTATCAAGACCAATTGAAGAATCCCTGATAATCAATCGCCTAACCGTTAGAGCAATGAACCATCGCGAACGTAGAAAGGGAAAACCCCTAATCCTCCGTTTCCGATGAAAAATACAAAAAAAACAAGCAAAACAGGGCAATCTACTGATTAACCCAAAAGTTCTTCAATGAACTGCATGCTAAAATAAACACACAAAGCGAGAAGAGACGAATGTGTTGATTAAATCATATAAGAACCCAAAAACCCTAAAATCAAAATAGGCGGCAGAACCCTTAATATTCCGATCACACAAAAGAACAGAACAGTCGGAGAATTAAAAAAACGAAGAGGCTGAAACGGAGTTGCATTACCTTTACTTTTTCATCAACGAGATGAAATAGAGAAGCTTCTTTCGATTCTGCGCTTTCTCTTCCTCCCACATTCTAGGGTTTGTCTTTGTTGGTTTGGTGGCAACGAATACTGAAAAGGGGCAGGTCGTTCATGGAGGGTTGTGTTCCGATACTACTCTTAGAGAATGTGCTGAGAAGAAGAGAATGTGAGAGGTTTGAGAATGGATTTGAAAATGTGGTGAGTGAGGTAGAAACAATATAATGCAAATGACTGGCGATGACCGGTTGGAATTCTGCGGCCGGTGAGACAGGTGGCGGTTACAATTTCGACTGAGAAGGGAGAGAGACAGAGTGATGGCTTCGAGTTGTAACGCCTATGAAAGAATGTTTGACTTTGACCGTGGAAGAGAGCGTCGATTTTTTCTTTTAGGCTGTAACGGCTGTTAATTAATTGATTTCATTTAATTTCTTCCGTAGTTTTAGGGATTTTTTCAGTTACATTAACAATATTTTTTAACAACATAATCATTAGATCATTAACGGCTAGTGACTGACATTTAAATTTGAATTTTGTTTTTAGGTTTAATTTTCCAAAATTAAACTAAACTAGGTAAGACAAAAAAATAAAAATAAATAAAAAACTAGGTAGTTACTTAAATAGAAATTTGCTATGTGAAAAATAAATTTGTTAATATGATAATGATAGAGACAACTGATATATATATACACAAACAACTTTTAGGAGTTTTTTTGAGCGTTTGGTGAGTTATAATAACATGGGCAATAATAGTCTGTGTGTTATTATAGTCTGTAGAATAATATAATATTATTCAAAATGCAGAGTAGTATAGTCTGGAGTTATAATAATCTGTGTTTGGGATGTAGAGTATTCTTTATAATATAACACAAGTTATTATAACTTGTATCCCAAACAGATCCTTAAAGTTTAATAACTGATTTATGAGAATAAAATTGAAATTTTTGGAACCATTGACTAAATTTAAATTAAATTCAAACTATATGAACCCAATTAAAACTAAATCTAAATCATAAGGATTAAATTGATTTTTTTAAAAAAATCATATAGATTAAACTTAGTCCAAATTGATGAGAAATTTTAAGAAGGATTTGAAAAATCTAATCTACCTTGTTAACAACAAACAAGACTATTAGATCTAAACCCCAAAAAAAACACAAATCAAAATGAAATCAAAGAAACCAAAAATTTAATGTCAAAATGTAAGTAACCCTAAAAAATTGGATCTAACAACCTTGCTTAAAGAAACAAGACCTTTAGATAACTCAATCTCAAAGACTCCAAAACCAATTTTGAAAATCAACTCAAGGAAAGTAAAACCGGATTACCTTGTCGATCAAATATCTCAAGGCAAGAAAACACTTACTTGAGATCTGAATCACTCCACAAGCAAGATTGATCAAGTCAAGCTTGAATGATTCTAAGCATGCAACCTAGTCTACATATAATTGCAAAGAAATAGCTTAAAGGCTATAAAAAAGCTCAAAGCCTCTTTGATTATATTTTTAATCTTTTTTTTCTTTTTTTTTTTCCTCCAGGGTACATGGCTTTATATAGCCTCAAAATCAACCCTAGAGAACCTATGGTCAATTGAAAGGTTGTAACTTACATCCCCATCAATACCATGATCTCCACTAATCAAATTGTAACCTAAATTATTGAAAACAAGACTTTAAAACTGAAATTTATCAAAATATCCATAAATCTGAGATTGAAGTCTTGTACTAATCTTGAAAGTCTTTGTAACCTTCCATGCATAAATGAAGCTTCACTTGATTTAAATTGAAACCCTTGTTGCATAAATGAAGTTTGAGTTATCTTTAAAGATTTATTTATTGCACTTGAGTTCATTAAATGCATTTTCAGTTCGTCATAAATGAAGTTGGACAACATTTATTTCAGTTCGTCATAATATTATTCAAAATGCAGAGTAGTATAGTCTGCAGTTATAATAATCTGTGTTTGGGATGTAGAGTATTTTTTATAATATAACACAAGTTATTATAACTTGTATCCCAAACAGATCAAGTTTAATAACTAATTTATAAGAATAAAATTGAAATTTTTGGAACCATTGACTAAATTTAAATTAAATTCAAACTATATGAACCCAATCAAAACTAAATCTAAATCATAAGGATTAAATTGATTTTTTTTTAAATCATATAGATTAAACTTAGTCCAAACTATGGAAACCAAAATTGTAAATTAACGAAAATAATAATAGAACTAGATTTATAATGAAACTAAGTTTTGAGAAGTATTTTTTAAATTGATTTACTAGAACTTGGTTTTTATTAAAATTAATGTGTTTTGAAAAAAGTTTACTTCTTTTTTTATATAAAAAAAATTGATAAGTAAATGTAACAAAAATAATGGCAAAAAAAATTGCCCCAATTGCAAGCATGTCTCTTTTTTATCATATTTGCAAATATAACAAAAAAGTGACCCAAACAGAATATACAAAAAGTTTAAAATGATCATTTATTTAATCTTTTTTAATCCTGCATTTTTGTAATTTTAAGTATATCAATCGTCTATCAATGAAATGATTTATATAAATGATTATCATATCTTATTTTTACCAGTTTTATCTCATATTCTCGTAACCCTAATATCTATACTAACAAGCAATATATCAAAATTTTATTTTTCAAAATATTCTCATCACGAATTTTCTTAATTATCTCTATTTCATTCTTAAACATTATTAATATATACATCCTTCACCCAACATAAGTGTAATTCAATGGTAATTGACATGTACTCTTTTTACCATTTTCAATATGACAAATATGAAAAATTGCAGCAGTAATTATCTTCAAATGTGTAGAAAATCGCTTTAGGTCTAATATAGCAGGTTTATAATACATAGAAAAACAGATTAACTATGGAAGTTATGTTTGATTTAGTCCATACATGTTTAATTTATAAGTTAAATTATCGTGTTTAATTTAGTTCTTATTTTTCGTTCGCTAAAGTCATTTGTATCCCTTACATTTTTCGTCTCTTTTCCCTCTATCTTTCTCTTCTTAATTATTTAGGAAGAATAACATGTTAAATTTTCTTGCTACTTCAGTAAGAGAAGAATAATTTTATTTAGAATATTTCAAGTTGATTTTAGATGGAATCAACTTAAAATAGTCCTACGTCAATAAGAATGATTTAAATTAGTTCAGATACAAAAGTTTAGAGCTTAAATTTATACCATTATTAATTTGAGGTTTTAATTGATACAACCGATTTTTTATTTCCAAAATTAGAAGTTTGAAGTTAACTTTTTTTTTTTTGATAATATGTGAAGTGAGGATTTGAACCTTTCACATTTTGGTTGAGGTTATATATTTTGTGTCAGTTGAACTATGTTCAGGTTAACAAAGTTTAAAATTGATACATTAGATAAAAATCAATTTTTGCATAGCAAATGTATTTGGAACAACATTTAATGTCCGGTGAGAGTGGGATCTTTAAAAATAGTAATCATTTTTATGCACCTTCAGTTGTCAAATTGTAAATTAAATCACTGTTGAATGTTAGTGACCAATAAAACTACTTCTAAAAAAAACCAATAAAACTATATATCCAATCACTTTTGTTGGAATTTTATCGGAAATTGACTGTTCTCAAATATGTAAAAGCTACATTACAAAGATTCTCAATCATTTTAATTTATTCATTTTACATTTATCAACTCCTTCGTGTATTTTTATTTATAAAGATTTTTTTTTTAGTATAATAAGACTAGAGGGGTAAGAATTACAAATTGTGATCATTAATCATCATTAATATATTTAAGTTTCAAGATATCAGTTGAGTTATGCTCTCTTTCACATAAATATTAAAATTAAACCATACCAAAGAAGAAAGTATAAAGAACGATTTTTCAAAAAAAAAATATAAAGAATGATTACTGATTTTTTTTTAAAGATTATTGTTTGTAATTTTTTTTATGATAAAAATTCATAAAAGACATTTCATCAAGTATCTAAAAAAAGTACATAAATGATTTCTTTTTTTAAAAAATAGAAATGATTTCTTCAAAAGAAAAAAAGCAGAAATAATAAAATTGCGGGATGGGTATTATTTCCAAATATTTATTGACAACAATTTTTTTTTTATCTTTTTTATTCTTTTCCAAATTTAAAATTAAAAAAATAATATTTCGTTCCAGAAAAAGTAAAGAATTTTTTTTATACAAAGAAAAGAAAATTTGTATTCTTTAATCTATTTGCATAAGAACCATGAATTTAATTTGTATAATCTTTTACTACACCCACTTTTCCTATTTATGTTAGATTATTTATATATAAAAATCATTATTGTGGTCCATTAACATTTATTTATATTTTATGTTTTAGGCCTAGTATTAAAGTGTAACGCCCCAGAACATTAAACACCTTTTAGTTTGTGACTAGGATTAAGCTATTGGAGATTAAATTAATTGGGCAATGAAACCTTGTAATCTAATTTTAATATATATGCAAGTGGAGAATTTTTGGTGTAATTAAAGGACTTTTGAAGCATTTAAATATGAAAAAAGGCACATTTGTGGTTTAGGAGAAGAAGGAGGGCATTCTAGTAATTTAAAAGACAAGGGCTAGGGTTTTATCCTCGAGGCACACAAATCGAGGGAGTCTTCTCCCACCTCAACCTCACCTTCACGACAAGCATGTGCCTGCCACGCCATAGCCTTGCGCCACTCTACTAACGACGATGAACCACGGGACGCCGCCACCGAAGCTCGCTCGGTATGCGCCGCCTCGGTCGGGACACCATCGGTTTCGAAGTGGGAGTGCGCGAGACCGATTGAGCTTCGCGTTTCCTTCAGGCCAAGCCACGCCGGGCCGCCACCGGCTCGCCCGTACGGGCGTCGATCGAAGCCGCCATTGCGAGCCGAAGTTGAGCTCCTCGTCTTCGCCGCCGGAATAAGCGCCGACAAACAGTCAAATTGAAAGCTTCATCGCCGTCGAACAACCATAGCGGTGTTCAAGCACCTCCGCCGCCCGGTTGAAGTTTGGTTCACCTTTCGGAGTTTTTTCGGCCGGTTCTCTCTAAACGGACATCGGTTTCGAATAGATCGGGCCACGAGCTTTCAAGCGGCATACTCCACGCTCGAGACGCGCCGCCCACACACGCGCGCCACCACGCGCCGCCGCAGCCCCACGCGCCGCCGCGCGCCGCCGGCCACCGCCACGCGCCGCCACCAGGACTTTGTTCGATTCCATCTGCTTTGCCTCCCCGAGTCCGTTTCAAGCCTCGGTTAGTGGTAACCCGACCTAGTTATTGCCGAATTGAAATATAAGTTTAATTATGCGTCTTAACTAAGGAACTAATGAAATTGATTTAGGAGGCTCGAGTTTTGAACACGATCGAATGGATTAAGTCGAGATCTAAACATAGGATATCTCTGAGCTAAGGCTATGGTAAGGGACCTTGTGCTTAGAATCTTTTAAATGGGATTAAAGAAAACGAACTCCAATATTTTATGTGAAATTAGTACGATATTTTACTTAAAAGGATTTAATGATTTTTATACGAGAATATCCTTGAGATTTTATGTGAAAATACTTTGATATTCTATGAGAAGATATCTCAATATTTTATGCGAGAATAATCTAGTATTTCATGCGAGAATGTCTTTGTATTTTATGTAAGGACATTCCAGTATTTCATGTGAGGATAGTACAATTATTATCTATGAGAATATTGCATGATTTTGTACGCGAGTATTACGCCTATCGATGTGAAAAGTCATGATTTGCATATTAATGATAATGGTTGTGGCATGTACACTATAGTTATGATGAATGATGGGACCTCATGCATGTTATGTATGTCATGAAATGAATTGATGAAAAGTGTGGACATTGGTCTCCCGAGTGCATTATGTGCATGGTCAAACATGCAATAGAGACCCTATGGGTCAAATTACGAGTGTCCATGAGGGACTGAAATTATTACGAGTGTGCATGAGGACTCAAACCATACAGTGTCCGTGAGGACTCAAAAATGAAATGACTCAGGATGACCACTCGCCACACAAATAAAAAAAGGAAGTCATGGATTAAAGACTGACAATATGAGAAAGTTTTAGGTCCCATGATATGTACATTTCGAACAAGTTTAAAAGTCATGATTGTATGTGTATGCATATCCCAAATCTCTGTGAGCGAGGTCACTTACTGGGGTATTGTTTTACAATACTCACCCTTTCTTTTAAAAATGTTTTTCGTGTAAGGCTAAGGGCGTGCGGTGAGAGTGACGGAGGCGCGTTGCTAGAACCATGGGAATAGACATGTTTTCCGCACATTTCTTTTATAACCGATGTTGTCTCTTTACGTTTTGAAGTTTAAAATTTCTTATGTCAGATTATAAATAGGCCATGTTTAAACTGCTCCTTTTATCTGTTTTGAACGTTTTCTTGGGATCCCTAAAGACAAATTATTTTCATCGGAGATTTAAAGATCGTTTTATCTCTTTTGGCCTATAAATGAATGCATGTGTAGTAATGTCCCTAAGAGTTTAGTCATAAAAAAAATAGGGCGTTACGGTTGGTATCGAGCCCTAGGTTTAAGGGTTACGTAGACTTGCTTACAGAGTAAGCCTGCAGTAGTTCCCATGGTTGAACAACGCGTTCCAGTCACCGCCAGGTATGCCTTTGAACTAAAAGTTTTATTTTTTTTTTATGAAAAGAAAATTTAGTATTCTTTGTGAAGATATTTTTGTATAAAAATCGAGTTTGATGAATTTCCAAACTAAGAAAGAATGAGAATGTATGAGCTAAACTATATGTCTATGAAAAGGAAATGCATAAATGAAATGCTTATATGTGAATCTATATGCGTATATGTCATAGAGTTGACGTGTGCTTACTTAAAAAAAAAGAGAATACATGTGATCCCTGCTTTTGATTTGATAGAAAGGAAAATGTTTTATTAAAGAATGCTCACGCTAAAAAAAGAAGTTTTCTAGCCATAAAACACACATTGTGGGTTGTTAAAAGGTCCGCTTTGACAAAGGGAGTGAAGAGTAAGACTTAAGAGACTAGAGCGTTAAGGGTTGCTAAGCAACTAGATTACTTAAGTATGGCTTTCAAAAATAAAAGTTAAGACTACTCATGAGAAGTACAAAGTAGAATGTGTTCTGGTAAGAGGTTAGTAGTCTCATTCATACATCTTTGGATCGATTGGATAGAAAGGTATGAGATTTAGTAAACGTACCACTTTGGAGTGTTCGACTTTTGTTGGTTCTGAATAAAGTCCTTCATCTTCAAGTGATTGCATCACTATAGTATTTAAGGAGTTGAAAAGTAAAGAGAGCAAGCGGTGTTTTGAAAATGGGCTCGAGTTGTAAAGGGAAAAATAGTCATATTGTTGAGATGAAAATTAATTCTTTCAAAATATTTGAAACACTTCGCTTTTATTTAGACCATTACTCCGAGAGGAAAGCCACGAGGATATACACAATTAATGTGTCACTACAGATAGGCATGATCACGAAGTTTCAAAAGCGATTCCATAAACTAAATAGACTTAATAAAGACAAGTATAAAGAAGAAAAGTAAGGAGTTGGAGTTTTAGTTTGAGAACACAGGAAAAATTGATTGTCGGGACTCCAGAAACTTGTGCGCGAATTGACTTTCATATGGTCACTTGTGTATTCAAGCTTGTGGAATGTGTATAAGAACCTTGCCACTAATTTCTACCATTGGGCTAAATGTATGCATACAACTTGAAAGAGATAACAGTGATGTTACCCTTGAACCCTTATGTAGTAAAGTTCCCTTTTCCCCAATCGGAGGTTAAGGAGAGAGATTCATTAATAGAGGGGAGTGCTTTGAGTCTCTTCTTCGCTATATAGCGATCAAGTGAGGAACTTCTTTCAATTAGTAAAGTGTATAGTGGTAGTGGTCGAGCGACCATTAGAAACATGAAACTATAAGGTTCCTTTAGTAAAGGCTAGGTTGATGGTTCCTTAAGAGAAGTTTTAGTGAATTGACTTTATAACCAAACGAGTACAAATAGTTGAGAAAGTTCTTAATCTTACTAAAAGAAGAAGGCCAAGTTTGAGGATAGTAAGCACGAGGAACAATGCGTTAGTGTTAGATAAAAAAGGTTCTATCTTTTAAAGTTACCCCTAACACAAGAGACAGACTTAATTATGGAATTAAAAGTAGAACGTAACAGTAATTTCTAATTATGAGTGATTTCGAGTTTGATTGAATGGAGAGAAATGATTTTTCATGTAGTTCGATCCATTTGAATTATGTATTTTTCATTTCTATCTTATTTTGACATTAGCTACTGCTGTATTACTCAATCTAGCAATGAATAAAATTTGAATTCCATTTAGGTTAGGTACATCACACTTCTTTGCACCAAAGTTCTTTTTATGCATTGAAAATTTAGTTGTTTTTCATTTTCCTTAGCTTGCTTTTTCATTCCAGCATTTTAATTCAAATTAGGTTCCAAGTTGTATACAAAACCATCTTTGAGAAAAAAAAAGTGTTTTGAAAGTTAGTTGAGTTTTATCATTAATTTTCGTTCCAATGATTTTTCCTTCAAATTATTTTCATTGTGTTATTTCAATTTTCTCATGAGGAGCTAAATTTTCTTATGGATTCAAGTTTGTGAACGCCTTAGAGGAAAGATGTAAAGCTCGATAGCAAAAACAACCTAGTTAACGCTTGAACCAAGTTTGCTTTTGGTGAGTGAAATGTTGGGTAAACTCTAGTCGACCAACTAGTATTGCTTGTCAAGCTTAAGTTTAATACCTAAAGGGTTAAGTAAAGCGGATGTCACAAAAGCAATGAAAGAAAAGGATTAGACATAAGTCCTTAAACATTGATCTTAGACATAGGGCGAGACTCCAAAACCACAAATTACCTAAGTTAGATTAGCCATAGACCTATAGGTTTAATCACTCAACCTCCTAAAGATACTTCATAGAAGGTCAAATGAGAATAGAATTTTGTTTACTTCGTTTCTTGTGTTAGTTAGAATTGCAATTGCATTCCAGTTGCATTTCTTTCCAAAGATTATGAGCATTCTTGAATCTCTTACTTTCCCACTGCCTTTAATTTTTATTCTAGTTAAAATCAACCAATAATCATTTTTGTGTCTTTGGTTACCTTTAATTACATTTGTTAACAATTTATGTTTTTGCAATTCTTGTTGGAATCCGTTCCCTTAGGTAAGATACTCCAGAATACTCCAGTTTCTTATTACTTCGATCACGTGCACTTGTGCGTAACCGATCAAGGAGCTAGGGGAGAATTTTGGAGAACCAAGCAGGAGACTCAAGGCTCGGGACCGTGAATACTACGTGTCAGAGACGAACATCAACAAGTGACCTAAGTTTTCTTCTACTTCCTCGATCTTTTTCTTGATTTTAGGAGTTGTTGGTTGTTTGTTTAGCATTGTAAATCTATGTTGAAGACATGTTTCATGGTTGTACATATTTGTGAATCTTGTATATTTGTAATTAATTGAATATAAACTGCTTTTATGCATCTCGTGTTGAATGTCTTAACCTTAGGCCTAGATTTTGTTCCTTTAACTAAATTCAACTTGAGAAAGTAAATTTAATTAGAGAACTTTAGGTGCATAACTAGGTTTAATTTATTGCATGAGAATGAATAAATTAGTCCTAGAATCTTAAGCGAATAACATGTTCTACAATAAGAATAGATTGAAAAGTTGATTTATTGCTATGCATGAGTTCAATTGAGCTTGAGAGTTAATTGATATTTTAGTAATTTATGGTTAAGTTGTTAGTATTTAATTAATTCATAAATGAATACAAATTGTATTAATGTACACGACCATGATATTTCTCAAAATCGAACTTCACCTTGTAAATAGTAGTTTAGGACTTTATTTATTCTTTTCTCTGAGTTGGGTTCTCTAAATAAAATTGGGTATAAGTAATTGTGGTACTTAATTAATCTAAGAAAACTAATCCTTAAGATTGACCCTAACCACTTATACTGCAAATTTAAGAGGTCAGGTTAAATAATAAATATTATTTGATGGAGTCTTCGACAAGCCTCTCATCAGCAACATGTCCTAGACAAGCATCAACGTGACATTCAATCCTTAAGTATTGGTCTTGAAGAGTCTGTAGTTTTCAAAGAGTGTTCAGAAAGTTTGTAAAACTATTAAAAACTTCTTTAAAAGTTTTAGAAGTTAATAGGGTTTAGGGTTTAGGGGTTTCGGGTTTGGGGGTTTTGGGTTTTGGGTTTTGGGTTTTGGGTTTCGGGTTTAGGGGTTTATGGTTCACGGTTGAGGGTTGAGGGTTGAGGGTTTGGGAGTTTGGGGGTTTGGGGGTTAGGGTTTGGGGTTTTAGGGGTTTAAGGTTTAGGGTTTAGGATTTAGGGTTAAAGTTATAAATCGTAAAATATCTGAAAACTTTCGGAGAGCACTAAAACCACCGAAAAATGATTATTAAAATTTCTTCTCACTTCATTTATACATAATGTTTTGAAGGGTCTTCACTTTTTCCATTGAAAGAATAAATAGAAAATGAATTTTAAACATAAACATAGTAACTAATAGGAGGTAAATATAATTATTCGAAAATTCCTATGAATTTTTTTTTATTAAAAAAATGAACTAATCTCCATAGAACATCTACAATTTTTTTATCACGCAATAATTAACGTCTCAAGACTTAGTTGTAATGTGCTTAAAATGATTTTTTTAGAGTTTAGCGCATAGAGAATTGGGTTCGAGGCTCAAAGTGAAGGCTTCTGATATTGAAGCATTAGGCTAATTTTTTTTTTCAAATTAGGTGTCAATTACTATTTTTATACAATTTTATAAAGAATACTATTGTTTTTTAGGAGCTCAAAATTTAAAAAAAAAATACTAAAAGATTATTTCATCTCTAAAAACATGGCTGAAGTTTTCTACCGAAAAATATTCGGGAACTTCCAAAGAGCACTAAAACCACCGAAAATGATTATTAAAATTTAATCTCACTTCATTTATACATTTTATTCTGAAGGTTCTTCACTTTTTCCATTGAAAGAATAAATTAAAAACTAATTTAAAGAGGTTGTTTAATCTCTAGAAATAGGGTTGAAGTTATCAATCGTAAAATATCTGGGAACTTCCGGAGAGCACTAAAACCACCGAAAACGATTATTAAACTTTCTTCACACTTCATTTGTACATAATGTTCTGAAGGGTCTTCACTTTTTCCATTGAAAGAATAAATAGAAAATGAATTTTAAACATAAACACAATAACAAATAGGAGGTATATATATTTGTTGGAAAATTCCTATGAATTTTTTTTATTCAAAAAATGAACTAATCTCCATAAAACATCTACAATCCACACTTTTTATCACACAATAACTAATGTCTCAAGAGGACTAAACCACACCCGACCCTTCGGACGTGTGACTATTTTTTGAGCTCGATGGCTCACCAGACCTTTTTGAACCCCAAATGTCAGTGTCATTCCAAAACCTTGGGCACCTGCCCAGCCAGAGTCTACTCGTGACTCACAATCTCAAAAAACACACCTCGAGATGGAACCCAAACATGGTACCACCTTTCAACCACATCAGTCTCAGACTCACGATGGTCGCTCTCAGTTTGTTACGATCAAAGGCTTTAAGTTTCACCCTTAACTTGAAACCTTAAACCCCTATTCCCATGACAATTACTTTCTTAGTCCATTCTTAGTTCATACAACCTTAGTACAAACTCAATATCAACTGTATGCATCATAATACCATTTCAGCGCATTAAATCAAAATTCACGAATTACCATAATCAAACAAAAAAAAACGATAACTTTAGGGTTTAATCCAACTGACTACTTACCTGAATAACGAAGGTTCGGAAATTCGATCCCGAGTTCCACGCGCTTCCTTAACAAGTTTCGAGCCCCTTATCGACAACAAAGAACCTTAAAATCTAGTTCCAAACACTTAAATCGAACTAACTTGACTTAAATAACCAAACTAACTCATGGATGCTTAAAACAAGATCGAGAAACGAAAACACTCGTACCTCCTATCGGCGTGGCGGCGGCGATAGTTTCAAAATGAGCGGCGCGACATGGTGGCGACTTACGGCGAGTGGCGACGAGTGAAGCACATATCCGAGATGCTCGTGATCCGATCTATTCAAAGCCAACCTCCAACATGAGAACCGACCTAAAAACTAGTGAACCAAGCGAACGAAACTTTGATTGGTTTAGAGAGAACCTTACCGGCGATGAGGCTACGACCGATGTCGGCTACTCTCGGCGACAATGATAAGGGTAAGACAGAACGAGGCGACTAGTCGATGACGTCACGAAGAGGAGATGGAAACCGGCGGCTGGAGTCAGAGGAAACGAAAGAAAAAAGAGGTGGCAGTTGGGTTGAAGAACCGAAGAAAAGACGAGGGAGACGCGCGACGGTCGGAGTCGCTGAACGTTGGCTTCGTTGAAGGCAGACTGAAGGACGACAACTGGAAACGGGGACGAGAGTCGAAGGTTCGCCGACGGTGAAGGAGAGAGATGCTGAAAGGTTGCGGTAAGAGGAAGAAGAAGAAGAGTTGGGAGGGAGAGGTCGCGCGCCGAGGGTTTTCGAATTCCCTTTTTTTTTTACCAAATAAAATATTTTCCTTAATTGAAAATTTCTTTATTTAATTCACTATCTTATTTCCAAAAATCACAAAACAAGCCTAGAATTAAAACCCAAAAAGAATACATAGAAAATGAATTTTAAACATAAACACAATAACTAATAGGAGGTAAATATATATTTGTTCGAAAATTCCTATGATTTTTTTTTTATTCAAAAAATCAACTAATCTCCATAAAACATCTACAATCCACACTTTCTTATCACTTAATAGCTAACGTCTCAAGACTTAGTTGTAATGTGCTTAAAATGAACTTTAGAGGGTTTTAGCGCATAGAGAATTGGGTTCGAGGCTCAAAGTGAAGGCTTCTGATATTGAAGCTTAGAGATTTTTTTTTTAATCAAATTAGGTGTCAATTACTAACTTTATACAATTTTATGAAGAATACTATTGTTTTCTAGGAGCTCAAAATTTTAATAAAAATATTAAAAGGTTATTTCATCTCTAAACACACAGGGTTGAAGTTTTCTACCGAAAAATATTCGGAAACTTTTGGAGAGTAGTAAAACCACCGAAAATAATTATTAAAATTTTATCTCACTTCATTTATACATTTTATTCGGAAGGTTCTTCACATTTTCCATTAAAAGAATAAATAGAAAACTAATTTAAAGAGGTTGTTTAATCTCTAAAAATAGGGTTGAAGTTATCAATCGTACAATATCTAGGAAATTCTGGAGAGCACTCAAACCACCAAAAACGATTATTAAAATTTCTTCTCACTTCATTTGTACATAATGTTCTGAAGGGTTTTCACTTTTTCCATTGAAAGAATAAATAGAAAATTAATTTTAAACATAAATACAATAACTAATAGGAGGTAAATATATTTGTTCGAAAATTCCTATGAAAACTTTTTTTATTCAAAAAATGAACTAATCTCCATAAAACATCTACAATCCACACTTTTTTATCACGCAATAACTAACGTCTCAAGACTTAGTTGTAATGTGCTTAAAATGAATGAACTTTTTAGGGTTTTAGCGCATAGAGAATTGGGTTCAAGGCTCAAAGTGAAGGTTTCTGATATTGAAGCTTAGAGTTTATATATATATATATATATATATATATCAAATTAGGTGTCAATTACTAACTTTATACAATTTTATGAAGAATACTATTGTTTTCTAGGAGCTCAAAATTTTAATAAAAATATTAAAAAGTTATTTCATCTCTAAAAACACGGTTGAAGTTTTCTACGAAAAAATATTCGGGAACTTTTGGAGAGTAGTAAAACCACAGTAAATAATTATTAAAATTTTATCTCACTTCATTTATACATTTTATTATGAAGGTTCTTCACATTTTCCATTAAAAGAATAACTAGAAAACTAATTTAAAGAGGTTGTTTAATCTCTAAAATAGAGTTGAAGTTATCAATCGTTCAATATCCGGGAACTTCTGGAGAGCACTACAACCACTGAAAACGATTATTAAAATTTATTCTCCCTTCATTTGTACATAATGTTCTGAAAGGTCTTCACTTTTTCCATTGAAAGAATAAATAGAAAATGAATTTTAAACATAAACACAGTAACTAATAGGAGATAAATATATTTGTTCGAAAATTCCTATAACTTTTTTTTTTATTAAAAAAATGAACTAATCTCCATAAAACATTTACAATCCACACTTTTTACCACGCAATAACTAACGTCTCAAGACTTAGTTGTAATGTGCTTAAAATGAATTTTTAGGGCTTTAGAGCATAGAGAATTGAGTTCGAGGCTCAATGTGAAGGTTTCTGATATTGAAGCTTTGGGTTAATTTTGTTTTTTATCAAATTAGGTGTCAATTACTAACTTTATACAATTTTATGAAAAATACTATTGTTTTCTAGGAGCTCAATATTTTAGAAAAAATAGTAAGAGGTTATTTCATCTCTAAAAACAGGGTTGACGTTTTCTACTGAAAAAGATTCGGGAACTTCCAGAGAGCACTAAAACCACCGAAAATAATTATTAAAATTTAATCTCACTTCATTTATACATTTTATTCTTAAGGTTCTTCACTTTTTCCATTAAAAGAATAAATAGAAAACTAATTTAAAGATGTTATTTAATCTCTAAAAATAGAGTTGAAGTTATCAATCGTAAAATATCCGGGAACTTTCGGAGAGCAGTAAACCACCGAAAACGATTATTAAAATTTCTTATCACTTCATTTGTACATAACGTTCTGGAGGGTTTTCACCTTTTCCATTGAAAGAATAAATCGAAAAAGAATTTTAAACATAAACACAGTAACTAATAGGAAGGTAAATATATTTGTTCGAAAATTCCTATGAATTTTTTTTTATTCATAAAATGAACTAATCTCCATAAAACATCTACAATCCACATTTTTTTGATCACGCAATAACTAACATCTCAAGACTTAGTTGTAATGTGCTTAAAATTAACTTTTTAGAGTTTTAGCGCATTGAGAATTGAGTTCGAGGCTCAAAGTAAAGGTCTATGATATTGAAGCTTTAAACAATTTTTTTTTTATCAAATTAGGTGTCAATTACTAACTTTATACAATTTTATGAAGAATACTATCAAATTAGGTGTTTCACAAACACTCTTCGACGGAACTGTGTTCAAAATGTATACTGCAGTCTCCACTGCGTAACCCCAAAAAGAATAAGGGAGACGAGCATAGCTCATCATCGAACGAACCATGTCCAACAGGGTTCTGTTTCTCCTCTCCGATACACCATTCTCTAGGGCATACCGGGTGCTGAGAGTTGGGACGTAATTTCATGTTCTATCATATAGTCCTGGAATTTAGTGTCCATGTACTCTCTATCTCGATCCGATCGAAATGTTTTAATCGTTTTACCTAACAGGTTCTCAACCTCAGTCTTGAACTCCTTGAACTGTTCAAGAGTTTCAGACTTCCTATGCATTAGGTAAACGTACCCATACCTCGAATAATCATCTATGAAGGATACAAAGTATTTGTAACCTCCTCGTGCTTTAACATTCATCAGACCACAGAGGTAAGAATGTATAAGTTCGAGAGGCTCTTTGACTCTATATCATTTTCCACTAAAAGAACGTTTGGTCATTTTGCCTTCAAGGCATGACTCACAAATCGGTTCAAGTGAAGCAGAACACAACAAATTTCCATTTCGGAAAATAAACGCTTTATTACCAGAGAAAGAAACGGAAATACAGTGTTCTAACTGTTGGGGGTTATGCCCTAAAACTCGTAGTTTGTAATTTTTTTCTAATTATTGTAATAAAGAGTTAATGTTCGTTATTTACGATATTGCCATTTATTTTAACCCTAAATCCAATAAACTAAACATCCAAAGCTGTAAAATGTCTCTTGAACTGAATGTAGACATATAAAGGATCTCGGTTCGAGATACAACCTAAAGGGTGTATAGTAAGGGGATAAGGTTTGGGTACCTTACCCTGGTAACACTATGGATGTGACCCACTTTGTATATGATACAACCTTTGCCACGAACGACATGGACTTATAGACTCGATTTACATTAAAAAATGCCCAAAACAACGGGCCCTTACATTGATCTCATCAACAAAATAATGTAAATCTAACTGCAAAATCGAAAACATCCAACATGCAATACCACAAAATCATCTCATGAAATTAAGGTAAACTCACCTAATTCTAAGATATGACAGAATACACAACGAAGAGCAACGATTGGCTCTGATACCAATTGTAGGGAATTGATTTCCCGCAGCGAAAGACGTCGTGAAACGTCGTTGTTTTGTTGTGCAATACATATCTTAAAATTGAACATAACTATTATATTATAGGCTAAACATGTTGTATAATTGAAGAAAACATAAAGTAAAGTATGCTTATTTGTTGAAGAACTCTTCTTCAATGCTTTCTTCTCCGGTCACGAACTCTTTCGTACCGACGATCTCAACGATCTCCTTCCTCGAACCGAACAACGGGACACCTCCAAAAGAGCTTCTCGGTTGTTCTTGGTAGGTTGAGGGAGAGTATGTGGGGCTCCCTTTGGTTTTTGGATGGAGAATTTCTAGAGAGAGTTAAGAGAAGGATGAGAGCTTTTGGAACTTGAATTCCAAAAAATGAGACAATCACTTGCAATAAGCTTCTCACCAAGCCTTTAAATAATGGTGAGTAGTGGAGTTAAAATCTCCACCAATTCACCATTTTACCACAACCTTATAGTATGCAAATCATATTTGCATATTACATACAATAAGGTATCTCATACCTTATCATACAAATCTCATTTGTATAATTGTGGAATTTTAAATTGAATCACATTCAATTTAATTTCTCTCAATTCAATTTCTCCAATTAGCACTAATTAATCAATTAGGCTATACTATAGTTCATTATGAATCTCATTCACATCAAACTATATATTATGTCAACTATATCACATATAAATGACATAAATACCCAATTAATGAATTTGAACACTTCAAATCCACACAAACTGTAAACCCTCAATTTATCCAGTTTGAGCCAACCGAGGGACCTAATGAACCTACAGATGACGAGCTCCAATGATCCGAGATTAACCTGTCAAACTTTTTGACCCGATTATTCAATATTCATTAGCTACGGTAACACTCCACCAAAGCCCGTAGTTGAACTCCCATCACTGTAGGACAAGTTGTGTCTATCGATATAACCAATGCCCATGAGTCGACCCTTCACAAGTTGTTCGTGTAGTCACAACTGGGTCAAATTATCGTTTTACCCCTGTGTCTACCTCTTGCTCCTTAAGTCCCACTGCTCCTTAAGTCCCACTGCTCCTCTAATGAACAACTACGTTGCATGGTCCAACCATAAACAACATCCCTCTTGGGGCAGTGAGAGGGTGGGTGCCCTCTGTCCAAACCCTAGAGACAACACTTATGGGAACACCCCCTCTAGTTTCCCTATCTAGGGAACGAGTGAATTCTATCTTGCGTAGTTAAGTTCCCAGCTCCCCACGTGGTCCTGTCCCTGAGAAGATAGGAATATTGGGCGAGTAACTGTGACCACCCTCACCCGTACTAGTCAAAGGACAAACCCCCGCAGACAGGAGTCCGTAACATACTCAGGATTAAGGACGAGTCACTAATGGTCATCTACGAAGTTATTAGTCATATACTGTTAACGGTGTTACATTAGTAAGTCTAATAATTCACGGTCCAGTCTTGTATAATCTCATTGCCCAGGAGGCCCTACTCGCATGTCAACCACATGAACGAGCTGGATCACCTTGTTAATTGCAAGCATATTGAAATGCTTTTTAATCAATTTCCTTATGGACATATTGAAAAAAAATAATTGCAAGCATATTGAAAAAAATAAGTACAACCTTGGAAGTTTCAAAAAAAAAAAAAAATACAACCTTGGAGAGAGAGGACAAAAGTAGTCAACTCACATGTGAAATCCTCATTAATAATGCAATATTTACACGTAAAAAGTACAGGTAATAAATGAATGGATAGACATTTCAAATTACTCTCTAACATAATTACATATAGATGCCTCACATGTATAGAATACCTGATGCTATGGGAATCGAGGACCAACGTGGTTCTAGTTGAGGTTGGCTTGGCAAAGATTCAAACTTGCTTTAGCAGCGATAGAATACCTGATGCTCACCTTCTTCAACAAACGGAGCGATCTGCTAAGCGTCAGAAACTCAAGTTTAGACTTGAAAAAGGTGGATGCGTTATGCCTGTAAAAGATTATGCTGATTTGGGTTTTTACAGATTTGGGAGAACTATGTTGAAGGGGAGGAAGTGTCCAATGGGTCCGCTGTTGAAAGCAAACAGAAAGAAGTGCTCAAGGTTTGTAACTTGGTTGTTTCTGAGGAACATTTTTCTTTTTGTTGTTGCTTCTCACCTGTTGGATTGTGTTGCTCAGGTTAAGTGCAGACAACTCGTGGAACAGGGCAATGGTGAGTGTTAGGAAGATGCCTTCTTTTAACATCCAATATGAACTTCCTTTACATTTATATTTTCTGCATAGTAGTCCTACGCAATGATAGCTATTAACCATGAGTAATATGATTACCGAACAAATTCATTTATTGATCGAGTTCAAAACATAATGTATGCTCATATATCCAAGATATTACATAATCCTACTAGTATCTTAGCTATAAAAAGTTGTTGGGTCACTTGGTTTTCTTCTTATAGAAGGGCTAAATTCTGAGTATGATAAAAAAATAAGCTTGCAAGTGTACTGCTTCGGTGATGATAGCAGCTTGCCTTAAGGGCTTTTTGTGCAAATTATTTTAATTTTGTTTTGTTTGTTGTTACTTTGATGAACAAAAACAATGTGTACTATGGAATTGGACGGAAGACTTTAGTTGCAGACTTTTGCAGCATGCTATTTTCTACCTCGTGTCCCAAGAGACTTAGGAAACAAAAACAGATGGAATTGCATGAGAATGAAATTTGGACCGGTGAGAAGAGTGTGGAGGCAAAACACAAACAACCAAACATACGAAGCATCCCATAATCAACCATGGTAACATGTAAATGAAAGGAAGGAGTTCGGTTGATCAAAAAAGCAGTAGTTAAAACACACTCTCCCCAAAATTGAATCGATATCCAAGATTGAAAAAGTGAAGTCAAGCAACATTTAGTAGGTATTGGTGTTTTCGCTCCATGACAGAGTAAGCTGAATATTGCTAATAAAATCCATGGTAATACGGGCATGATTTCGAAGAGAAATGAATACACCAGAAATAGGAACAAGAGATGTAAAGAAATCTCTGGAATAACAAATGTGCATTGAAGCATCAGTAGGTGCAAGAGAATCAGAAGGGTGAGTATTTTGATATGGATATTGCTAAACGGTAATATAAACACAGTGGAGGTGTTACAAAGGAAGTTGGCCAATTGTCTCTCTCCTTTCGCAAGTGTATTGTGTTTTGCTGAAGCAGAATCTACGAATCACCTTTTTTTTTAATGTGGTTTTGCAAGGTGTTGCTGGTTTTCTTTCTTCCCATTGTTCAAGGTAAAAGTGGGTCTTTTCAAGGGATCCAAGGGGGAATGTGGAGGCACTTCTTCTAAGGCCTATTAAGAGTAAGATTGTTATGGGTTAATGGAGTCAAGGGCGGTATTGTATGATCTGTGGTTTGAGCGGAACTAGAGGATTTTTCATGGTAAGTCCACAAGGTGGTTTGATAGGTTCGAGACCATCAAGAGTCAAGTTGCTTCTTGGTATTCTATCTCAAGAGCTTTTGGGGAATATTCTTCTCAAGATGTGTTGCTTAATTGGGAGGAGTTTTCCTGTGCTGTGTAGTGTGTATGTTTGTGTTGGGTGCTCGGGTTTTGTTTGCTTGTGTTTTGTTGGGTGCTTGGGTAGTTTTCAATGAGGTTTTTGTTGCAGTTTGAGGTTGGTTTGCTTGAAAACGTTGTAATAGTTTGTGAGTGTTGTGTGGTTTTTTTTTTTTTTTTTTTGCTATTTATTTGCTTTTCTTCACTCCTTTGGGATTTTGTTTCTGAAGAGCATTAGACTCTTTTCATTCTCTTAATGAAAGGTCATCTTGTTCTAATTTTTTTTTTTTTTTATAAAAAGAAGGCGCAACAGGAACAAAAACAGAAGGCTCAGGTTTGACAGTCGTGGCCTTCTAATTGGTGTGATAACCAGGCGGATATCCATGAAGATTATAACATCGATCAACGATGTATCCTTGAATATCACAGTGAGTACAAAATGGTTCTTTCTTCTTTGTCGAATTCAACTGTGATCTAGAATTATTTGAACCAGTGGAATCAGAGGTCAAATTCTTAACAAGAAGAGCAGCAACAAATTGAACTGAAGAAGCAACAATGGTGGACGAAGAAACCATAGGTACAAAATCATCTACACGTTGTTCAACTTCCTGTACAACCAATGTAAAAGCCCGATTGATCGTTTGTTCTGGCACCATAAGGAGTAGTTGTGTGCAGATTTGACTGAAAGACTCATTGAGACCCATGAGAAAGGCCATAACATGCTCAGGTTGGAGGTAATTGATGAGATCCTTCACGCTGCCACAAGATCATCATCCAAAAGAATAAGGAGGATAGTTTAACTAACTCATTCAAATAAGGTCTTCAATTTTGGGAAGTAGTCACAGGACTCTGATCTTGTGTCAAGATCATCATCCAAAAGATGCAAGAATACTCTCAAAAGAATTAGGAAAGAAAACCATCTATACGATATAAATCGAGAGAAATGAACTTGAATGCTTTATTAATTAGTGCAAGGGCATCTAAATGGTCACATGCAAGACATATATCACAATGTATAGACCCTCTCAGTAAATGGCAAAAGTCTAGATAGGTGACTGATAACTAGAAGCAGCTCAAGTTCTGTATATATGCAAATGGATAAATAAAAATAGATGATTATCACTTTAAACTTCTCTCATTTTGTTTAATTTTAGTCTCCGATTCGGGAATATGTGGCTAGCTATTTGCTTCCTATGTTGTATGACATTCTTAGGAATTTGTCAATGTGTCATGCGCACAAAAATTTGATTTGAATTCCTTATTGATTTATTTATTGTAAATGATGGGAAGTATAGAGCATGAATCGAATCAGATCTCCGATAATACCTTGTTTGATTATTACTAATTTCAATTTCTTAATCTATTTAGAAGTAATTTCATTATTTAATTCACACTATTTGAATTTATCTTCAGATGTTTAATTTGTCAAACATTTCTTCTCTTGATGCAATCATGATTATCTTTAGTTCATCACACACATCTTGTCATCTTATGTGCTGTGATTTTAATCTTTTAGTATCGAAATTGTGATGAGGAACTTGCACGCTTTGTGGAGCATGTTGATAAGGATAATAATGGAATCATAACTTTTGAAGAGTGGAGAGACTTTCTTTTATTTTATCCACATGAAGCTACCATCGAAAACATATATCATCACTGGGAAAGGGTATGCCTTGTAGATATTGGAGAACAGGCTGTAATTCCAGAAGGCATCAGTAAGTATGTCCATCCTTTCAGGTACTTTATTGCTGGAGGTGTAGCAGAGTCGCTCTTTCTCGCATCGCAATGCACTCCTCTAGATCGACTTAAAGTGCTTTTGCAAGTACAGACAACCCGAGCATGGATTATGCCAACTATAAAGAAGATACGGAAGGAAGATGGTCTTTTGGGTTTTTTTCGAGGTAATGGGCTAAATGTTGTGAAGGTTGCCCCTGAAAGTGCCATCAAATTTTATACTTACGAGATGTTAAAGAGTATGATTGCAAACGGTAGAGAAGAAGAAAAACGTGACATTGGAACTGCCGGGAGACTATTTGCTGGTGGGATTGCTGGTGCGGTCGCTCAAACTGCTATCTATCCGTTGGATCTCTTGAAAACTCGGCTACAGACTTTTTCTTGTGAAAGTGAAAAGGTTCCGAAGTTAGGAAAACTTACAAAAGACATCTGGGTTCACGAGGGACCTCGAGTCTTCTATAAGGGTCTTATACCTTCCCTTCTTGGCATTATCCCTTATGCTGGCATTGACCTTGCTGCCTATGAGACCAACTGGTGCGTGATTGTATTCATTTTTGTTTGTGTCAATATTTTTCAATTGTAAATACAGTTTTCTTGTTGCTCGAGTTTTTGCTTACCTGTTTCTTAGACTTGTAACCCCTTCCCCTCCCAAACATCACCAGATCCTGGACCTCTCGTACAACTGGCATGTGGAACAATCTCGGGAGCTCTTGGGGCCACGTGTGTTTATCCATTGCAAGTTATTCGAACGAGGTATAGATGCATGGGGCCGGTCTGACTTTTGTTCCCCATTTCTTTGTCTAGTGAAATCAAGTTAAATAATGTTTTTGATCCTGGTTTTCATTGAAATTGAGGTGAATCTTGACGTTGTTTTCAGAATGCAAGCCCAGAGTTCAAGTAAGGCCGCTGCTTATCAGGGAATGTCAGATGTATTTTGGCAGACTCTGAAGCACGAAGGCTATGGTGGTTTCTACAAAGGTCCTTTACCCAATTTACTTAAAGTTGTGCCGGCTGCAAGCATCACGTATTTAGTTTATGAAAGGATGAAAAAGTGGCTGGAACTTGATTAGGCGGTGCAGTGTTGTGCCGTGTCATACTTGATGGTAAGAGCATCGAGGATAAAGATAATAATCTGAGCCCCCCAACACACACACACACACAACCGAGTAGAGAGGGAGAGAGAGAAGAAATCATACTGGGCGGATGCCAGTTTGCAGCTTGAGAATTCGAGGTACATTATTTTGTGGTCGGGAGGTTTCCTCCAGAATTTTTTATACAATGCGTAATAATGGGAAGTGATTGGTGCTACGATTGCTGTAGCATGTAAGCGACTGATCGTCTAATAGCAATATATATCCTATGACCTTTACTCTTCTATGCATTGAGATTTGAACACCATGCACATCCGACCCATGTTTATTGACTTTATCATCATTAGTAACTTATATTTGGGCATCTCATTGCAAACGGTTGTAGATTGTAGTTTCTGGAATCGTGCTCGGTGGGGACTTGTCCGTCTGCAAGGGAACTAAAGGTAATAGTTGGCGATGAGCGACGAGGGTGTGGTCTAATGAAGGTAGCAAGTAAAACTTATTTACAGTGGGACTTTGTTGAGGTGTTCTGGAGGGTTCTTTTTAAGAAAATTGCTAGTTTGACAATCTACTTCTTCCCTTCATGATTTAGGGCACGTTAGAGAGTATTTTTGAAATTGTTAAAATCATCTTTGTCATAAACTTTCTGAAACATGCTTTTTAATTATTTAAATAAATTTTTATGAAATGAAAATCACATTTAAAATTGTAAAAAGCAAGCATTAAGTTGATTTTAATTTGAATGATTAAAGACATATTTTGAATTAGTTTTGTCACTGTTTCAAAATCACTTTGGATCTACCAAATCGTTTTAAATTGACGAATCGAATAAGGCTGAATTGATTGATTTAGTTTGATTTTTGTAATTGTTTTTTGTCTTTTTCGTTTAACCCTTAAAATTTTGAGATTTTCATATCAATTTACAATTTGGCTATTTAAAAAACTGAATTGAAATAATTAAGGCCTCATTTGATAAGCATTTGGTTTTTGAAAATTAGGCTCGTTTGTTCACAATTTCTTTTCATCTTTCCTATGATGATTTTCATCTTTTTTTAATGAACCATTTAAGTTTTCAGCTAAATTTAAAAAACATAAACAAGTTTTTGAAAACTATTTTTTTTTTAGTTTTCAAAACTTAGTTTAGGTTGTGTATTTATTTTTTTTGGTCATAGGCTTTATTCATTGAAATTTTGGTTAGTTTCGTAAGTCCGAGAAAAAAAAACAGAATGCTATTTGACTCTTTTTCTTTGGTTCATTGATCAAATGAACCAAATGTTGGACAAGCTAGCTGGGCAAACCTTCCATTGTTTCTTGGATGGATACAATGGTTACAACCAAATAACCATTGCCCCTCAAGATCAAGAGAAAACCATTTTACTTGCCATGACACTTTTGCTTTTAGAAGGACGTCATTTGGATTATGTAATGCCCCCGCAACCTTTCAAAGGTGCATGATGGTCATTTTCTCTAATTTTGTGGAAGACATCATGGAAGTTTTTCGTGGATGGTTTCTCAGCCTTTGTGAATTCATTTGAAAATACTTTGATAAATTTGGGAAAAGTACTAAAAAGGGGTGAAGAGACCAATCTTCTCTTGAATTGAAAAAAAAAAATGTCATTTCATGGTCAAAGAAGAAATTGTGTTAGGCCATAAAATTTCAGAGAAAGGAATTGAGGTTGACAAAGCAAAAATTAAGATAATTGAGAGGTTGGAACCTCTTGCTAATGTAAAAGTAGTGAGCAACTTCCTAGGACATGTTGGTTTTTACAGAAGGTTCATTCAGAACTTCTCAAAAATCTCAAAACCTCTGTCTTCTTTGCTGGAAGTTAATAGACCATTTGAATTCACTACTAATTTCTTGGAAGCTTTTGATAAGCTGAAAACAACTTTTGTAACTGCTCTTATTATTTCTGCTCGAAATTAGCAAGAGCCATTTGAGTTGATGTGCGATGCTAGTGACTATGTTGTCAGAGCTTTGTTAGGCCAAAGGTAAGGAAAAATTATACCCACAATCTATTATGGTAACAAAATTTTGAATGAAGCTCAACTGAACTACACCTAACACCACAACTGAGAAAGAGTTGTTGGCATTAGTATTTTCTTTTGAAAAAATTAGACCTCATCTAGTGGGAACTAAAGTAGTTGTCTATATTGACCATGTTGCTATTAAGTATCTGCTAGCTAAAAAAGATACTAAGCCTAGATTGATTAGGTGGGTGTAACTTTTTCAAGAATTCAAAGCGGAAATAAGGGACAAAAAGGGTTTCGAGAATTTAGTGGCAGATCATCTGCCAAGAATTGAAAACCCTCAGGCATTAGCTCAAAAGCTTGATATTAGAGACGACTTTCCAAGAACAGGTTCTTTCTATTGCTATGAGTCAGGAACCTAGTACCCCTTGGTTTGCTGACTATCAAATTATTTGGCCAGTAACATTCTTCCTCCTGACTTGTCCACTCAGAAGAAAAATAGGTTTCTTCACGAGGTTAAGTCATATCTTTGGGATGAGCCTTACTTTTACAGACATTGTGCTGATGGAATTATAAGAAGACGTGTGGCTGAAGAAGACATATTTTTCATTCTGGAACGTTGTCATTCATCTGTTTATGGAAGCCATTTTGGAGGCCAGAGAACAAAAACCAAGGTGTTCTAATCTGGTTATTATTAGACTACGATCTTTAAGGATGCTCACCTCTTTAACAAAATATGTGATGCTTGCCAAAGAAGAGGAAATATTGGTAAACAGGATGAAATGTCATTAACCTACATCCTGGAAGTAGAACTCTTTGATGCTTGGGGAATAAACTTCATGGGTCTTTTTCTTCCTTCCAAAGGGAATCTCTACATTCTAGTAGCGGTAGATTATGTCTCAAAATGGGTTGAAGCAATTATTTGCGAGTCAAGTGATGCCAAAACTGTCATGAGATTTTTGCATAGACATATCTTTACTAGATTTGGAACTCCTAGAGTTCTAATCAGTGATGAAGGATCTCACTTCGTCAATAAGACAATGAATTCCTTGCTGGTGAGATATAATATCAGACATAAAATCTCTAAATCATATCATCCTCAGGCCAATGGTCAGGCTGAAATTTCTAATAAGGAAATGAAGACAATCTTAGAAAAAGTTGTAAAGCCTAATAAGAAAGATTGGTCTTTTAGAATGGATGAAGTTTTATGGGCTCACAGAATTGCTTTTAAGGCATTCTGGGCTTTGAAATAACTAAATTTGGATTTAAAAGATGCAGAAAATCTCAGACTACTTCAATTGAATGACATGGATGAATTTAGGAGACTTTTCTACGAGAATGTAAAGTTGTATAAGAAGAAAACTAAAGCTTGGCATGATAGGAGGCTAGTGTCCAAACAGTTTGAAGTTGGTCACCAAGTTCTCTTGTATAATTCTAGACTTAAGTTATTTCCAAGAAAGCTTAGATCCAAGTAGTCGTGACTTTTCATAATCACTGAATTTTTTCCCTTTGGTTCATCAAGATCCAAAATGAGAAAGATGGATCCAAATTCACTTTGAAAGGTCATAGATTGAAACACTATTGGCCTAGTGATGTCAAAAGAGGCACCAATTGTTTTCACCTTAGAGAAATCTAGAAAAGAAATATGGAAATCTAGAACCAAAGCTTTAATGCAAATTTTTAATTGGCTTGTTGTAAATATATGAAATTTTTGCTTGAGTAAATAGGTTGACCCATCCTTACTAAGTCGCATGTGAACTTTAGTTAGGGAGGCTAGTTCGCTTAAGAAAGTTAGTTAGTTTAGTTAATTGGGTAAGAGAAAGAAAAGTATATTAGTTACTTGAGAACCAATTTGGTTGAAAGACCATTACATTTGAAGTTGTGCTTAAGATTGATGGAAGCTTCTGATGGCTATCCATGCAAAGAATCGTGCATGTTTTAAGTCATCAAAAGGGGAGGTTGTTGAAAGTAAAAGAATGATTGAAAAAAAAAGAGAGGAGAAAATCTCTCATGCAAGGTCAAGTTTGAAGTTAATTTATGCATTATTTTGTGGAAATAACCTCTCTTGACTTATGAGGGTTGTCCTTTTCTAGATGACAAAAAGAGATATCATTTAAAAGATGCCCTAAGTGTCAATTGAGCTGAAATTATGGCAAAATTTAAGCTGAAAAAAATTGCATCTAGCCGAGACCTTTACTTATTTCTTCCAAGTTGCCACAACCTTTTCCAATTTCAAGGCTTTCTGGGAACCCAACCTATTGTTGAGTGTAGTTTAGAGGAGGTTGGGTGTTTTATACCTTTTGGAGTGCTTTTATGCTTAAAACAAGTTAGGAAAAAATTTTGGTTTTGTCCTAGTGGTGCCATTATCTTTGCCAGAAATTTCAAATACCATTGTTGTTAGTAACTTCCCCAAGGGATTTAGATCTGAAAGTTAGGGTCGTTACATATTTATTCGGAAAAAATTGGTTTTGTCCTAGTGGTGCCATTATGCTGCCGAAATTTCAGCGCTAACTGTGTTGCTTAGTAACTTCTCTAGAAGATTTAGATCTGAAAGAATTTGAATTGTTCAAATTCGATTTTTGGGAGTAAGCATTAATTATATGTGATATACTTAACGTGTCATAGCTTAATTATGAAGTAAATTATGATAAAGAAACGACGAACATATTTAAATTTGATTTTAATATTGGTTTTGTTTAAAACATGAATAGGGATTCATGTTCGAACGATCGATTTAAAAAATCGAGTGGTCCAATTATTTAATTTGATATTTGATATTAAAATTAAATAATTATTTAAAATTAATTAATAAAATTGTTTAAATCTATGAATGATCAACTTACTAATCATGGTATATTGAGTGGTCAGAAATATATATATAGTGAAAAGAGTGCAACCACTGGGTTTTAGAGGAGTGTCTTGATGATTAACGAATGTTGATTAGCTTGGCTAAAGAATTTAATCGGTTAATCTCGTATCGTTGGAGCTCATGACCTATAGCTCCATTAGGTTCTCCTACTAGCTCGGACTAAGCTTTGTAATAATTTGAGAGAAAAGAATTTGAATTGTTCAAATTTGATTTGTGGGAGTAAACGTTAATTATATGCGATATACTTAACGTGCCATAGCTTAGTTATGAATTAACGTGCCATAGCTTAATCTCGTATCGTTGGAGCTCATGACCTATAGCTCCATTAGGTTCTCCTACTAGCTCGGACTAAGCTTTGTAATAATTTGAGAGAAAAGAATTTGAATTGTTCAAATTTGATTTGTGGGAGTAAACGTTAATTATATGCGATATACTTAACGTGCCATAGCTTAGTTATGAATTAAACTATGACAAAGAAAAGGTGGACATATTTAAATTTGATTTTGAATATTGGTTCGGTTTAAAACATGAATAGGGATTCATGTTCGAACAATCGATTTAAGAAATCGAGATTGATCCAATTATTTAATTTGATATATGATATTAAATTAAATAATTATTTAAAATTAATTAATTAAATTGTTTATTTAATTACATTAAGATTTATTTTTAATTTAAAATTAATTGGTTATAAATTTTGAATTAAAATTAAAAAAGAAATTCAAGTTCATTTTGAATTGAATTTTGGACCAAATTCATGATTTGATGAATAACCTACTTGATTTTTCAAATTCACCAAAATTGAGTACCTCTTAGTTGTCTAATCCTTCTCATCTTTGTGTTTTCACTCTCAACAAGCTTAGTGAAACTGGTTGATTGCTTTAATTATCAAAGATGAACACAAAAATTAAGTGATTTTTGGTAGAAATTCAACATCTATATGTTTTTGGACCTCTTTCTCTTCTTCTTCCAAATTCTTTCAACTTTGGATCTCACAAGACTTGAGGATAATAGGGAAGACTCTAAAAGTGATCTACGGAGTGTTTATGATCTGAAATTACCCACAGATTAGGAAAATTTCGAGCAAGAAAGGTACATGTGTTCATATTCTTTATTTTTCCATTTTTGAGCATGCATTTTTGTATGGTGAAATTGACCAAAGTAGAGTGCGTAAGATCCAAAATTGCTTCAACTTTCTTAATATTAACTATTTCAGACTGAAAACAACTTATTTCTTTTTAGTTTACTTTGAGTCCTTGTCTTCTATTTTAGTTCTTTTTTATGAACCTAATTCGTTGAGAATATCTTCAAATATTTGCATAAACTCGAACTCCCAGATTTTCTCCTTATTTTTGGACTTTTTGTCTCTGAGCGAAATGGTAGTTGCACTTAAAGTGACAATTTTGACAATTTTCACTTTTCTCCATAAAAACATCAAAATTATTAAAAATCAACCATTTTCCTCTTCTTTCATAGTTATTTTTCAAATCAATCCCTTAACTAATTTTAATTATTTAATTTAATATTTGATATTAAATTAAATAAAAATTAATTAAATTATTTATTTATTTTAATTTAAATATAATTTTATATCAACTTTGAATTAAAATTAAAAGGGAAATTTCAAGTTTCATCTTGAAATCAAGTTGCCAACTTGCCCAACATGATTCAATCTCAAAATTAGCCAAAATTGGCCACTTCTTCTTCAATCATCCTCATCACTCGTGTGTTGACACCTTCACACAGCTTAATGTGACTTTATATGAAGGATATTTTAAGTGATTTGTAATAATTTTACAAAAAATTCACATAGTACTTGATTTTAACCTTTACACTCTTTTTCGAAATTCTCCCAATCTAGGATCCCACAATCCGTTCCAATACCTGAGGATAGTAGGGAAGACACTAAAGGGGGTCCACGAAGTGTTCGTGTTGCAAATCGTCTACTGGGTGAAGAGAATTTGACCTTCAAAATTGAGTTTTCTAACTCTTTGTTTTTCCAGTTTTGAGCATGTTTTTATTTTGCAAAATTGATCAAATTAGAGTGTTCAAGATCCTAAATTGCTTCCACTTTTTCTTAATATGGACTCCTGCAGTTTTGCGAAAGGGTTCTGGGTTAAGCTCTTCAATTTATTCTTTGTCATTTGAGTTTTCACTAATCATTATAGAGTCAATGTCTTGCAAATTTTACTTAGGTCTTCTTGAAATACTAGAGCATCTTAGTTTTGTACACCCCTAGTTTTCAGGCAAAACTTCAGCTAGGGACATCATTAGGCATCACCCTCTGTGCCGAAATTTCGACAGCATAACGACGCTACTCGGGCAAAACCAAAACTTTTGTTAACCTAATACAACATATAAACACTTCAAAAGAATTTTCCAATTCTCAACCTCCTCCAAATTACAACAAGCAACAGACTAGGCTCCTCGGAACACATAAGATGGGCAAAAGCAAAACATTGAAGTAATAAATAACGGAGGCATTCGAGGGTTAACTCAAATCACGAGCAAGCTAACGAGTTTAGGGAGGAGCATGCAACTGAATTTCAATAAATCAAATCATCCAACTAGTGTCCCAACATTAAAACAAAGGTCCTAGGCATGAAAGGAAAGTCCTCCAAACTAAAAAAAAAAATAGTCCAATAGCCTCGTCACGTCGTCACGTGGCCTTCCGGCTCACTGTTTGTCCTTACCTGCAACAAAAAACATTAAAGTAGATGGGCGAGTAGAAGAATACTCAGTAAGTAGCCCACTCACATTCAAGTTACTACTTCACAAACATAACAAGCAAAACAATCACTAAAACCTAGGACTCTTCACACAACTAGGCACCCCACAACGCATACCTCTTCCCGAGTCCTACCGGCGATCCAGGAACCTAGGTGGCTATAACAGGGACGCACCCCAACGCAAAAGAACGAGGCTCTAATAGCCACACAGAACGCAGGAGGGCGCACAACCCTAATGCCATACAACCTGTAAAAGGGTGCTCGACCCAAATGCCAATCCTGCAGATGAGTGCTCGACCCAAATGTCATCCCGCAGATGAGTGTTCAACCCAAATGCCCCATAGAATCACCAATCTAAAGGTTTGGTGATGCTAAGCTAGCGAATTGGGTTCTCTCTTACGATTCTCGAGGCTCCTCCCAAGCCCCTATGGTTGCCCTATTGGTGCATGTCCTAGGAGTCCTAACTACCGTCTCCACCTAACCAACCCTCAACTCGGTCGATCCACCGCGACCAACCAACCACACGACTCAAAGCCAAACGACTTCCATGTAAGGTCAGCCACAAGTCTTATACCACCACTCAAAACCTCACACCTTGACAACCAAGTCCCACGACCAACTGTGACCCAAAAGCCACACTTGCCACAAATAGGACATGCCAGAGGTCCACATACCTGTACAACACACACCCAACAATCATAAATCATAAATACATTTATAATTTAATCTAGCATAACTTTCAAAACATTAAACTTAAGTCAATCAATCATAAATCATAAATACATTTATAATTTAAGATATGTATTCAACACAATAGCATAAACAAAATCTCAATTACATAGATATAAATAACTGCGTCAAACTCCTTTTCAAATGCTTCAAATTCATTTCTGTTCGAGTTCTCTCAAACCCTTAAATCATCTGGAATCCTCTCAAATTCCAAGATAAAGTTCCTTTCTAAATCTTTTTGAAAATCATTTATTCAGGGTCCTCTCAAACCTTTAATTCGCTTGGAATCCTCTCAAATTCCAAGGTGAAATCGTTTTCTAAATCTTTTGAAAATCACTTTACTCAGGGTCAACATTTGAGATGACCCTTTGGAAGATTCCTTTCTAAATTCAAGTCTTATGAATAAATCCGGAAAAATCCTTCTTTGAAATAAATCATTGAGATTCCTCTTTCTGGAATCAACATTTGAATTTCATCTTTTAAAATAAATCTTTCAGAAAACATATTTACTCCAATTTTCAAAATCATTTAGAGAAAACCTCTTACCTTTGCTTAGCTTGAAACTCCTAAAATTTCGCTTCTAACTCAAGGCTCCTCTCAAACGTGCTTGATAATCGAATCCCCTAAATCCAATACATTTTCCTAACTAAAACACATAATCATAAACTTATTCTTCGAATCCAATAATAGTTAAACTAAATTACCACAAACGCAATGTCAAATCACGCTCGGAGGGTCGAACTATTCAAACTGGGCAACTTCGAAAAGTAGAGTTGACAGTTGACCAACGCATTTATCGTTGACCGACGAGCGGCGGCATGCTGGCGGCGCGTGGAGGTCAGATCTGGGAAACCCACTTGCGACGGTATTCGCGACGACGGTTCAAGCCAATTTCCAGCGGCTACAGGCGTGCAATCGACAATCGATACACGCCGTAACGTTTGCGTGCAGCAGCTTGTTCGGTTGGTTGACTCAAAATCGTGGGGACGATGGTTGGAGGTCTTCGGCAGTAGCAGGCATTAATCCGACTCGCACGTGCATCTGAGCTGCAGCCCGAGGCTGCACGCAATGGGTGAATGGCCATCGAAGCTTGGGTCTGGTTGTTCGACGGAAAGACTTAGCAACGGTTGCATTCCGACCGCGACGAGGGATGGAGGAGCTCGGGTTAGTGAAGGCGTGAAGCTACGACGGCGAAACGACGGTTGTGCGACGCGCGGTCTGGTCGACTTACTGCAGCGACTGAACGGAGAAGGGAAGGAGAAGGAGACGGCTGACTGGAGGGTTGGATCCGTGAATGAGGGAATGAGGGAGAAGGAGGAAGGAGAAGCTTGCCTCGATTTGTGTGTCAAATAAAGTAGGAAACCCTAATTCAACTTTCTCTTAATTACCAAATTGTCCCTCTTGTTCCCTAAAATCACAACTTTGTCCTAAGGTTTACTTAAAAACCTCATATCCTTTAATTCTCTTGTACAAAGAAATTAAATCAAATTATATACTCTAAAGGCCCAACTTGATTATTTTCCACTAAATTAATCCAAAATACAATCTAAAAGGTACTATCGGTGATAACAATAGCTTTCTATCACTGATATACTTCAACAAACATTGATAGACTTTTATCACTAATAGACTTAAAATAGAACAAATAAGCAATTCAACCCAAAAGTTTATCAATGATAATAATAGACTTTTATCATTGATAGACTTCAATTAGAATAGATAAACGATCCCAAACAAGAGATTTATCATTGACAGTGATAAACTTTTATCCCTATTAGACTTCAATCAGAATAGATAAATAATTAAAAGAAGAAGTCTACCAGTGATAGTGATGGACTTTAATTACTGATAGATTTCAATAAGAACAAATAAAAATTCCAAACAAGTAGCAGTGATAATGATAGACTTTGTAACGACCCTAAATTTTAGAACTAAGGCCACTAGGGAAGTTACTAAGTAACACCGTCAGTGCTGAAAATTTCGGCAGCATAACTACGCTACTAGGGCAAACTAAAAATTTTTCCTAACCTGTTTTAAGCATAAAAGCACTCCAATAAGTATTTCGACACACCCAACCTCCACCAAACTACATTGACAACAAGCTGGGTTCCAAAACAGATCACAAACAAGCAATTAAGGCAAGATATTCCAGGAGAACTCACGTTAACGCTTACTAACACTCATAAGCCACTGATAACTTTGATAAGAAAGGGCAAACAAAACCCTTAGTAAACAAAAGAATATAAGGAACTAAACGCTTAGGGAGAACCAGATCCAAAAACATTCTACCAGACTCTCAACCAGAAACCTAAACACAAATGAAAGTCCTAAACAATAGGAATGCACAGCGAAAACACAGGATACAAGTCAAAATAACCCCCAAAGAGCAGGTGACACCACGGAACATCCTTTTAGCCTCGCTAGGTTGTCTCTGTCGCCATCCACCTCGATTCAACTCCTACCTGCAAACAAGACATAGAAAGAAGACGAGTGAGTATAAAATACTCAGTTAGCAGCCCACTTACGTCCAAACCTATCTCAGCAAAACAACTAGACCCATCTCCCGAACTCGCTCGACCTCAAACTGGTCTCACTTAACTCACTTCACCCTGAGCCCCTCCCTTGTGGTGACAACTTGAGCTCTATCTTCAGTCCTAGAACTTTGGTTGACGATGCAATGAGAAAACAACCCTCACGCCACTACTCGTCGGCATAGAGTAGAGCAGGTACGTATCCTACACGCCATATGGGGAATCGCCCCTAAGCCAACACATGATCATGGAAAGCAACCACTCCCTGTCGGGGACGTACCCCAGACTCACATAACACACTAGAATGGTACAGTGTGGTGTGTAACCAACACGCCCATTGGGGAATCACCCCTAAAAGCTAGTACGAGATAATGGAAAGTAACCACTCTCGATCTCAACGGGGACGCACCCCAGCCTCACGAGCCTATCATATATCGTCAACCTAGAGGTTCTGACCCACACAGGTGCAACTCAGGGTTTGGTAAGGGTCGGTTCACGGGCTTTACTGATAAGGTGACTAAGGGTCCCATCTAAGCATTCCCAAAGTCCTCAGCCTAATCAAAGGCCCCTACTAGGTTCTCAACTAACCAAGTTTAATTCAAATTACACACCCATTAGGAATGCTAGACGCCACCGAAACGATGTCCCTCACCTCACATAGCTTCTCACAACATGAACTCAAGCAATGCAACATGGTAAACATGATCAAAACATGCTTCGCAAACCTAATGTAACAATCATGCATTCGTATCGAGTTTAAAACTCCTAGAGGGATGCTACAAGCTCCAAATCATTAGTTAGCTAGCCTATGGTCCAACAGTAAACTCGAGGACACGCAATAGGAAATGTTTACATCTTACTCCGTCGCTTAGGAGCTCGGTGTTACTCCAACTGACTACTTACGTGATACTTGAGGGTTCGAAAATCGAAAGCGTGCTCCTAAGTAACCCTCTTGGTACGATTAGGTCCCTGTTTAACAAAGAAAATATCCATTAAGACAGTCTTTTAAGGGCTCAATAAGGTAAATCGTCACTAAGAACCGAGTTACCACAGCGGAAGTCCAACACGAGCTCGAGGAGCCAAAACTGCAAGGTTGAGCCTCCTCCGGCGACAGCGGTGAGTGAGTGAGACTCGTTTCCGAAAAGCCCGTTACTCGAACCGACCGAACCAAAATCGTGGGTCTCTTGAAAAAGAAAAACTCACCGGAGAACACCCTCTTATCGACGGCGGCGAGGTTCACGGCGGTGGCTGACAACGGAAATCGACCCACAGCACGCGAAGGCTCCTCGTGTCAACGACGTTGCTAGGGCTTTCGGCTGGGTTGCACGCTGCACGTGAAGCAGGGAGGGAAGGAAGAAGAAGAAAAGAAAAAAAGAGAGAAAAAGAAAAGAAAAAGAAGAAAAGAAAAGAGAAAAAGGAAATAAGGAAAAGAAAAGGAAAAGAGAAAGAAAAGAAGTGAAAGGAAAAAGAGTGGAGAACAAAATGCTTACCTTGATTCCTTCTCCAAACGCTCGGTATGAACGTAAGGGAGCCGACAACCCCATTTAAAGGTGAGGTTAATCACTTGGGCCCTGCGAGAACCAATAATTAACCTCCCGGTCCAACCCCCTTTTTTTAAACTACGACACGAACCCAAAATCCACTTTCGCAAAACCAAAAACATACCTGAATTTACCGGGCGTCACAGACTTCAATCAGAACAAATAAAAAATCTCAAACAAGAAGTCTATCTATGATAGTGATAGTTTTCTATCATTGATAGACTTCAATCAACATTGATAAACAATATAAGTCAAGAAAACTATCGGTGATAGTGAAAGACTTCTATCACCGATAGGCTTTAACACCGATTACACAACATCAAGTAAGAAGCCTATCGATAATAGTGATAGACTACAATCACAAATGCATTTTCAATCAACATTGATAAACAACACTCAACAAGCGATCTATCCATGATAGAGATAAACTTCTATCACCGATAGACTTCAATCAATCTTGATAAACAACACCAAGCAAGCGATTACATTAGTGATAGTGATAGACTTGTCTATTAATAATAGATTTCACCATCACTAACAAACAACACATACAAGAATTCTATCGGTGATAACAATAGTCTTTTATAACCGATAGACTCCAATCAACACCGATAAACAACACCAAACAAGAAGAATTCTACTAGTGATAGTGATGAGACTTTTATCATGGATGACTTCAATCGAATGCAGGATAAACAATGCAACTAAAAGTTTATCATTGATAGTGATTGACTTCATCACTAATGAGACTTATATTAGAATAGTTAAACAATCCTAAACAAAAAGTCTATCGGTGATAAGGATGAGACTTTCATCACTAATAGGCTTAAAAAGAACAAACAAATAATTCAACTAAAAAAGTCTATCAATGATAGTAATGAGCTTCTATCACCGATAGTCTTCAATGAGAATAGATAAACGATCGGAAACAAGAAATATATCATTGATAGTGATGACTTCTACCACCGATAGACTTCAACTAGAACAAACGGATAATCAAAAGAAAAGTCTATCACCGATAAAGATAAACCTCAATCGAAACAAATAAAAATCTCAAACAAGTAATGTTGATAATGATAGACTTCAATTAAAACGGATATAAAAATGTGAAATAAAATTTCTATCTCAGTGATAATGATAAATTTCTATCTTTGATGACTTCAATCAACATTGATAAACAACACTAAGCAAGAAATCTATCGGTGATAGTAAAAGACTTTTATCACCAATAGACTTTTAACATTGATAACACAACATCAAGTAAGAAGTCTATCGAGAAAGTGATAGTGATAGATGTAAACAATCTCAAATGCATGCACTTCTTTCACCGATAGACTACAATCAATACCAAAAACAACACCAAAAAAAGCAATCTATCGGTTATAGTGATAGACTTCATCACCGATAGGTTTCAATCATCACCGATAAACAACACTGGATGCAAAAGTCTATCGGTGATAACAATAGTCTTCTATCACCGATAGACTTCAATCAACACCGTTAAAACACCAAGCAAAAAAAGTCTATTAGTGATAGTAATGATTTCATCATCGATAAACTTAAAACATAACAAATAAGCAATTCAACCCAAAAGTTTATCGTTGATAGTAATGACTTCATCATTGATGACTTCAATTAGAATAGATAAACGATCCTAAACAAGAGATCTATCATTGATAGTGATGAGACTTCATCATTTGATGAGACTTCAATCGTAAGCGTATAAATACTTAAAAGAAGAAGTCTATCGGTAATAGTGATGGTGATGAGACTTCATCAAAAATAGACTTCAATCAACACCGATAAACAAAATATCAAACAAAAAAAGTCTATCGGTGATGGTGATAGCTTACTTGCAATCGATAGACTCCAATCAACACAGATAAACAATAGCAGAGAAGGATCACCGATAGACCAATAAGAAGAGTTAAATAACAAATAGAATTCAATCCATGTGATAGTGATAAAACTTCTATCACTAATAGATTCTCATCAAAATAGATTAACAACACATGAAGAAGTTTATCGGTGATAATGATAGACTTTTATCACTAATAGACTTCGATAAGAGATAAACAACAAAAATAAAAGTATATTAGTGATAGTGACGGACACACATCACCGATGACTTTAATCAACAATGATAAACAAAACCAAACAAGAAGTCTATTGATAAATAACACCAAACAAAAGTCTATAAGTGACCGTGATAGATTCTTTTTGTTTGGTATTGTTATTTGTGTTTATTGAAGTCTCATCGGTGATAGAAGGTTATCAATATCATTGATAGACTTCTTGTTTGGTATTTTTTATTAGTGTTGATTCAAGTTTGTTGATTCAAAGAAATAAATATATCAGTGATAGTGAAAGTCTTCCATCATTGATAGACTTTAACACTAATAACACAACATCAAGTAAAAGTCATCAATAATAGTGATAGACTTTAATCACCGACAGACTTCAATCAACAACACATATAAAACCTATTTAGTGATATTGATATACTTCTATCACTAATAGACTCCAATCAAAAGGGATAAATAACACAAATAGAAGCCTATCCAATAGATAAACTTTTATATTTGATAGATTCTAATTAGAATAGATAAACAACATATATAGAAGTCTATCAGTAATAGTGATAGACTTCTATCACTAATAAACTTCAATCAGAAGAGATAAACAACACAAGTAGAAATCTATCGATGATAGTGATAAACTTATATCACCGATATACTTCAAAACAAGAATAAGTTTATTAGTGATAGTGACAGACTTTTATCACTGATATACTTAAAAAAGAATAGATAAACAATGCAACCAAAAAGTTTATCAGTGATACTGAGTAACTTCTATCAAACTTTAATCAGAAAAGATAAACAATACCAAACAAAAAGTTTATCAGTGATAGTGAAAGACTTCAAACATAACAAATAAACAATTCAACCCAACGTCTATCAATGATAGTAATAGACTTTCATTATCGATAGAATCAATTAAAATAGAAAACGATCCCAAACGAAAATCCATCATTGATAGTGATAGACTTCAATCAAAACAGATAAATAATCAAAAGAAGAAGTCTATCAGTGATAATGATAGACTTCTATCAATGTTAGAATTCAACCAGAACAGATAAAAATCTCAAACAAGTAGCAAAGATAATGATCGACTTCAATCAAAACAGATAAAAAAATGTCAAACAAACTAATCGACTTCAATAAGAACAAATAAACATCATCAAAATAGAAGTATATAAATGATGGTCTATCACCGATAGACTTCAATCAACACCGATAAACAACACTGTTAAAGAAGTCTATCGGTGATAGTCCTATCACTGATAGATTTTTTTATAAGAAACCAAGCTTTCATTGAGAAAGAATGAAAGAATACAAGGGCATACAAAAACACAATCCCACAAAAGAGAGGGGGAGCTTACAACAACGTGTTCCACCCAAGCAAAATAAAATCTAGAGGATAATTACAAAAAAACTTAGAAACCGAGGTCCAGAGAGAAACATAGAATCTAATAAGGGTCCAAATATCAAGGGAGGAACGCTCCAACCCTCGAAAGATTCTATTGTTTCTCTCCCCCCAGAGAACCCAAAAGACAGCACAAACCCCTGCCGCCTTCCATAAAAAAGCTCCTTTCCCCCTAACTGGGGGATGTAAAAGGAACTCCTCCAGCCTCTCCCTACAAGTCCCTTCTCATCTAGAAAAGGGAAGCCCGAACTCACCGACGAAATGACTCCAGACATCCTGAGCCAACTCACAACTCCAAAATAAATGGTCGATATCCTCTGCCACCCTCTTACACAAAATGCAACACCAAGGACCAACCAAGGACGAAAGTCTTCTCGGGACCCTATCCAGAGTATTGACTGTTCCGTGAAAAACCTGCCAAGCAAAAAACTTAACCTTCTTTGGGATTTTCACCTTCCAAACTGAGGCAAAGACAGGCTCTCCCCATGAAGCAGAAGAAGAAGGATTGGCCAAAGTGAGGAAGAAAAAACGACATGAGAACCCCACAATTGGATCAAGACTCCAGCAACGAACATCCTTCCTTTTCGGACTACAACAAAGGCCATCCACTAAGGATAGGAGAGACAAGACATCAGACGTCTCCCTGTCAGACAAATCACATTGAAAACCCAAAGAGGGAGACGCAAGGGAACCCGAATGAAATAAGACCTCAACCACCGATTTATGTTTAGACCGAGACAAATGATAAAGACGTGAAAAAGCCGAACAGAGAGGATTATTTCCCAACCACCTATCTTCCTAGAAAAGGTATCATCCCCGTTCCCCACACGACAATGGACAAGCCCAGAGAAAGAAGGAAAACCCTCCACAATACCGGCCTCCAAGGGCTTCTAAAAGTACCTCTCCTCCTACTACTTACTAATTCACTGGAAAGGGGAACCCCCATACTTACTCACAATGACCCTATGCCAAAGAGAGGAGGTTTCATTGCGAAAACGCCACAACCACTTCGCGAATAAAGCTCTGTTGCGAGCTCTCAAATTCCCAATCCCCAACCCCTAAGGTCTAGAGGCTTGGAAACGGTGGCCCAATTAACCAAATGAGCACCACCCCTTTCTTCCACACTCTCCCACAAGAAGTCACGCATTAACTTCTTAATACGATGGAAGAGCGAAACCGGAATAGTAAAGAGAGACAGGAAATAAAGTGAAATTCCACTAAGAACCGACTGAATCAGGGTGAGCCGACCTCCTTTAGAAAAGAAGCTCCTCCTCCACGAGGCTAATCTTTTTTGGATTTTCTCACCGCCGGATCCCAAAACGAGATAGACTTAGGGCTATGCCCAAGAGGAAGGCCCAAGTATGACGACGGGAAGGAACCCACCTCACACCCAACCAGATCCACCCACTTTCTCACAATTCACACCAAGAAGATGGCATTTACGTAACCCATAGATGTACTCAAAAAAGGCAAGGAGATTATTTAGGAGAAAGGGGAAAAACGTAACCTGAACAAAAGAACAGAGTATCATCCGCAAACTGAAGATGAGACACAGGTAACTTATCTTTACCAACACTAAACCCTCAAGAATCCCACTTTGCCCACCCCTCGAGAGATTATTCTGCTTAGAACATCAACCACCAGGAGGAAAAGGAAGGGAGAGAGAGGGTCTCCTTGCCTCAAGCCTCTCGTAGGGTTAATACGACCCTTCGGTCTTCCGTTAACCAAAAACGAAAATCTGACCGTCCTCACGCAACTCCACATCCACGATCTCCATTTATACCCAAAGCCTTTCTTAGCTAACACCTTGTCCAGAAAATCCCAGTCCACATGGTCATACGCCTTTTCAAAATCAATCTTAAAAAGGACCCCTTCCCGATTGCGAGATCTATAATCCTCTATCAAAGATTCTTTGTTTGGTATTGTTATTTGTGTTTATTGAAGTCTATCAGTGATAGAAGGTTATCCCCAACTCTAGCAACTTCCGGCGAGCGTGCACAACCAGGACATTGGACCCAACACTCTTCACACTGGCCTCCACCTTAGTCCAGTCAACCGACACCTTTTCCTTTATCAACAACACAGTGTCTTCCAACGCAAACAGAGCCTCCATGACCTCCTCCTTCAAGACCTGTGTGCCTAACGACTCCTTACCAAGGTCCCAGGTAACCTCCGCGAACGACAAGGAATGTGGAGTGAACGGAGAAGCCTTCAGGGTCTCCACCCCTCGCTACCCAAAAGAAAGCAGCTTAAAACATACTTCGTGTCCAAGTAAGAATCACAAATAAGAAACCATATGGAAGTATGATTCACAAATTCCTTTTAACTTCCCACACAATCCTTGAACACTTTCAAGCTCTTCCCAAATAAACGTTTGAAGAAAATTTTCAACTTTCAACGAGCATTACATTATCCTAAAAAAATATCTTCCTTTGTCCTTCAATGCATGACAATTAAACTCAACAAATCCAAAAGTTTGCACTTTATCCATCTTATAGACCAATACAACTTAACGTTTCTCTAGCACCCATTACCCAAATATCTTTCTTCTAGAGTTTTCTTTGCTTAAACTATCATCAAAAGGCTTTTTCACCATCGTAAACTATTCATATTATACTTGTGAGTTTATTGCACCAATTGTTAAAACCCTTGTAAAGCTCAAAACCATACCCCACCAATCTCAAATTTGAACAAACTTTGTGTCCAAGTTTGAATCACAATAAACAAACCAAATGAATCACCTCTTTCTAAAATATTCTTTTCAAACAATTGTTCAACTTTCAACCAGAATTACCTTATCCTAAATAAAATATCTTACTTCCAATTTAGATTCATAACAATTAAACTCAACAAATCCAAAAGATTATCTTGTATCCATCTTATTGACCAATAAAATATCTAAACTTTTCCATTGAACTAATTATCATAATAACTTTTCTTCTAGAGTTTTCGTTGCTTAAAATTTCGTCAAACCTCTTTTTACTATACCTCTTTCTACCAATCGTTCAAAACCTTGTAAAGCTCAAAACCATACACCGTGAATCTCAAATTAGAACAAACTTCGTGTACAAGTAAGAAGTACATATAACAAACCAAATGAAAGTGTGATTCACAAATGTTCTCGACTTTCTAACTCCTTGAAAATTTCCAAAATATTTTGGTGTCAACTCTTCCTAAAATAATCTTTTCAAAGAATTCTTCAACTTTCAACAACAATTATCTTATCCAAAATAAAATATCTTCCTTCCTTTGAGATGCATAATAATTAAACTCAACAAATCCAAAAGACGGTTGTTTATCCATCTTATTGACCAATATCTTCAATGGCAGACAAATTACCTTAATAACTTTTCTTCTAGAACTTTCTTTGCTAAGAATTCCATCAAACCTCTTTTCACTATTCATCAATTGTTCCTATTAGACTCGTGAGTTTCCTCCACAAATTAATCAAAAACCTAAACAACTCAAAACCATCAACCATAAATCTTCATAAATATGAACCCATATGGAAGTATGATTCACAAATTCTTTTAACTTCCCACACAATCCTTAATCAATTCCAAACTCTTTTGTGTCATCCTTTTCCCAAATAAACTTTTCAAGGAATTTACCTTATCCTAAATAAAATATCTTCCTTCCTTTTCCCAAATAAACTTTTCAAGGAATTCCTCAACTTTCAACGAGGATTACCTTTCCTTTTGTCCTTTATCCATCTTATGGACCAATACAACTTGACATTTCTTTAGCACCAATTACCCCAATATCATTCCTAAACGGTTTATATTAGGCTTGTGAGTTTCTTGCACCATTTGTTAAAAACTTTTTTAAGCTTAAAAACCATACACCATCAATATCATATTTGAACAAACTTTGTGTCCAAGTTTGAATAACAAAGAACAAACCAAATGAATCATCTCTTTCCAAAATAATCTTTTCAAGCAATTCTTCAACGTTCAACAAGAATTACCACCTTATCCTCACTAAAACATCTTCAACTTTTCTTCTAGAACTTCTTTTCTAAGAATTCCATGAAACCACTTTTCACAATTGTTCCTATTAGACTCGTGAGTTTTCTCTACTATTAATCAAATCAAAAACTTAAAAACTCGAAACCATCCACCATAAATCTCCAATTTGAACAAATCCTTTAACTAATCATTTCCAAACTCTTTTGTGGCATCATTTTCCAAAATAAACTATTAAAGGAATTCTTTAACTTTCAACGAGAATTACCTTATCCTAAAAAAATATCTTCCTTTGTCCTTAAATAAAATTCAACAATCAAATTCAACAAGTCCAATGGACCAATACAACTTAACATTTCTCTAGCACCAATTACCCTAATATCATTCTTCTAGAGTTTTCTTTGCTTCAATAGATCATACACCATCAATCTCATATTTGAACAAACTTTGTGTCCAAGTTCGACTAACAAATAACAAACCAAATGAATCACCTCTTTCCAATTTTCAAATAATTCTTCAACTTTCAACCAGAATTACCTTATTCTCACTAAAATATTTTTCTTCCTCCCTTTTGATTCATAATAATTGTAAATCACCAATTAACCCAAAAGCTTAAGCTCATAGGTTATGGCAAATTTAATTATATCAACACCAACACTCCCCCTCACTTGTGGGCTTAGAAATTTGAACAAACGCCCAACAAGTACAAATCAATATTAATTGGGATTAAACGATTTCACCAGGGTTCGAACACAGGACCTCTTGCTCTGATACCATGTAAATCACCAATTAACCCAAAAGCTTAAGCTCATAGGTTATGGCAAATTTAATTATATCAACACCAACAATAATAATTAAACTCAACAAATCCAAAAGATTGTCCCGTATCTATCTTATTGACCAATAAAATATCTAAACTATTCAATAGCACTAATTATCATAAGAACTCTTCTAGAATTTTCTTTGCTTAAAAGTTCATCAAACCTCTTTTCACCATATCTCAAATGATCCTATTAGGCTTGTGAGTTTCTTCCATCAATTGTTCAAAACCTTGTAAAGCTCAAAACCATACTCCGTGAATCTCAAATTTGAACAAACTTCGTGTACAAGTAAGAATTAAAGATAACAAACCAAATGAAAGTGTGATTCACAAATGTCCTCGGCTTTCTAAATAATTCTTAAAAATTTCTAAATAAGTCAAGTGTGTCACTCTTCCTAATAATATTTTCCAAGAATTCTTCAACTTTCAACAAGAATTACCATATCCTAAATAAAATATCTTCCTTCATCCCTTAAATACACAACAATCAAATTCAACAAGTCCAAAAGATTGTCCTTTATCCATCTTATGGACCAATACAACTTAACGTTTCTCTTGAACCAATTACCTAATATCTTTCTTCTAGAGTTTTCTTTGCTTCAACTATCGTCAAACAATTGTTTCACCATTCCTAAATTGTTCATATTAGGCTTGTGAGTTTTTGCACCAATTGTTAAAAACTTTGTAAAACTCAAAACCATACATCACCAATCTCATATTTGAACAAACTTTGAGTCCAAGTTCGAATAACAAATAACAAACCAAAATAATCTTTTCAAACATTTCTTCAACTTTCAACAAGAATTACCTTATCCTTGATAAAATATCTTCCTTTCTCATTTGATACATATAATTAAACTCAAGAAATCCAAAAGATTGTCTCTTATCCATCTTATTGACCAATAAAATATCTAAACTTTTCTATAGCACCAATTATCTTAATACCTTTTCTTATGGAGTTTTCTTTGCTTAAAATTCTAATCAAACCACTTTTCACAATAAATCAAATGTTCCTACTATTTGGCTTGTGAGTTTCTTCCACCAATTGTTCAAAACCTTGTAAATCTCAAAACCATACACCGTGAATCTCATATTTGAACAAACTTCGAGTACAAGTAAGAATCAAAGATAACAAACTTTTCAATGACACCAATTACCCTAGTAACTTTTTTTCTAGAACTTTCTTTGCTAAGAATTCCATCAAATCTCTTTTCACAATTCCTCAATTGTTCATATTACACTCGTAAGTTTTCTCCACCAATCAATTAAAAACCTAAAAGCTCAAAACCATCCACCATAAATCTCCAATTTGAACAAGTTTAAGTGTCAAATAAGAAACCATTTGGAAATATGATTCACAAATTTCTTTAACTTCCCACACAATCCTTGAACATTTCCAAACTCTTGGGTCATCATTTTCCCAAATAAACTTTTAAAGGAATTCTTCAACTTTCAACGAGTGTTACCTTATCCTAAAAAAATATCTTCCTTTGTCCTTAAATACACAACAATTAAATTCAACAAGTCCAAAAGATTGTCCTTTATCCATCTTATGAAGCAATACAACTTAACGCTTCTTTAGCACCAATTACCCTAATATCTTTCTTCTAGAGTTTCCTTTCCTTCAACTCATCATTTAACCACTTTTTCACCATTCCTAAACTTTTCATATAAGGCTTGTGAGTTTCTTGCACCAATTGTTAAAAATTTTGTAAAGCTTAAAACCATACACCATCAAACTCAATTATCCTAATATCTTTCTTCTAGAGATTTCATTGCTTCAACTATCGTAAAACGACTTTTCCACCATTCCTAAACTGTTCATATTAGGCTTATGAGTTCCTTGCACCAATTTTTAAAAACCTTGTAAAGCTCAAAACCATACACCATCAATCTCAAATTTGAACAAACTCGTGTCCAACTTCAATCACAAATAACAAACCAAATGAATCGCTTCTTTCCAAAATAATATTTTCAAACAATTCTTCAACTTTCAACAAGAATTACCTTATCCTAAATAAAATATCTTCATCCAACCTTAGGTTCATAACAATTCCACTCAAAAAATCCAAAAGATTTTCCCTTATCCAACTTTTTGACCAATAAAATATCTAAACTTTTCAATAGCACCAATTACCATAGTCTTAATTGCTTCAACTATCGTGAAACGACTTTTCCACAATTCCTAAACTGTTCATATTAGGCTTATGAGTTCCTTGCACCATCAATCTCAAATTTGAACAAACTCTGTGTCCAACTTCGAATCACAAATAACAAACCAAATGAATCGCTTCTTTCCAAAATAATATTTTCAAACAATTCTTCAACTTTCAACAAGAATTACCTTATCCTAAATAAAATATCTTCACCCAACCTTAGGTTCATAACAATTCCACTCAAAAAATCCAAAAGATTTTCCCTTATCCAACTTTTTGACCAACAGAATATCTAAACTTTTCAATAGCACTAATTACCATAGACTTAATTGCTTCAACTATCGTGAAACGACTTTTCTACCATTCCTAAACTGTTCATATTAGGCTTATGAGTTCCTTGCACCAATTTTTAAAAACCTTGTAAAGCTCAAAACCATACACCATCAATCTCAAATTTGAACAAACTCTGTGTCGAACTTCGAATCACAAATAACAAGCCAAATGAATCGTCTCTTTCCAAAATAATCTTTTCAAACAATTCTTCAACTTTCAACAAGAATTACCTTATCCTAAATAAAATATCTTCATCCCTCCTTAGGTTCATAACAATTCAACTCAAAAAATACAAAAGATTTTCCCTTATCCAACTTTTTGACCAATAGAATATCTAAACTTTTCAATAGCACCAATTACCATAGACTTAATTGCTTAAATGAAACGACTTTTCCCCCATTCCTAAACTGTTCATATTAGGCTGATGAGTTCCTTGCACCAATTTTTAAAAACCTTGTAAAGCTCAAAACCATACACCATCAATCTCAAATGTGTACAAACTCTGTGTCGAACTTCGAATCACAAATAACAAACCAAATGAATCGCCTCTTTCCAAAATAATCTTTTCAAACAATTCCTCAACTTTCAACAAGAATTACCTTATCCTAAATAAAATATCTTCATCCCTCCTTAGGTTCATAACAATTCAACTCAAAAAATCCAAAAGATTTTCCCTTATCCAACTTTTTGACCAATAGAATATCTAAACTTTTCAATAGCACCAATTACCATAGACTTAATTGCTTCAACTATCGTGAAACAACTTTTCAACCATTCCTAAACTGTTCATATTAGGCTTATGAGTTCCTTGCACCAATTTTAAAAAACCATGTAAAGCTCAAAACCATACACCATCAATCTCAAATTTGAACAAACTCTGTGTCCAACTTCGAATCACAAATAACAAACCAAATGAATCGCCTCTTTCCAAAATAATCTTTTCAAACAATTCCTCAACTTTCAACAAGAATTACCTTATCCTAAATAAAATATCTTCATCCCTCCTTAGGTTCATAACAATTCAACTCAAAAAATCCAAAAGATTTTCCCTTATCCAACTTTTTGACCAATAGAATATCTAAACTTTTCAATAGCACCAATTACCATAGACTTAATTGCTTCAACTATCGTGAAACGACGTTTCCACCATTCCTAAACTGTTCATATTAGGCTTATGAGTTCCTTGCACCAATTTTTAAAAACCTTGTAAAGCTCAAAACCATACACCATCAATCTCAAATTTGAACAAACTCTGTGTCGAACTTCGAATCGAAAATAACAAGCCAAATGAATCGCCTCTTTCCAAAATAATCTTTTCAAACAATTCTTCAACATTCAACAAGAATTACCTTATCCTAAATAAAATATTTTCATTCCTCCTTAGATTCATAACAATTCAACTCAAAAAATCCAAAAGATTTTCCCTTATCCAACTATTTGACCAATAGAATATCTAAACTTTTCAATAGCACCAATTACCATAGACTTAATTGCTTCGACTATCGTGAAACGACTTTTCCACCATTCCTAAACTGTTCATATTAGGCTTATGAGTTCCTTGCACGAATTTTTAAAAACCTTGTAAAGCTCAAAACCATACACCATCAATCTCAAATTTGAACAAACTCTGTGTCCAACTTCGAATCACAAATAACAAACCAAATGAATCGCTTCTTTCCAAAATAATCTTTTCAAACAATTCTTCATCTTTCAACAAGAATTACCTTATCCTAAATAAAATATCTTCATTCAACCTTAGGTTCATAACAATTCCACTCAAAAAATCCAAAAGATTTTCCCTTATCCAACTTTTTGACCAATAAAATATCTAAACTTTTCAATAGCACCAATTACCATAGACTTAATTGCTTCAACTATCGTGAAACGACTTTTCCACAATTCCTAAACTGTTCATATTAGGCTTATGAGTTCCTTGCTCCAATTTTTAAAAACCTTGTAAAGCTCAAAACCATACACCATCAATCTCAAATTTGAACAAACTCGTGTCAAACTTCAATCACAAATAACAAACCAAATGAATCGCTTCTTTCCAAAATAATATTTTCAAACAATTCTTCAACTTTCAACAAGAATTACCTTATCCTAAATAAAATATCTTCACCCAACCTTAGGTTCATAACAATTCCACTCAAAAAATCCAAAAGATTTTCCCTTATCCAACTTTTTGACCAACAGAATATCTAAACTTTTCAATAGCACTAATTACCATAGACTTAATTGCTTCAACTATCGTGAAACGACTTTTCCACCATTCCTAAACTGTTCATATTAGGCTTATGAGTTCCTTGCACCAATTTTTAAAAACCTTGTAAAGCTCAAAACCATACACCATCAATCTCAAATTTGAACAAACTCTGTGTCGAACTTCGAATCACAAATAACAAACCAAATGAATCGATTCTTTCCAAAATAATATTTTCAAACAATTCTTCAACTTTCAACAAGAATTACCTTATCCTAAATAAAATATCTTCATCCAACCTTAGGTTCATAACAATTCCACTAAAAAAATCCAAAAGATTTTCCCTTATCCAACTTTTTGACCAACAGAATATCTAAACTTTTCAATTGCACTAATTACCATAGACTTAATTGTTTCAACTATCGTGAAACGACTTTTCCACCATTCCTAAACTGTTCATATTAGGCTTATGAGTTCCTTGCACCAATTTTTAAAAACCTTGTAAAGCTCAAAACCATACACCATCAATCTCAAATTTGAACAAACTCTGTGTCGAACTTCGAATCACAAATAACAAGCCAAATGAATCGCTTCTTTCCAAAATAATCTTTTCAAATAATTCTTCAACATTCAACAAGAATTACCTTATCCTAAATAAAATATCTTCATTCCTCCTTAGATTCATAACAATTTAACTCAAAAAATCCAAAAGATTTTCCCTTATCCAACTTTTTGACCAATAGAATATCTAAACTTTTCAATAGCACCAATTACCATAGACTTAATTGCTTCAACTATCGTGAAACGACTTTTCCACCATTCCTAAACTGTTCATATTAGGCTTATGAGTTCCTTCCACCAATTTTTAAAAACCTTGTAAAGCTCAAAACCATACACCATCAATCTCAAATTTGAACAAACTCTCTGTGTCCAACTTCGAATCACAAATAACAAACCAAATGAATCGCTTCTTTCCAAAATAATATTTTCAAACAATTCTTCAACTTTCAACAAGAATTACCTTATCCTAAATAAAATATCTTCATCCAACCTTAGGTTCATAACAATTCAACTCAAAAATCCAAAAGATTTTCCCTTATCCAACTTTTGACCAACGTAATATCTAAACTTTTCAATAGCACCAATTACCATAGACTTAATTGCTTCAACTATCGTGAAACGACTTTTCCACCATTCCTATACTGTCATATTAGGCTTATGAGTTCCTTGCACCAATTTTTAAAAACCTTGTAAAGCTCAAAACCATACACCATCAATCTCAAATTTGAACAAACTCTGTGTCGAACTTCGAATCACAAATAACAAGCCAAATGAATCGCCTCTTTCCAAAATAATCTTTTCAAACAATTCTTCAACATTCAACAAGAATTACCTTATCCTAAATAAAATATTTTCATTCCTCCTTAGATTCATAACAATTCAACTCAAAAAATCCAAAAGATTTTCTCTTATCCAACTTTTGACCAATAGAATATCTAAACTTTTAATAGCACCAATTACCATAGACTTAATTGCTTCAACTATCGTGAAACGACTTTTCCACCATTTCTAAATCACATATTAGGCTTATGAGTTCCTTGCACCAATTTTTAAAAACATTGTAAAGCTCAAAACCATACACCATCAATCTCAAATTTGAACAAACTCGTGTCGAACTTGAATCACAAATAACAAGCCAAATGAATCGCCTCTTTCCAAAATAATCTTTTCAAACAATTCTTCAACATTCAACAAGAATTACCTTATCCTAAATAAAATATCTTCATTCCTCCTTAGATTCATAACAATTCAACTCAAAAAATCCAAAAGATTTTCCCATATCCAACTTTTTGACCAATAGAATATCTAAACTTTTCAATAGCACCAATTACCATAGACTTAATTGCTTCAACTATCGTGAAACGACTTTTCCACCATTCCTAAACTGTTCATATTAGGCTTATGAGTTCCTTGCACCAATTTTTAAAAACCTTGTAAAGCTCAAAACCATACACCATCAATCTCAAATTTGAACAAACTCTGTGTCCAACTTCGAATCGAAAATAACAAGCCAAATGAATCGCCTCTTTCCAAAATAATCTTTTCAAACAATTCTTCAACATTCAACAAGAATTACCTTATCCTAAATAAAATATCTTCATTCCTCCTTAGATTCATAACAATTCAACTCAAAAAATACAAAAGATTTTCCCTTATCCAACTTTTTGACCAATAGAATATCTAAACTTTTCAATAGCACCAATTACCATAGACTTAATAGCTTCGACTATCGTGAAACGACTTTTCCACCATTCCTAAACTGTTCATATTAGGCTTATGAGTTCCTTGCACCAATTTTTAAAAACCTTGTAAAGCTCAAAACCATACACCATCAATCTCAATTTTGAACAAACTCGGTGTCGAACTTCGAATCACAAATAACAAACCAAATGAATCGCCTCTTTCCAAAATAATCTTTTCAAACAATTCCTCAACTTTCAACAAGAATTACCTTATCCTAAATAAAATATGTTCATCCCTCCTTAGGTTCATAACAATTCAACTCAAAAAATCCAAAAGATTTTCCCTTATCCAACTTTTTGACCAATAGAATATCTAAACTTTTCAATAGCACCAATTACCATAGACTTAATTGCTTCAACTATCGTGAAACGACTTTTCCACCATTCCTAAATCTGTTCATATATTAGGCTTATGAGTTCCTTGCACCAATTTTAAAAACCTTGTAAAGCTCAAAACCATACACCATCAATCTCAAATGTGAACAAACTCTGTGTCGAACTTCGAATCACAAATAACAAAGTAAATGAATCGCCTCTTTCCAAAATAATCTTTTCAAACAATTCTTCAACTTTCAACCAGAATTACCTTATCCTAAATAAAATATCTTCATCCCTCCTTAGGTTCATAACAATTCAACTCAAAAAAATCCAAAAGATTTTCCCTTATCCAACTTTTTGACCAATAGAATATCTAAACTTTTCAATAGCACCAATTATCATAGACTTAATTGCTTCAACTATCGTGAAACGACTTTTCCACCATTCCTAAACTGTTCATATTAGGCTTATGAGTTCCTTGCACCAATTTTTAAAAACCTTGTAAAGCTCAAAACCATACACCATCAATCTCAAATGTGAACAAACTCTGTGTCGAACTTCGAATCACAAATAACAAAGTAAATGAATCGCCTCTTTCCAAAATAATCTTTTCAAACAATTCTTCAACTTTCAACCAGAATTACCTTATCCTAAATAAAATATCTTCATCCCTCCTTAGGTTCATAACAATTCAACTCAAAAAAATCCAAAAGATTTTCCCTTATCCAACTTTTTGACCAATAGAATATCTAAACTTTTCAATAGCACCAATTACCATAGACTTAATTGCTTCAACTATCGTGAAACGACTTTTCCACCATTCCTAAACTGTTCATATTAGGCTTATGAGTTCCTTGCACCAATTTTTAAAAACCTTGTAAAGCTCAAAACCATACACCATCAATCTCAATTTTGAACAAACTCTGTGTCCAAATTCGAATCACAAATAACAAACCAAATGAATCGCCTCTTTCCAAAATAATCTTTTCAAACAATTCCTCAACTTTCAACAAGAATTACCTTATCCTAACTAAAATATGTTCATCCCTCCTTAGGTTCATAACAATTCAACTCAAAAAATCCAAAAGATTTTCCCTTATCCAACTTTTTGACCAATAGAATATCTAAACTTTTCAATAGCACCAATTACCATAGACCTAATTGATTCAACTATCGTGAAACGACTTTTCCACCATTCCTAAACTATTCATATTAGGCTTATGAGTTCCTTGCAAAAATTTTTAAAAACCTTGTAAAGCTCAAAACCATACACCATCAATCTCAAATTTGAACAAACTCTGTGTCCAACTTCGAATCACAAATAACAAACCAAATGAATCGCTTCTTTCCAAAATAATATTTTCAAACAATTCTTCAACTTTCAACAAGAATTACCTTATCCTAAATAAAATATCTTCATCCAACCTTAGGTTCATAACAATTCCACTAAAAAAATCCAAAAGATTTTCCCTTATCCAACTTTTTGACCAACAGAATATCTAAACTTTTCAATAGCACCAATTACCATAGACTTAATTGCTTCAACTATCGTGAAACGACTTTTCCACCATTCCTATACTGTCATATTAGGCTTATGAGTTCCTTGCACAAATTTTTAAAAACCTTGTAAAGCTCAAAACCATACACCATCAATCTCAAATTTTTACAAACTCTGTGTCGAACTTCGAATCACAAATAACAAGCCAAATGAATCGCCTCTTTCCAAAATAATCTTTTCAAACAATTCTTCAACATTCAACAAGAATTACCTTATCCTAAATAAAATATCTTCATTCCTCCTTAGATTCATAACAATTCAACTCAAAAAATCCAAAAGATTTTCTCTTATCCAACTTTTTGACCAATAGAATATCTAAACTTTTCAATAGCACCAATTACCATAGACTTAATTGCTTCAACTATCGTGAAACGACTTTTCCACCATTCCTAAATCACCATATTAGGCTTATGAGTTCCTTGCACCAATTTTTAAAAACATTGTAAAGCTCAAAACCATACACCATCAATCTCAAATTTGAACAAACTCTGTGTGTCGAACTTGAATCACAAATAACAAGCCAAATGAATCGCCTCTTTCCAAAATAATCTTTTCAAACAATTCTTCAACATTCAACAAGAATTACCTTATCCTAAATAAAATATCTTCATTCCTCCTTAGATTCATAACAATTCAACTCAAAAATCCAAAAGATTTTCCCTTATCCAACTTTTTGACCAATAGAATATCTAAACTTTTCAATAGCACCAATTACCATAGACTTAATTGCTTCGACTATCGTGAAACGACTTTTCCACCATTCCTAAACTGTTCATATTAGGCTTATGAGTTCCTTGCACCAATTTTTAAAAACCTTGTAAAGCTCAAAACCATACACCATCAATCTCAAATTTGAACAAACTCTGTGTCCAACTTTGAATCACAAATAACAAGAAATAATCTTTTCAAACAATTCTTCAACATTCAACAAGAATTACCTTATCCTAAATAAAATATCTTCATTCCTCCTTAGGTTCATAACAATTCAACTCAAAAAATCCAAAAGATTTTCCCTTATCCAACTTTTTGACCAACAGAATATCTAAACTTTTCAATAGCACTAATTACCATAGACTTAATTGCTTCAACTATCGTGAAACGACTTTTCCACCATTCCTAAACTGTTCATATTAGGCTTATGAGTTCCTTCCACCAATTTTTAAAAACCTTGTAAAGCTCAAAACCATACACCATCAATCTCAAATTTGAACAAACTCTGTGTCCAACTTCGAATCACAAATAACAAACCAAATGAATCGCTTCTTTCCAAAATAATATTTTCAAACAATTCTTCAACTTTCAACAAGAATTACCTTATCCTAAATAAAATATCTTCATCCAACCTTAGGTTCATAACAATTCAACTCAAAAAATCCAAAAGATTTTCCCTTATCCAACTTTTTGACCAATAGAATATCTAAACTTTTCAATAGCACCAATTACCATAGACTTAATAGCTTCGACTATCGTGAAACGACTTTTCCACCATTCCTAAACTGTTCATATTAGGCTTATGAGTTCCTTGCACCAATTTTTAAAAACCTTGTAAAGCTCAAAACCATACACCATCAATCTCAATTTTGAACAAACTCGGTGTCGAACTTCGAATCACAAATAACAAACCAAATGAATCGCCTCTTTCCAAAATAATCTTTTCAAACAATTCCTCAACTTTCAACAAGAATTACCTTATCCTAAATAAAATATGTTCATCCTCCTTAGGTTCATAACAATTCAACTCAAAAAATCCAAAAGATTTTCCCTTATTTCCCTTATCCAACTTTTTGACCAATTACCATAGATATATCTAAACTTTTCAATAGCACTAATTACCATAGACTTAATTGCTTCAACTATCGTGAAACGACTTTTTTCACCATTCTTAAAAACTGTAAATTATCATATTAGGCTTATGAGTTCCTTGCACCAATTTTTAAAAACCTTGTAAAGCTCAAAACCATACACCATCAATCTCAAATTTGAACAAATTTCTCGAATCACAAATAACAAGCCAAATGAATCTATCTTTCCAAAATAATCTTTTCAAACAATTCTTCAACTTTCAACAAATTACCTTATCCTAAATAAAATATCTTCATCCCTCCTTAGGTTCATAACAATTTAACTCAAAAATCCAAAAGATTTTCCCTTATCCAACTCGAATATCTAAACTTTTCAATAGCACCAATTACCATAGACTTAATTGCTTCAACTATCGTGAAAACTTTTCCAATTCCTAAAGCTTTTCTTATGAGTTCCTTGCAAATTTTTAAAAACCTTGTAAAAGCTCAAAACCATACACCATCAATCTTTCAACAAACTCACGTGTGAACTTGAATCACAAATAACAAAGTCCTGAATCGCCTCTTTCCAAAATATCTTTTCAAACAATCCAACTTTCCTTAGGTTCAAATAAAATATCTTCATCCCTCCTTACTTCAAAAATTCAACTCCAAAAAATCCAAAAGATTTTCCCTTATCCAACTTTTTGACCAATAGAATATCTAAACTTTTCAATAGCACCAATTACCATAGACTTAATTGCTTCAACTATCGTGAAACGACTTTTCCACCATTCCTAAACTGTTCATATTAGGCTTATGAGTTCCTTGCACCAATTTTTAAAATCCTTGTAAAGCTCAAAACCATACACCATCAATCTCAATTTTGAACAAACTCTGTGTCCAAATTCGAATCACAAATAACAAACCAAATGAATCGCCTCTTTCCAAAATAATCTTTTCAAACAATTCCTCAACTTTCAACAAGAATTACCTTATCCTAACTAAAATATGTTCATCCCTCCTTAGGTTCATAACAATTCAACTCAAAAAATCCAAAAGATTTTCCCTTATCCAACTTTTTGACCAATAGAATATCTAAACTTTTCAATAGCACCAATTACCATAGACCTAATTGATTCAACTATCGTGAAACGACTTTTTCCACCATTCCTAAACTATTCATATTAGGCTTATGAGTTCCTTGCAAAATTTTTAAAAACCTTGTAAAGCTCAAAACCATACACCATCAATCTCAAATTTGAACAAACTCTGTGTCCAACTTCGAATGACAAATAACAAACCAAATGAATCGCTTCTTTCCAAAATAATATTTTCAAACAATTCTTCAACTTTCAACAAGAATTACCTTATCCTAAATAAAATATCTTCATCCAACCTTAGGTTCATAACAATTCCACTAAAAAAATCCAAAAGATTTTCCCTTATCCAACTTTTTGACCAATGAATATCTAAACTTTTCAATAGCACCAATTACCATAGACTTAATTGCTTCAACTATCGTGAAACGACTTTTCCACCATTCCTATATCATTCATATTAGGCTTATGAGTTCCTTTGCACCAATTTTTAAAAACCTTGTAAAGCTCAAAACCATACACCATCAATCTCAAATTTTTACAAACTCTGTGTCGAACTTCGAATCACAAATAACAAGCCAAATGAATCGCCTCTTTCCAAAATAATCTTTTCAAACAATTCTTCAACATTCAACAAGAATTACCTTATCCTAAATAAAATATCTTCATTCCTCCTTAGATTCATAACAATTCAACTCAAAAAATCCAAAAGATTTTCTCTTATCCAACTTTTTGACCAATAGAATATCTAAACTTTTCAATAGCACCAATTACCATAGACTTAATTGCTTCAACTATCGTGAAACGACTTTTCCACCATTCCTAAACTGTCATATTAGGCTTATGAGTTCCTTGCACCAATTTTTAAAAACATTGTAAAGCTCAAAACCATACACCATCAATCTCAAATTTGAACAAACTCTGTGTCGAACTTCGAATCACAAATAACAAGCCAAATGAATCGCCTCTTTCCAAAATAATCTTTTCAAACAATTCTTCAACATTCAACAAGAATTACCTTATCCTAAATAAAATATCTTCATTCCTCCTTAGATTCATAACAATTCAACTCAAAAAATCCAAAAGATTTTCCCTTATCCAACTTTTTGACCAATAGAATATCTAAACTTTTCAATAGCACCAATTACCATAGACTTAATTGCTTCGACTATCGTGAAACGACTTTTCCACCATTCCTAAACTGTTCATATTAGGCTTATGAGTTCCTTGCACCAATTTTTAAAAACCTTGTAAAGCTCAAAACCATACACCATCAATCTCAAATTTGAACAAACTCTGTGTCCAACTTTGAATCACAAATAACAAGAAATAATCTTTTCAAACAATTCTTCAACATTCAACAAGAATTACCTTATCCTAAATAAAATATCTTCATTCCTCCTTAGGTTCATAACAATTCAACTCAAAAAATCCAAAAGATTTTCCCTTATCCAACTTTTGACCAATGAGAATATCTAAACTTTTCAATAGCACTAATTACCATAGACTTAATTGCTTCAACTATCGTGAAACGACTTTTCCACCATTCCTAAACTGTTCATATTAGGCTTATGAGTTCCTTCCACCAATTTTTAAAAACCTTGTAAAGCTCAAAACCATACACCATCAATCTCAAATTTGAACAAACTCGTGTCCAACTTGAATCACAAATAACAAACCAAATGAATCGCTTCTTTCCAAAATAATATTTTCAAACAATTCTTCAACTTTCAACAAGAATTACCTTATCCTAAATAAAATATCTTCATCCAACCTTAGGTTCATAACAATTCAACTCAAAAAATCCAAAAGATTTTCCCTTATCCAACTTTTTGACCAATAGAATATCTAAACTTTTCAATAGCACCAATTACCATAGACTTAATAGCTTCGACTATCGTGAAACGACTTTTCCACCATTCCTAAACTGTTCATATTAGGCTTATGAGTTCCTTGCACCAATTTTTAAAAACCTTGTAAAGCTCAAAACCATACACCATCAATCTCAATTTTGAACAAACTCGGTGTCGAACTTCGAATCACAAATAACAAACCAAATGAATCGCCTCTTTCCAAAATAATCTTTTCAAACAATTCCTCAACTTTCAACAAGAATTACCTTATCCTAAATAAAATATGTTCATCCCTCCTTAGGTTCATAACAATTCAACTCAAAAAATCCAAAAGATTTTCCCTTATCCAACTTTTTGACCAACAGAATATCTAAACTTTTCAATAGCACTAATTACCATAGACTTAATTGCTTCAACTATCGTGAAACGACTTTTCCACCATTCCTAAATCTGCTCATATTAGGCTTATGAGTTCCTTGCACCAATTTTTAAAACCTTTGTAAAGCTCAAAACCATACACCATCAATCTCAAATTTGAACAAACTCGTGTCCGAACTTGAATCACAAATAACAAGCCAAATGAATCGCCTCTTTCCAAAATAATCTTTTCAAACAATTCTTCAACATTCAACAAGAATTACCTTATCCTAAATAAAATATCTTCATCCCTCCTTAGATTCATAACAATTCAACTCAAAAAATCCAAAAGATTTTCCCTTATCCAACTTTTTGACCAATAGAATATCTAAACTTTTCAATAGCACCAATTACCATAGACTTAATTGCTTCGACTATCGTGAAACGACTTTTCCACCATTCCTAAAGCTGCTTCATATTAGGCTTATGAGTTCCTTGCACCAATTTTTAAAAACCTTGTAAAGCTCAAAACCATACACCATCAATCTCAATTTTGAACAAACTCGGTGTCCAACTTCGAATCACAAATAACAAACCAAATGAATCGCCTCTTTCCAAAATAATCTTTTCAAACAATTCCTCAACTTTCAACAAGAATTACCTTATCCTAAATAAAATATGTTCATCCCTCCTTAGGTTCATAACAAGTCAACTCAAAAAATCCAAAAGATTTTCCCTTATCCAACTTTTTGACCAACAGAATATCTAAACTTTTCAATAGCACTAATTACCATAGACTTAATTGCTTCAACTATCGTGAAACGACTTTTCCACCATTCCTAAACTGTTCATATTAGGCTTATGAGTTCCTTGCACCAATTTTTAAAAACCTTGTAAAGCTCAAAACCATATACCATCAATCTCAAATTTGAACAAACTCGTGTCTCGAACTTGAATCACAAATAACAAGCCAAATGAATCGCTCTTTCCAAAATAATCTTTTCAAACAATTCTTCAACATTCAACAAGAATTACCTTATCCTAAATAAAATATCTTCATTCCTCCTTAGATTCATAACAATTCAACTCAAAAAATCCAAAAGATTTTCCCTTATCCAACTTTTTGACCAATAGAATATCTAAACTTTTCAATAGCACCAATTACCATAGACTTAATTGCTTCGACTATCGTGAAACGACTTTTCCACCATTCCTAAATCTGCTTCATATTAGGCTTATGAGTTCCTTGCACCAATTTTTAAAAACCTTGTAAAGCTCAAAACCATACACCATCAATCTCAAATTTGAACAAACTCTGTGTCCAACTTTGAATCACAAATAACAAACCAAATGAATCGCCTTTTTCCAAAATAATCTTTTCAAACAATTCCTCAACTTTCAACAAGAATTACCTTATCCTAAATAAAATATCTTCATCCCTCCTTAGGTTCATAACAATTCAACTCAAAAAATCCAAAAGATTTTCCCTTATCCAACTTTTTGACCAATAGAATATCTAAACTTTTCAATAGCACCAATTTCCATAGACTTAATTGCTTCAACTATCGTGAAACGACTTTTCCACCATTCCTAAACTGTTCATATTAGGCTTATGAGTTCCTTGCACCAATTTTTAAAAACCTTGTAAAGCTCAAAACCATACACCATCAATCTCAAATTTGAACAAGCTCTGTGTCGAACTTCGAATCGAAAATAACAAGCCAAATGAATCGCCTCTTTCCAAAATAATCTTTTCAAACAATTCTTCAACATTCAACAAGAATTACCTTATCCTAAATAAAATATCTTCATTCCTCCTTAGATTCATAACAATTCAACTCAAAAAATCCAAAAGATTTTCCATTATCCAACTTTTTGACCAATAGAATATCTAAACTTTTCAATAGCACCAATTACCATAGACTTAATTGCTTCGACTATCGTGAAACGACTTTTCCACCATTCCTAAACTGTTCATATTAGGCTTATGAGTTCCTTGCACAAAATTTTTAAAAACCTTGTAAGACTCAAAACCATACACCATCAATCTCAAATTTGAACAAACTCTGTGTCCAACTTCGAATCACAAATAACAAACCAAATGAATCACCTCTTTCCAAAATAATCTTTTCAAACAATTCTTCATCTTTCAACAAGAATTACCTTATCCTAAATAAAATATCTTCATCCCTCCTTAGGTTCATAACAATTTAACTCAAAAAATCCAAAAGATTTTCCCTTATCCAACTTTTTGACCAATAGAATATCTAAACTTTTCAATAGCACCAATTACCATAGACTTAATTGCTTCAACTATCGTGAAAACGACTTTTCCACCATTCCTAAACTGTTCATATTAAGCTTATGAGTTCCTTTGCACCAATTTTAAAAACCCTTGTAAAGCTCAAAACCATACACCATCAATCTCAAATGTGAACAAACTCGTGTCGAAACGTCGAATCACAAATAACAAACTAAATGAATCGCCTCTTTCCAAAATAATCTTTTCAAACAATTTCATTAAATTGCTGTGTCTTTAATCCATGGCCGCCTTCATATAATCTGCAGTGCTTTAATCCATGTTTTGCTCATTCATTAATGGTCTTTTAATCCATGCCTATTATATTCGTTCGATTCGCTGTGTCTTTAATTCATGGTTAATTGGCTCACGCTTAAGCGAGTCTTTAATCCATGGCTAATCGATTCGCTTGCGAGTCTTTAATCCATGGCTAATCATTCGATTGCTGTGTCTTTAATTCCATAGTTAATCATATAATTGTGAGGTTGCACTCGTCATCCACGAAGTCATTCAGCGATCTCGGGATAGCCAGTATCATGACTATTCAATAATTCACTTTAAGTGACATACAAATTCATACATAAAGCCCTATCACGTCACATCATCATGGTGTACATATCATACTGTCTCATTATCAACTTATCAATCATGCTTTCTTCTTAGATGGGGTGATAAATCATACTTTTGTAATAAAGCATGAAACATTCTCATACACCCTACCAGCCCTATTTTCACATGAAATAATGGGATCTTTATACTTTAACATACGAGAATCTTTCACATAAAATAATAATTATTTTCACATAATTCATCCGAAATATTGCACATAAAATATCGCTGTATTCTCAAATAATATCTCAGAAATTTTCATGTGTAAAAATATGAACTATTTCACATAAAATCATGAAAATCATTTTTACTCCCATTTAAAAGCTTCTAAGACGCGAGGTCCACTTACCTCGAGCTTCGATTTTTATTCCAAAATGTAATCGAACTCCCGCTCTATTCTCCTTTAGCTTTAAACACGACATTCACATCATAATTTCCAGAAATTAAACTCCAAATATTCACCCGCCAAAACCTTAATCGTGCATGCTTAATCATCACGGTAATTAAGATATCTCTATCTTCAAAACTACCTCGCTTTCAACTCGAGAACTCAATAGTCCTTAATTTGCTTGGCAATCGACTTCCCATTCCGTTTCAAGTTCGGTTCCTAAATTTTCGTTCTTACTTCAGCGTCCTCTCCAATCGGGCCAATGAATGGTCCCTGCTAATAAAGGCTTAAAAAGCGAACTACGGGAATGAAAGCGGGTTCCGGATCGTAGCTAAGTCCGTGACGACAGCGTGTGGGCAAAGTCTTGCCGTGTGTGCGACTTGAATCTGAAAGCTCAGGGCATTGATCTACTCAAAAAGCGGCTCGAACAGAAGCTAAAGCCCCGTTCTTAAGGCTTCCAAAATCCACGAACCAAATGGCAAGCAGGTGTGTCGGCTTCATGGCACCTTGCTGTGGCGAACCTTTCAACGCAGAAGAGCGGTGGCGATACTTCTCGCGTCGATGCCGTGGTCGCGGATAGCGAGTGTTGGGCTCGGCGACGTCGAGGCTTCCCTCTGACAATTAAGATTCTTTCTCCTCCGGGAGTGGTGCGAAAGCGAAGTCGCGGCTTCGAGGAGGCTTACTCAGCTGGCGTGCGTCAAGCCGACTTCCAGCGAGGCCTCACATGCGTGACAAGCGGAGATACTGGCGGGCGACCGTAGACTTGGGTGGCCGGACGACGCGCCGCAGTCGGCCGATCGACTCCGCGAGACAAAACAACGGCGCTGCGCAGCGTTGGCGTTCAGATGGCAGCGGTATTAGTAAGTTCGTGGCGGCGAAGAGAAGGCGAGAGGAAAAAGATGAGGTATATTAGGGTTAGGGTTACTTGCAATTGGTGTGAGAGATAGAATCAGGAGTTTGGGAAGCTAAGGTGAAGAGGAAATGTGGAGCTGGGTTTCTCTTGTCCACATGTTTAAATACCAACTATCAAGGCTAAGGTTATTGTGCGCTAGATCACTTTAATTTAGAACTAATTCACCAAAACGCCCTTACAACACACCTTTCCCTTTAATTTTTATAGTTAATCTCGATATAGACAAGAAATAATTCACATGGGTTAAACAACAAACACATTCCCACTCTCGCGAGCTTGATTAAAATCACCAATCCAACTAAACACTACGGCACGTTTACAAGAGCGTTAAATAGAATTAATAATAATACCGCCCGATGATCGGTGCGTCACCGAAACAATTCCTCAACTTTCAACAAGAATTACCTTATCCAAATAAAATATCTTAAATTCCATCCTTGGGTTCGGTAAGCAATTCAACTCAAAAATCCAAAGATTTTCCGTATCCCGACCTTTTGACCCGATAGAATATCAAACTTTCAATAGCAGATTCCGTGGAGCCTTAATTTGCTTCAACTATCGTGAAGCGACTTTTCCACCATTCCTAAAACCGTTCATAATAATGGAAACATGAGTTCCTTGCACCAATTTTTAAAAACCTTGTAAAGCTAAAAAACATACACTATCAATCTCAAATTTGAACAAACTGCATGTCCAGCTTCGAATCACAAATAACAAAACCAAATGAATCGCCATCTCTTCAAGAAATAATCTTTTGAAACAATTCTTCAACTTTCAAACAAGAATTACCTTTATCCTAAATAAAATATCTTCATCCAACCATAGGTTCACTAACAATTCCACTCAAAAATCCAAAAGATTTTCCGCATCCAACTTACTTTTGACCAGCGAATATCTAAAACTAAACATGCACTACAATTCACCATAGACTTAATTCTTTCAAATCTATCGCTGAAGCAGCTTTTCCACCATTCCACATAAAGCTCGTCTATATCAGGCTTATGAGTTACATGTAATTCAATTCTTAAAAACCTTATAAAGCTTCGAAAACCATACACCATCAATCTCAAATTTGAACGAAGCTACGTAGCACGGACGAGAATCACGAATAACGAAGCGGATAGAATCTGTATCTTTCCAAAATAATCTGCGCCCCAAGAACAAATTTCTTGGCATTCCAACGAGGAGTGCCCCATGCTAAAGAAAATATCTTCGTTCCTCCTTGGTTATATAATAATTCAACTCAAAAAAATCCAAAAGATTTTCACTTATCCAACTTTTTGACCAATAGAATATCTATAAACTTTTCAATATTTCTACACTTACCATAGACTTAATTGCTTTTACTCATCGTGAAGCGACTTTTCCACCACTCTCATTGTCGCTTGATGATGAGTCTTGCAGGTTCCTTGCACAAATTTTTTTAAAAAGCAGATAAGTTTCAAACCTATACACTATCAATCTGGAAATTTGAACAAACTGTGTCGAACTTTGAATCTGAAATAACAAACCAAATGAATCGCACTCTTTTCAAGAAATAATCTTTTAGATAATTCGCCGGCACAATGTAAGATTGCATTAATATCAAATAAAATGTCTTCTATCCTCCCTTAGGGTTAAGCCCATAAGTTCAACTCAAAAATCCCAAAGATTTTCCCCTTATCCAACTCCCTTGACCAATAGAATATCTTAAACTTTCTCTAATATGCAGTTACCACTAAGTAGACCTAATTGATTCAATCATAGTGGAAACGACTTTTCCACCATTCCTAAAGCTGTTCATATTAGGCTTATGAGTTCCTTGCACCAAATTCCCAAAACCTTGTGGCTTCAAAACCATACACTATCAATCTCAAATTTGAACAAACTGCCTTGTCTAACTTGAATCTGAAATAAATAAACCAAATGAATGTATCATTCCAAAATAAATCTTTTCGACAAATTCTTCAACTTTCAACAAGAATTTTATTATCCTAAATAAAATATCTTCCATCAAACCACTTAGGAGTTTCACCATAAATTCCACTCAAAAAATCCAAAAGATTTTCCCTTATCCAACTTTTTGACCAGCGAATATCTAAACTTTTTCAATACTTGCCAATTGGTTTATGACTTAATTGCATGAACTATAGTGTAAACGACTTTTCCAATTATCATTCCTAAACTATTGCATGTTTGGCTAATAGTTCTTTGCACTAATTTTAAAAAAAATGCGCTAGCCCAAAACCATACACCATCAACTTAAATTTGAACAAGCTCGTGTATCGAACTGAATCCTGAATAACAAGCTCAAATGAATCAGCCTCTTTCCAAAATAATCTTTTCAAACAATTCTTCAACATTGACAAAGAATTACATATTCTAAATAAAATATCTTCATTCCTCCTTAGATTCATAACAATTCAACTCCATAAAAAATCAGAAAAGATTTTCCCCTTTATCCAACACATTGACCATGAGAATATCTAAACTCTTTCAATAGCACCAATTACTATAGACTTAATTGCGCCCGACTATCATTAAACGTAATTCTTCCAAATTCTATTCCTAAATCAAGCCTATGTTAGTCTGGCGAGTTCTTTTTACCAATTTTAAAAACTATGTAAAGCCTAAAAAGCCATATACATTCATCGATCTCAAATTTGAACAAACTCTTGTGGTCCAACTTTGATCCTGTGATAACAAAACCAAATAGATAGCCTCTTTTCAAAAATAATCTTTCAAACAATTCCTCGACTTTCAACAAGAATTGCATCATCCTAAATAAAACATTTCTCCCCATCCTCCTTGCGTCTACAATAATTCAACCTAAAAATCCAAAAGAGTTGCCATATCCAATCCTTTTTGACCAATGGAATGTACAAAACTTTTCGATAAAGACTAGTTACCATGTATCTAATTCGATTCAACCATCGTGAAGCGACTTTTTCACCATTCCTAAGCCTGCCTCATAATGAGGGCATATGAGTTCCCTTTGCACCAAATTTTAAAAACCTTGTAAAGCCTCAAAAATATACACTATCAATTCCGGAAATTTGAGGCAATTTCTGTGGTCTCAACTTGGATCTGAAATAACAAACTAAAATGGAATCAGCTTCTTTCCAAGATCAATGTTTTCCAAACAATTCTTCAACTTTCAATGAGCACTACTCTTATCTACAAATAAAATATCTTCATCCAACCATAGGTTCATAACAACAATTCCACTCAAAAAATCCAAAAACATTTTCCCTTATCCAACGTTTTGACTTTGCTGGGGTCATATCTAAACTTCTTTCTAATAGCACTAGTTATCATGAGACTTAATTGGTTTCAACTATCGTGAAAGCAAATTTTTCCACCATTCCGAACCTGTTTATATTTGACTATGAGTTCCTTGTACCAATTTTAAAAAACCTTGTAAAGCTCAAA